>JAVXUL010000012.1:5611824-5626753 GCA_035590515.1 Trichilia minutiflora | reverse complement strand
ACTCTTCCAAAACCTCAAATCACCCTAAAAAAGAATCGAAATCCTCATAGAACTCATGCGTACTTTATTAGAAAGACAAAAATACCATTGTTCGAAAACACGGATCGTAACATTAATAATATATGACTAAAAATGAAAATAGTCTAAAGTCTACTCTATTACACAATTCAATGATCAAAAATAGTAAAATCAAATTGAAAATGCAAAGACAACAGAAATTTATATCGTTCAATAATTTGACTACGTCTATAGACTTGCGGCTATTTTTTTTATTCGCCTTGTAAATAAGATTATAATTTTCAACATACTCACATCTTAGGGAAAGAATGCACTCTTTTAGTTACTCGCTTAGATCAAGCTCCTCACTCATGTAGATCGATGCCTAATACAAATATCAATATTCACATTAATAATTAATCCTTAAATACAATAATATAGTTTTATATGCTATAAATACAATTACTAGCCCCAATTTTTCAGTCAGTACATAATTCTTTGAAATCTAATTCAATTTCGATTATTTATCCGATTTCTCTCAACTAAAATTTCATGGCTATTTTCAATTCAATCAAATATAAAAATAAACACTAGGAGAGGTTAATAAACTAACTAATGTATTAATCTTAACCTTCAAAAACATAAATCATCGTCGATCATTGAAAATCACTTTAGTGTGAATAATAATCGAACCTCTATATAATGCTATCCAAATCGATTTCTTCATCAAATCAACTAAATAAAACTTGTAATACGTAGAGAATGATGAATATTAATGATTTATAGCAAAAAACAAGAATTTAATCGACGAAATATGAAAAAAGATAAAGAATGAGTTGAGAACCTTTTAGGAACCTAATGGCTACTAATAAAGAACAAGACAAAAATAAATGCTCAATTAATTTTTTTATTTTATTATAAATAAAAAATTAGAAATGACATGTGTAACCTTAAAAAAAAAAGAATAGAGGAGAAAGCATAAAAAATAGGCAAAAAGTCATTTTTTTGAGTTAGATATTTATTTTTTGTGCCCAAAAATACGTCGAGACATATTTTTTGTTAAAAAATATCGATAGTTTCTTCAAGATATCGACATCTTTAGTTTGATTATCAATAACTTTGGTCTAGATATTGATATATTCTCAAAAAAAACTTTTTTTGCCTGAGTATCAATATCTTTGATAAATATATCGATACCTTATAAAATATTATTCAAATCCTTTGAAAAAATATTATTTAAGTTTTTAGTTTATTTCTAATGTTATTTTCTTCCTCATCCAAAGTTCAATTTCACTTCTTTATATATATATATATATATATATGATTGTCTATCTGTCTTTTTTTAGGAAAAACAAATAGTATGTCAAAATTTCATCTCGATCAATGAAAATTTATCTCAAAAACTTGAGTGTGCAATTGATTCTTTAATACAATTCCTCTTAAACTCAATCAAACTCATCCAAAACTTTTCAAAACTCTTATTAAACATCAATATGAGTTTATTTAACTAATAATAGCACTCAAATATCATTTTTTAAAAATAAAAAATATCTTTTTAAGATAAAATAATTAAAATACCCTTAAACTAAAATACGGTATGTTACATCCTCTCCTTCTTATAAAAATATTTGTTTTCGAATCTGGACTCAAGTTAAAAATCCAAAAAATATATTTTTTTCGAGCCAACTAAAAAACTAAAATCTCATAAAAATTTTAGATTCTCATACAACCTTTTAATACTCTTAAATGTGTGGAGAAAGAGAGAGAGTACTTCCCTTATTCTTTTAATAATAAATAAAAGTATTTTAAAATATCTTACTTATTATTTATTATTAAAAAAGGGTATTATAAATTAAGATTTTTCTACCTCTAACTTATAGATGCTCAGATATAATTGTCTTAAAACTCATTTTATTTTTTAAATTAACTTTATACTATTCTATTATTAATTTTTAAAACTCATTTTATTTTTTAAATTAACTTTATACTATTCCATTATTAATTTTGAGTTGCACTCTAGTAATCCATATTAATAAAATAAGAGTTCATCTAATTAAAACTCTTTTAATTAAATTTGGATTTAGTTAAAGTTAAATTTGATCTGAAACTAATAATAGTCAATTAATTAATCTATATTTAATATCCGTAATTAAAGATAGACCTATGATAAATGTCAGTCCTCTTTAATTATTTATTTACCTAAGTTATAAAATGTTTTAATAATTATCTTAAAATTTTTTATTTATAAATTTAATTTATAAATCAATATTATTATTCAATAAATAAATTTATTAAATGAATTACAATTACAGGTTTAAATAATCAAGTACCACAAATAATTTAAAAAATATCATGTTAATAGATTTTATTTTATAAGTATATAATTTCATTTAAATTATTAAAATTTTGATCATATTATTGGGTTTCACTATTTAATAATTCAAAAAATATAATATACAAATATAAATCTATTGGTCACTCAAAATTAAAATTTATTAAGCTTACTAAAACTTATGTGTAGGGCTGTTAAATGGACCGACAGTTCGCGGACCAGTCCATTTAATCCACTATAATCTATGGGTTGAGCCAAAAATTTTTTAGTCCGTTTAATTTACAGGCTTGTTTGGTCCGGTCCGTTTGGCTCGCGGGTTAAACGGGTCAACTCGTCTAACTCGCAAGCCAGCCCACCAACCCGCGAAAAAATAAAAAAATATATTTTACATATTTAAAATATATTTTTATATTATATTTAATAATAATTAATATATTATATTTTTTTATTTTATATATTTTTAATTTTGAAATTTTAAATTGGTCCGCTAGTCGGCCCGTTAGTTCGCGGACCAGATTATAACTGGTAAAATACTAATCCATATAATAAATGGACTAACTCGGATCGGTCTGTTTAAGGTTGGCCCGCAGTGAACCAAGCAGGGCCAGGTTGGCCCGTTTGACAACCCTACTTATGTGACTTAAAATCAATTACATTTATTTTATTAGATTTTAATTCACAATAAACAAATTCAATATACTCTCTCTCTCTCTCTCTCTATCTCTCTATCTATCTATCTATCTATCTATCTATCTATCTATCTATCTATCTATATAAACTTTTTTATTTGAAATATCTACTTTCAATTATCAAAACAAATTATTCACTTTATAAGAAAAAAAACTCACAGAGAGGTATCAAACAGGCCGGTGATCTGCAGGTCGCTCCGTTTAATCCACTATTTTAGTAGGTTAGGTTTAAATAAAATCGGTCCGTTTAATTTGCGGACCGATTTGACCCGATCTATTTAGCTGGCGGTTTAAATAAGTTAACTCATCTAATCCGCGAACCAACCCACCTAACACACAAAAAAAAATATTTTATATATTTAAAATATAATATATATATTGTGTGTTGTTTTTATAAGAGTTAATACAAAAAAAATTATGTAAAAAAATTATGTTTCTTTTTTTAATTCTAAAATTTGTTTATACTTTATTTTTACAAAAGACAAATATATTTAATTTATTTTATAAATATAAGTTATGTAATTTACGGATTATTATGTGTAATGACTAATAAATATTTTATTTTAATTCTAATATCAATTTTATATATTTAAGATTTATTTAATTTTATATATTTTATTTAATTAATATTATAAGATATTTTCAAAATTTTTTCTTTAATTTGTGAAAGCTACATATAAAAAAATACAAATTTATACAAATTAAAATTTTTATAATATTTTTATTTGTTAAATTATTAATTGACTACTAAAAATATTGAAATATCTAAAAAAAAAATTTTTAATTATATATTTGATAGTAATTAATATATTTTATTTATTTTTATTTTATATATATATTTTTTTAATTTAAAAATTTTTAAATTGGTTCACGGACCGATCTGTTTAATCCATTAGCCTGCGAATCGAATTAGAATCAGTAAAATATCAACCCGTTTAATAAACGAATTAATCCGATACGATCTATTTAAAACTGACCTATGATGGACCGAACCGAAACAAACACCGTAACTTGTTTGACACCTTACAGTCTTATATTATAGAATACACAATTTATAAATAACCTAAAACTATCTTTTATTTATAAAGAACATATAATTTATATATTTATGTATTAGCATCTAATTATTTAACATATAAATCACATATTTTATAAATAAAGACTAAATAATATACACTCAAATTGTATATAAAATAAAATTTCATTAAATTAAAAATAACGCTATTTAAGGATATAAATAATAATAACACCAGCTCTAATAATCTTTTCTTGCTATAAAACATGTGAGAGGTATACATTTCATCCCCATGTCACGTATATGACATTGATATTCGACACAAAAAAAAATTTGAACAAAATTAAAGAAAACTCGTATTTAATGAAGAATTATACAAATATTAATAAAAACATATGTCAAAAAATAAATAGAAAAATAAATTTTAGATTGGGATAGTTCCAAAAACGATTTGGTCATAATCTAAAATTTTTCCAATGCAATATTCGAAAATCGATCAATTGATTGAATTTGAATTTTAGAGGTTACAAAAGTATTGATCCATTTTTTTGGGAATATCTTGAATTTAATATATACTGGAACTATTTTTATCTTGGACAAGTATAGATAGAGTTTTATGTACTGATTGCAGAAACTGAGATTACAGAGTTAAAACATAAAACACTGCTGTAATTTAGGAAATTTTAGCGAACAAATCAAAGAGAAAAACTTGATTGGGTGGAGCATCAGTTGGCTGCCTGCCTGCTAAGAAAAATAATCACAAATTTATTTGAGGATAAAAATGTAATTTAGGAATCCCATTCAAACTTTTCAGTTTCAGGCATAAAATAAATTCACTGTATTGATGTGTCATTAACTGGCAGTTTGTTGGTATGTCATGAACTAAGAACGTAAGTTTGTCAACGGTCTTTTAATCGATAGAACTCAGGGGTACTTTAGTAATTTAAATAATATTCATCCAAACTAACGAAAAATATTAACTGACCGGTTATAGTTGGATATTTCTAATCGAACTGTCCATATTTTCTATTCTATTTTTATAACAACTATGTTTGTTAAAAATTTATATCCAGTAAAAAAATTAAAATTCTATTACGTTTATATAAATGGTTAATTATTAATTTTTTGTCTCAAAAATATTTTTATTAAAATTATTTGTTTTTATAATATAATACAAAATCAAATCTACTAATTTTCTATTAAATATTTTAATATTATTATAAAATAAATTTTATAAGTTTAAATTAACAGAATTTTTTCTTTCTTTATTTTATTAATATATTTTTAACAAGAATAAAAGAAAATTATTAAAAGTATATAAGAAAAGTTTATATATTTTACAAATAAAAATAAAATGTATTTAATATACACAATTGAAATAATATATATGTCAAAATGATCATTTTTAGATGTCATAAGGTTATAAAAACAAAGAATTTAATGCTTAATATTGACATTAAAATAAATATATATATATATATTATTTAGATGTGTATTTATACCTATTTAAATTTTAGTTGAATTAAAATATATTTAGATTATAGAAACCAAAAAACACGTACCTAAACTAAATTAAGCTCCTAGTTATCTGAATACACCATTTCCAAGTGAATGGATTAATGTCTCGTAAATGTTAGGCCTTCAATGCTGGGCCTTATATTGTGGCCTACTCCACTGTGCCTGGTCCGGATCCAATGTATTTCATGATAAAATTACGAAAAAATATATATGTACTAAATATTTAGATACCAAAATGATATGTACAAAATTTTTCAGAATGCACAAGGTATTGTTCTCTCGCATGCATATAACTTGTTATTTCAATATAAATAATGAGAGTATTATTTTACATAGGGAGATTAAATCACTTCATTTGTCTTTCTATTAAACTCTTTGATATCGAAGGATCGCATTGAAGAAGTAAGTTTCTTATTCTCATATGCTATACAGTACGATTAATTTGGAATTAATTGTAAATAAAAAAAAAAAAACTAATTCTAAACTATAGTTGGTTAAAATGAAATCGCTGAATGCCCAAACCCAATTCTCTTTGTTATGGCAAGGGAGAATTATGAGAGTGATGTTACTTGAGGTGAGGTGAGAGTGAGATCGGATGAGTAGTTGTTTTGGTTCGTAAGTTGGTAATAGTATTGAAACAGTTTGAGTTTGCAAATTAATGAGTTTTAAGTGGTTAATCAAGGGGCGTAAAATGGAGGAGTTGGTTCGGTCGGTTTTGTGGGGGAACTTCTGGGAATTCCCTATTCTCTAGCTCGTTCTAAATGACCGCCTTTCCCGCGCACCCGGTCGTGTAATACAAGTTATACAATCCTATATGTAAGCTCTCATCTCTCCCTCCCTCTGCTTTCTCCTTTTGGTTTTTGGTCCTGTCCCCACATTTAAGTCCTTTCCATCATTCGTTACCAACTTGTCGTTTGATTTGCTTATTTGGGTAAGTTCCTTTTCATTGCACTTCACAAGTTTGGATTCTAATTTTCCTGAAAAAAAGGTACAATCTTTGATTATCGCGGTAAATTTTTACCTGTTTGAGCCATATGGGTTATGTTAATTTCTGTTGAATTATTTTTGTTTTTGCCGTTTCTAATGATACCAGTTTTGTTATGGACAGAAAAATGTGTTTATTTTCTGTTGAAATCTGGTGAATTTGTTTCAGATAGTTATGGTTTTTTACAATGGCGATACATTGGTGCAATTCATCTTATGCAATTAATATGTTAAATTGAGTAATTTGAATTTGGTAGCAATTGATTACAATTACGAGAAATATTGCAGCCTTTTTTGTAAAAAATAAAAAAATAAAAGCCAAGCTTTCAATTTGAGTTGTTACTTTCAAAGAGGGGATTCAAGACGATTGGATAAATTTGCAGGATGGGAAGGGTTAAGCTCAAAATAAAGAAGTTGGAGAATACAAATGGCCGTCAAGCGACCTATGCCAAAAGGAAACATGGCATCGTGAAGAAAGCTAACGAGTTATCAATACTATGTGACATTGACATTATCCTTCTCATGTTCTCACCGACAGGCAAGCCTTCATTATGTAACGGAAAGCGAAGGTACTCTTTGCTCATCTTCTTAGTTATTTGCATGTGTCGAAAAGCAAAATTCTTAGGAAGTTCTATGCACCTAGATGCAATAAATAGTTGCAAGTGCTTTCAGCAATGATATGCACAATTTAGTGATGCAATTCTATTTGATGGTGGCATTTATGGATGTTCAAAAATGAGTTGTGTACATGTTATCAATAGTTAGAACTGCATTGGACGAGCTAGAGAGTTTGATCTTCATGTTCTTACAACCTTCAAGTCTAAAGTCTTATAATAATTATTGTTAAATTTCCTTGCTGTTTTTAAATTTTTTTTTATTTTAGTAGCATTGAAGAGGTCATTGCAAAGTTTGCTCAGCTAACCCCACAGGAACGAGCAAAAAGGTACGAATCAATTCATATCCCTAGGAAAGCTATGTCTCTTATTTCCATATTTCTTAAATGTTTATATTGAATTGGAATTAAACGAATTTTCTCTGGATTGGAACAGGAAGTTGGAAAGTCTTGAAGTAAGTTTCTTTTGCAACCCATTCTCTGTCAGTGGTCTTACATTTTTTGCCTTTTTTTTCCCTGGTTGATCTTGGTGTATATAATTTCATCACTCTTATCTGTTGGATTATTTCCTGTTTTCTCTTTGAAAGTATAGTCACTGAAGAAGACTTTTAACAAGTTGGATCACGATGTAAATGTTCAAGAGTTTCTGGGTACAAGGTATTTGACAATTCTTTTCTAGCGGCACAGTTTGTTCTGTTGGAGCTAAATGGATTAACCTCATCTTTTAAAATATGGCTAATGAAACTTTCTGATTTTCTTTCTGTTTCAGTTCTCAAACAATAGAGGTACGTAAAATAGCTATTTCAATTGTGTATGTGATGATGTAAGATTCTTAGGTGATAAAAATTCGCATGGGTGACATATTTTTACTCACTGGATGGCTTTTTGCAGGATCTTACAAACCAAACAAGGTTATTACAAAATCAACTTTCTGAAATACACAGGCGGCTGAGGTGATTTCTTGCAACTTCAAAATTGTACTGGTTTCTGTTTCATGCTCTAGTACAGTAATTAGATCCATGCAATGGTCAGCCATTAACGGTATGTAATATTGAATTCTGCAGTTACTGGACTAATCTAGATAAGATCAACAGTGTAGAACATTTGGGACAAATGGAAAATTCACTGAGAGAATATCTTAATCAAATACGGATGCATAAGGTATATCTATTATCCCTGTGGTTGGTGCCGTTTAAAGGTCATGTGCAATTTCTTGGTGCACATTCAGGCTAACTAAGATAATAGGTTATTTAAAACAATTTCTATTAGGAAGTGCACTCTGACACCATGTTTGAGCAAACATCTGAAGTAGATAATTTACTTAACCATATCTTATTCGTTGCACTAACACCATCTGCATTCTTTTGGCAGGAAAATTTAGGAAAGCAGCAACTTACGTCATTAGAATGCTTTAGTCAGGTAAAGAAATGCTTAACTGAGTAGGGAATGGTTTCCTAGATCAGTTCCGACATATATTTATTGGAAAGCATTATCTGAACTATTATCTCTTGCAGTTCCAAAATGGTGTGCACATCCCCTTTAGATTGGGTTCTGAACAACAACTTCAACCTCTATCGTGGATTCCAAGTAATGATAACAGACCTTTAGTTTTACCAGAGGAATCAAATTTGCTTTCCCATAGGTATGTAAACTTCTCAGAGTAAGCTTTTCTGTGCCTAGATAACTTAATTTAATTTGTTTTCTACAGAATATTGTTCATAATTGAGAGAGGGAGAGATGTAAGAGTACATAATGGGTTTTTTGCTTCATACAAAGGATATGAAACCATTCATATGCACATAAATTTACAAACAACTAGACCAGTTCATCCCATTGGTGGAGCATTAGCCTAACAAAAAGATGAATGAAACTTTTTTGAAATGTGTTCTCAACTACTGAGTTATATCTTTCTCTAGGGACGTGGAATGCTCTGGAAGTTCTTCCTTTGGGAGTTATTCTGGATATTTTGGTACTGGAAAAAGTTCAGAGATTTCAAATTCTGGGCAAGAAAGTAGCTTTCTTAGTGAGTTAAGTGGGACTGCATCACTGAGGCTGCAACTTGGGGGGCAATGCTCCTACCTTCCATATAATGTCAATTTGCTGAATGATAAACTCAATCCAGTGTCAGAGATGAACGTACAAGAAAATCCAGTGGATTTTAATGTCACTGGAAGCTTGGAAGTTCGTAGACCTGGTTATGACACCACCAATGGTAGCTGGGCTTCCACATCAGGGCACTCAGAAGTTTCCTTGTTTGATGAGCCCTTGTATTCCCAGGCAAGTTACTTATACTCTGGAGCTTCTTAAATCGCATGAGTCACTTGAAATTGATATGCACCTTTGGCTTGATTGAATACCTGCTCGGATTATGGTTGGAGAGAGAAAGCAAGAGAAGATATTTGTGCCAGTACACTGTCTGCCCTTCTGCCTGGTGACTCATTTCTTTTTTGTCTTTTAATTTTCATCGGGGTAGACAATATTTTTGGAGATTTTCTGAATCAGCTATAAATTGCTAGCAAAATTATAAAGTTTATGGTCAATCTTCTCAAAAAGAACAAAGGTACTAGTTGAAAAGCATTATCCATTAAGTGAATGGTCCATTGTTGCATAGTAGTTGAAGTAAGAAAAATTGATGTGAAGAGATAGATTTTAGGATCTCTTAGGATGCTGCCATTCGATGTTTCTGTGTCAAGGCCGTTGAGGACCTATTGTAAAGATGAACACGTGCTCAAATCAGCATGTGGTCATGCACTTTTCATGGGAAGTTTCAAGCAGGCCTTTTATTTCAGTTGTCAAGATGTGGACCTGTTTTGCCCTTCTCTCGAGTGTGACATGTGGTGTCTGATCTGGTCTAGTTAGTTCTAACATTTGTGATTCGCTAAAGAGTGGAAAAATGGCCCAAAACTTTGTTTATGATTTCACTATAGATTCTTAAATTGTCTTGTTTCATTTAAGAAACAAATTTTCCATTTCTAGTTAGCTTAATTTGCAGTTAGCCTCTGCAGGTTCTGAGATTTAATAGGATATTTTAGCACTCTAATATATTTGGAAGAGTATTCTTTTCATTTTCTGTATGTGCTCAACTTAAAATAAATAAGGCTGCTCTTGTTACATGAACCTTTATCACTGTGGTCTTCTAACAGGAACAGTAAAATGTTTGACTTTTGAAGATTCAAGGTTTCTTCACCTTTTTATTTTTTTATTTTTGGATGTGTGTGTGTGTGTGTGTGGTGGTTTGGAGAGGGTAGATTTCGATAGTACCCTTATTAATGGAATAATCTAGAAGTCTGAGTCACGAGATTGATGACTGTGATGCTACACCTCCCCATAATGTGTGAATAATTGGAACTAAACCATGCACATGAATGTTGAAATGAGTGACATTTCTTGTTTACTTTTGGAAATTGATTTGTGTTTGTGGCTTGGGTGGCAATGCTATCTAGAATAGGATAAAAGATTTGAGAGAATGGATTTGAACGCTTATGCATCTAAGATAGATTGTTTACTAGAATCATCTTAAAATGCGGGGAAAATTTTTGAATTTCTCTCAGACTGAAGTTGAGCTGGAGCACTGATGTGGGGTGGGTAGATAAGTGATGGAATGAGGTCACTGTCATTTGACATATGGTATTAACGTCCTTATATCTTAGCAATTAAATTCTATAAAGTTCGTTCTGCCACAGTGCCACTGTACTTAACTGGATCTTATGTCCCTTCTGCTGTAATCAAAACCTTTTCCGTTTCTGAAATCTTGATTATTTGTTACAGCAACTTAACTGAGATTCAGAAGAGATGTTACCACCCAATCACTGATCAGGTTGCTGAAGAACTTTGTCATGTGTGCAAATTTTCTCAAAGATGACAATGGACCTGCAGACTTTCCTGTGGTCTCTTTTTGCCATTCCAATCTGAGAATCAGCCAACGAGATATGTATAGGATGATTACAAGATACTAATTACCTGAATGGTGATTGCTTGCCAAGATCGAAATGATGCCGGCATCCTTGAATGAGGCACCACATTTGTGATACTATATCATACACATACACACTATATATTTAATAGTAGGTTTTCTAGTCCTTTTGCTAAGGTGACTAAATCTGTGAATTAAATTGCATACATATATAATCCAAAACAGTGTCTACAGTATTAAGTTTCTTTGTGAACAGGTCAATGTTGTTCCTGTCTTTTTATTTTCCTTGGACTCCATTGCTCCTCTCAGTCAATGGTAAACACTAATTACTACTACGTAGCCAACTAAGTGTGGCAAATTTCATTTTAAAGTTTTCCCATGTGAAGAACCCAAACGTGTTGTTTAAACAGAGCCTAGAGGCATCTCAAAACAATCTGAAGAAGATGGGAAATGGAATTTCAATCGTCTCTTTCAAATCCTGCCAAGCCTGTTCATGCACATAGTTTTCTTTGATGTGGACAGAAAAACACCTAATTTAATTATCAAGGAATCTGATTTCCAGCCTCTTTCTAAGCCAAGCCGGATTACACTAATCAAACTAAGCAAAGACTGGACTCCCCAGGCAAAGCTGGATAAATGATTATTACAGTGCAATTCAAAGCTAATACATCTACAAGGAGGAAATTGTCAAATTGGAATTTTTGATTTTCTTATCAAAGCATCATGTCACAATTCTTGAATATCCATACCTTGATTACCCAACTACTAGAAGATGACATGAGACAAATGGTAGTTTTACGTCCACACAGCTCATCTATACCAACTGCGTGCTGGTGATTTTAATAGGTAAGTATATGTATATATATATATATATATAATCTTTCAAAATTAGAGCATTATTACAAAATAATAATATGGGTCCATGTTGCCAGAGTAGTCACATTTTAATCAAGTCCAGTGTAATTCAATTTTTAATTTTTTAGGTGTATACTATATTCTATTATATCAATAATGATTATGTTATTTAAAGTAAAAACACCTTCAATAATATAATGTGTAAGGGATATTGTCAGAAACATCCCCTGAGGTTTGTAGAAACCAAAGATAGAGAGATTATTTATAAAAATGTACACCAATATCCCTTATTACAGTATATTCATTCATTTAATCATTAGATCAATCAAATATATTAAAATATTCATAATAACTTTATTTTTTATTTATTTATATTTATATTATTATTGTTTTATTTATGAGTTAATACTTTTAATAAAAAAATATCTCATTTGTACTCTTTTTAAAATTATTTATTTATTAAAATTATTTGTTCACAAAGGAAATAATAATAATAATAATAAAAATAAAAAAAATTAAATGTTAAGAATTCCATGAAAAATATTTATTTCATCTTTTCAATAGAAATTACTTTTCTTATGTTGTCTTATTGGGAAATAGGGCTACTGCTAAATTTATCTTCCGACTTCCAAACGACTACAAACTTTTCGTCGTTGTTTGTTTTTAATCTCTCATACAATGAATGAAGCAACGTTTCTCATTTGCTTATTGTAAATATCTTTTATTATTTCAAGTTTGTAAGCAGACACAGATTAACAGCCATTGGTAAATAACGAAATATAGTAGGAATGTCTTGACCCGTAAGGAGCTATTTCAAAGAATCACTTAACTAATTACAAACCCAATCTTATTATGAATGGCTATATTTTACGTTTTGAAGTTTAATATTATGGTAACTCAACCTAATGGTAAAATGAAAAATAAAAAATAAAAAAAGGAGAAGAAGAAGAAGAAGAAGAAGAAGTTATTAAATTGTGTGTTGGACATATTTTTTGCAACATAACAGAAGGAAAATATCAATAACTTCTTAATTTGATATATTTTCATTATTTTTTATTAATAGTTAAACTTAAATTCTTACTTTTAATAATTAAGATTTAATTTTTATATCTATAATTAATATATTTGTAAAAATTAATCTCAATTTGCTAAAAGCACCCAAATTTAATAGTTACTAAAAATATTTTTAAAATATAAAATTGAAGGATCATTAGTCCTGCCTCTATAATAAAATAAGAATAGTGTCATAAAAAAAAAGTTATTTGATCCGGATTTTTACAATAAAAATAACAAAAATAAATTTTTTTAAAGTGATCTTAAAATAAAGATTTAATTTTCATTTGTATGTATGTGTATATATATATATATATTGAGTTCGCATTACGATATAACCGAACCAATTCAAAGGTCGTTCAGTAGACAGTAACAGGAAACTTAATCGAAAAGAAATTATGGCAAGGCGTTGAATGTACGGGGGATTGGGTATCAAATTTTAAAGCCCAAACTTCTGAAAATCACATTATTTCGATTAAATTATGCCATTCAAGAGTCAAGACAAAGGGATTGGAGCAAACGCCTGCCTAATACCTTCAATAGTTGTTAATTACTTTTATTTTATATATTATTAATTTTGTAATATTTATTTTTATATTTTATTTTGTCATTCAATTTGGTACGTCCAATTTTATTTTATTTTTTATATTTTATTCCTACGTAAAACGTAATCAACGAAAACGCGGCGATTCACATGGGGTACGTTTGTCGTAATCCAGTTGCTGCGACACGTACCTGTTGATGGTCAGATGTATCGTATCGCATCGTTGATACTGTCAGAAGTTGCATTCTAATCAGTTTGTCGTGGAGCGAGAAAAGCAACGATAGGAACGAAGCATCGGAAGAAAAATCAGTCTCACAAGCCTCGAGGCTTAGATCACTCAGTGCCAAAGTTGACTATCAATCTCCATCGACCAATCCAAAAAAATAAAAAATAATATTATTGACAAATAAAATATTGTAACAATTATATAAAAAGAAGAAACGAAGAAGAATTCTTAAATTTTGAAAAAAATAAATTATAGGATGTTATTATTTTAATTATTTATAATAAAATAGGTCTTGGAATCCAAAATTTATTTGTTATAAACTTATAATTAAAGCACTTTACTATTTTTAATTTTAATAAAAATAAGTTTTTATTCACCATTTATTTTTACATTAAAATTAAAAAATAACTGAATATACAATTTTTTTAATTCTAAAAAGCGTGTCTAATATATCAGGTACCTTTTTTATTAATTATTTATTTAGTAAATTAAAGTTAAAAATATGTAAATACACACTTTTTTTTGTTCTAAAAATCAAATGCCAATTTTTTCTTTTGTATTAAAAAAACTGTTTATTTTTCTGAAAATTAAAAAAAAAAAGAAATAAACTGAGAATATGTTTGTGATATTCGTACTTTCAAATTCTGTGGTAAGACACGTGTCGAGGATTGATTACGAATCTCTGTAAAATCTTCTTTGAAAGTATCACAAGGTGAAGAGACGACAGCATATGATTTGATGTGAAATGTCTTTATTTAACGTGTTTTCACACTCACATAGACCTGAAAAACCAAGTACAATAATTATTTATTTCTTAAAAAAAAAGTAAAAATAATTGTTCACAAATAATTTATGAACATAAATTTCAAATTCATATTTTATTTTAACAGAAAAAAACAAAGCATGATAATGATAAAGGAATGCAGTTTATTATACAAGTTTTACGGGGGATCAAATGCTTGTCACAATCGTGGGGGAAGGAACTGAATTGCCAAAGAAATTTAGGTTTATAAAGACAATTTTTATCATAAATTTTGCAAAATATGCAACCAGCCAAATAACAGGAATAAGATTAGACATCATCCAATACAATTCAGTTTCGTGTTGCAGGTTTGAAAGAGTTTTATGATAAATTAAAAATATTTTTATGATAAAAATTAGAAATAATAAAATTTAATAATTTTTTTTAA
>JAVXUL010000012.1:5600370-5611724 GCA_035590515.1 Trichilia minutiflora | reverse complement strand
AAGTGGTTTCAGCAATTATAGGCACAAAAGGGCTTTGCACAATTTAGTGATGCAATTCTATTTGACGGTGACATTTATGGATGCCCAAAAAGTTATGAGCAAAAGTGAGTTGTGTACATGTTGTCATTGTTAGAACTGCATTGGATGAGCTAGAGTGTTTGATCTTCATGTTCTTACAAACCTTCAATTCTGAAGTCGTATAATAATTATTGTTAAATTTCCTCTTTCTTCTTTTAATTTGTTTTTATTTTAGTAGCATTGAAGAGGTCATTGCAAAGTTTGCTCAACTAACCCCGCAGGAACGAGCAAAAAGGTACCATCAATTCATCTCCCTAGAAATCCATGTCTCTCATTTTCGTATTTCTTAGTTGAATGTTTATATTGAATTGGAATTAAATGAATTTTCTCTGGATTGGAACAGGAAGTTGGAAAGTCTTGAAGTAAGTTTCTTTTGCAACCCATTATTCTTTGTCAATTGTCAGTGGTTTTGGTGTATGTAATTCCGTCACTCTTATCTATTGGATTATTTCCTATTTTCTGTTTGAAAGTATAGGCACTGAAGAAGACTTTTAAGAAGTTGGATCACGATGTAAATGTTCAAGAGTTTCTGGGTACAAGGTATTTGACAATTCTTTTCTAGCAGCACAGTTTGTTCTGTTGGCTCTTAATGGATTTAATTTATCTTCTGAAATATGGCTAATCAAACTTTCTGATTTTCTTTCTGTTTCAGTTCTCAAACAATAGAGGTATGTGAAGTAGCTATTTCAATCTTGTTTGTGATGATTTGAGATTCTTAGGTGATAAAAGTTCATGTGGGCGACACAGTTTTATTCCCCAGTTTGCTTTGAGCAGGACCTTACAAACCAAACGAGGTTATTGCAAAGTCAACTTTCTGAAATACACAGGCGTCTGAGGTGATTTCTTGCAATTCTTTTTTTCAAAGTTGTGGTTTCTGTTTCATGCTCTAGTAGAGTAAGTTGATCCATGCAACAGTCAGCTATAATCTGTGCTAATTGTATGTGATACTGATTTCTGCAGTTACTGGACTAATCCAGATAAGATCAACAGTGTAGAACACTTAGTACAAATGGAAAATTCGCTGAGAGAATATCTTAATCAAATTCGGGTGCATAAGGTATGTCCCATTACTGTGGTTTGTGCCATCTAAAGGTCATAAGCAATTTCTTCTGTGTGCATTCAGGCTAACTAAGACAATAGGTTATTTAAAACAAATTCTATAAGGAAGTGCACTTTAACACCATGTTTGAGCAAATATCTGAAGTAGATAATTTACTTGGCCATATTATCAATTTCACATGTCAGTGAGAAGTCGTATTCACCGCACTAACACCACCTGCATTCTTTTGGCAGGAAAATTTAGGAAAGCAGCAACTTATGTCATTAGAATGCAGTAGTCAGGTAAAGAAGTTCTTAAGAGCAGGGAACAGTTTCCTGTATCAGTTCCTACATATACTTACAGGAAAGCATTATCTGAACTAATATCTCTTGCAGTTCCAAAACAGGATGCACATCCCCTTTAGGTTGGGATCTGAACAACAGCTCCAACCTCTTTCATGGATTCCTAGTAATGATAATAGGCCTTTAGTTTTACCAGAGGATCCAAATTTGCTTTCCCATAGGTATGTAAACCTCTCAGAATAAGCTTTTATGTGCCTAGGTAACTTAATTTAAATTTACTTTCTACAGAATATTGTTTGTAATTGAGAGAGGGAGAGATGTACGATTATATGATTGGATTTTGCTTCTTATGAAGGATATAAAACCATTCTTATGTACATAAATTAGATGAATGAAATCATTTTTTAAAATGTTTTCTCAACCATTGAGTTATATCTTTCTCTAGGGAGGTGGAATGCTCTGGAAGTTCTTCCTTAGGAAGTTATTCTGGATATTTTGGTACTGGAAAAAGTTCAGAGATTTCAAATTCCAGGCAAGAAAGTAGCCTTCTTAGTGATTTAAGTGGGACTGCATCACTGAGGCTGCAGATGGGGGGGCAATGCTCCTACCTTCCATATAATGTCAATTTGCTGAATGATAAATTCCAGCCAGTGTCAGAGATGAACATACAAGAAAATCCAATGGATTACCAAGTCACTGGTAGCTTGGAAGTTCCTAGACCTGGTTATGACACCACCCACGGTAGTTGGGCTTCCACATCAGGGCCCTGTGAAGTTTCCTTGTTTGATGAGCGCTTGTATTCCCAGGCAAGTTATTTATACCCTGGAGCTTTTTAGGTAAATGTTCTTCTTTTATACTTCTTGCATGAGTCACTTGAAAATTAATATGCAACTTTGGCTTGATTGAATACCTGCTTGAATTATGGTCAGAGAGAGAAAGCAAGAGAAGATACTTGTACCAGTACACTGTCTTCTCTTTTGCTTGGTGACTCATGCCCTTTTCATATTTTAGTTTTCACTGTGGTAGACAATGTGGAAATAGATGGGTAATTGATAGGATAGTCCTTCTCCACTACTATAATTTTTCCATGAAGTCTTTTGGATCTTTGCTGAATTATCTATTAATTGCCGGCAAAATTATAAAGTTTCCTAGTTAATCTTCTCAAGAAGAAGAGAGGTACCAACCAGTTCGAAAGCATTATCTATTAAGTGAACGGTCCATTGTTCATAGTAGTTGAAGTAAGAAAATTGATGTGAAAAGATAGATTTTAGGATTTTTGAGGATGCTGCCATTTGATGTTTCTGGGTGAAGGCCGTTGGGGATCTACTGTAATGATGAACATGAGCTCAAATCAGCATGTGGCTGTGCACTTTTCATGTGAAGTTTCAAGCAGGCCTTCTTTTTTCAGTTGTCAAGATGTGGACTTGTTTCTCCCTTCTCTACTTGAGTGTGACATGTGGTGTCTGATCCGGTCTAGTTAGTTCCAACATTGCTGATTTGCTAAAGGTGGAAAAATAGCCAAAAACTTGGTTTAGGATTTCACGGTAGATTCTTAAATTGTCTTGTTTCATTTAATAAACTAATATTTCATTTCTAGTCAGCTTAATTTGCAATTAGCCTCTGCAGGTTTTGACATTTAATAAGATATTTTAGGACTATTAAATGTTTTTGTAAGATATTTGACATTTAATAAGATATTCTTTTCATTTCTGGATATGCTCAGCTGATAAGAAAATAAGGCTGCTCTTCTTATCTGATGCTTTATCACACTGACGCCAGGGTTTTATAACAGGAACAGTAAAATGTTTGACTTTTGAAGATTCAAGTTTTTTTCACCTCTTTTTTTTTTTTTTTTTTCTTGTTGATGGATAGTACCCTTATTAATGGAATAATCAAGAAGCCTGAATTATGAAATTGACAACTGTGATGTTACACCTCTACATAATATGTGAATAATTGGAGCTAAACAATGATTGGAAGCTGCCAACAGTGCAATTCTATGTTTTGCTGTTTTGGTTTTGTACACTTTACTTGGTGTGTGAGTAAAGTTCCTGAGCTCACATGAATGTTGAAATGAGTGACATTTCTTAGTTTCCTTTTGGAAATTGAGTGGAAATTGATTTGCATTTGTGGCTTGGGTGACACTGCTATCTAGAGTAGGATAACAGATTTTGAGAGAATGGATTTGAACACATTATGCATCCATAGATAGATTTTTTATTAGAAGCTTCTTAAAAAGCTCAGTAGGATAACAGATTTTGAGAGAGTGGATTTGAACACATTATACATCATAGATAGATTTTTTATTAGAAGCATCTTAGAAAGCTTAGAAACACGGGTGGGCAGTTGAGCTAGAATACAGATGTAGGGTGGGTAGGTAAGTAAAGGGATGGAATGAGGTCACTGTCATTCCATGTATGGTATTGAGCTGCTTTTATCTCGGTAGAACTAATTAGGTTATCTACCGTTCATTCTGTCACAGTACCACTGTTCTTACCGGGTATTACGTTCCTTCTGCCATAATGAAACCTTTTCCATTTCTAAAATCTTGATTATTTGTTACAGCAGCTTAACTGAGATTCAGAAGAGATGTTACTACCCAATCACTGATCAGGTTGCCGAAGAAGTTGGCCATGTGTGAGAAATTTTCTCAAAGATCACAATGGACCTGCTTATTTTTCAATGGTCTCTTTCGCCATTCCAATCTGAGAATCAGCCAACGAGACATGTATAGCATGATTACAAGACACTAGTTACCTGATGGTGATCACTTCCGAAGATTGAAATGTTGCTGGCATCCTTGAATGAGGCACCACATTTGTGATATTGTGTCATACACATACATACTAAATATTTAATAGTAGGTTATCCAGTCCTTTTGCAGAGGTGACTAAATCTGTAAATTAAATTGCATACATATATGGTTGTAATCCAAAACAGTATCTCTACAGTGTAAATTTTCTTTGATGCGACAGAACATAACACTTTTTAACATGGAGTAAATTATCATGGAATATGATTTGCAGTCTCTTTCTAAGCCAATCCGGATTATGGTGGTTAGAAATATATTTATATTAATTCTATATAAGCTGAGTTTAGATTAGAAATAATTTAGAATAATAGTTTTTCTTGTGACTATATATTTATGATCTTGATTATATTAAATCAATAAGAAACATCGTTATTCTTTTCTAAAATCTCTCATTTCCTCCCGTTCACAACGGTAATCAGCAAAACTATATTTCCCAAACAAAGGTGGATAAATAATTACCATCAATGTAATTAATTCAAAGATAATACAAATACAAAAACTAGGAAATAGTCGAAATGGAATTTTTGATTGCCATCAAACCATGTGCAGAAGAGCTCTAAAGTCAACAATTCTTGAATATCCACATCTTTGACTACCCAACCACTAGAAGATGACATGAGACAGATGGTAGCTGTATATCTATCACACCTCATCTAGACCAGACTATATATGGAATATGTAAGTGACTTTAATACGTAAGTATAAATATGTATATAAAATCTTCCAAACTTAGAGAATTACAAAATAATAATATGGCATGGGTCATTGCAGACAGAGAAGTCACGTTTTATCAAGTCTAGTGTAATTCAATTCTTAATTTTTTAGGCGTATACACGAGACGATATTAACATATATTATCTCAATAAATGATTTGTTTTAATAATAATGATATTTTCTGTTATGAGTTATCAACAACTTATCGGTAATGTTTAATATTTAATAATCAACTTGTGAGTTCTGTGATGATAAGGCACACTGTACAATTCTATCTCTTACCTCGGCTTATTCGGAAATAGGAACCAATTCATCCTAACGGCGAGGCAAAGTTCACGAAAACAAGGAACCTCTCCTAATCCCACCGTACATACTATTCAAAACAAAGGGACTGGACCAGAAGCCTTGGTCCACTTGGATGGCAAATATATATTATTCCTAATTAACATGTAATCAACGAAATATGCGGCGATTCACATGGGAGCGCAGTATGTGGTGACACGTACTTATGATGATCAGACATATCGTATCGCATTTTGATATTGTCTGATGTTGCCACGTAATCAGTTTGGCGTGGACCGAGATAAGGAACGAGAAGAACGACGCATCAGAAGAAAAAAAATCAGACTCACGAGGCTCGAGGCCTGGATCACTCAGTGTGAAAGCTGACCCATCAATCTTCCATTGATCAATGCAAAGACTAAAAATAAGAATAATATTATTAATAAATAAAATATTATTGACGTTTCTATGAAAAAAAGAAAGAATTAGGGATAAATTCTTAAAGTTTAACAAAAAAAAAATAAATTAGGATATTTATTATTTTGATTATTTATAATCAAATAGATCTTTGAATTCAAAATTTATTGTTTATAAGGGGAATTCTAAATTTCTCCCTAATATTTGTATAAAATTAAATCACCTCCTATAAATATTGTTAAGTATTATTAGTAAAATTCATATCATCAATTTACAAAAAATAATCGATTCAAATTTTTTGTAATGATGATTTAATTTTGTGCAAATATTAGAAAAAAATTTAAAATTTCTCCTTATTTATAATTCAAGAATTTTTACTAAGATTTAAGTACTTTTTGTTATTTACTACTTGTTTAAAATTAAGAAATACGTGAATATACAATTTATTTGGTATTAAAAGTTAACTACCAATTCATTCTCTTGTATTAAATAAAATTATTCATTTTTCTGAAAATTAAAAAAAAAAAAACCAATAAAATGGGAATATGTTTGTGAATGATCTTTGTACTTCTAGATTCTGTGGTAAGAAAAGCGTTGGTGGCATAGATTATGAATTTTCTTTGAAAGAATCGCCAATCGAAGAGACAAAAGCATAGGATTTGATATGAAATAGCTTAATTAACGTCTTTTCATACTAACAGAAAAACCTGAAAAACCAAGTGGAACAATTATTTATTTATTTCTTCAAAAAATAATAATAGAGTTAGAAATAAATATTCACAAATAATTCATGTTGATCAGCTCCGTCCGTTTCATTTTTTTTTTTAGCAGATCCGATGAAAGCATGGATTAAGCATTGCTAATGCTAATGCTATCCGATGGTGTGAAAATGAAATAATGATTGCAGTTTATACAATTTTTACGAGGAATTAAATGCTTGTCACAATCAAAGATAGGGAAGGGAAGAAACTGAATTACCAAAGAAATAAATGTAGGTTTAACCGGATAATATGAACTCAATTTTATAGTAAATTTTGCAAAATATGTATATACCAAGTTTCAGGAATAAGATTAGACACCGTCCAATACAATTCCTTTTCGTGTTACAGGTCTACTTGTGGCTTTGATTCATGTTAGATTATATTTTTTAAGATTAATTGGGAAAATTAAAATTGGAATAACTGAACTGGTACGGTAGTACTAAGTCCAATTGGAGAGATTAATTGGGTCATATACGGTCGAACTCAGGCCTCTGGAAAGCCCAATTGATATGGTTGAGAATTGACATTCTATTTCTTCAGAATCGTACTTCAAATCACAAAATTAAGAAGCAAGGTAATACGAAAAAAACACTTAAAGTAGCAATTTCCATTAATTAGTAAAGGAATGGAAATTTACACCTTATTGTCATACAATTCAAACCCATTCCATCCAATGGAATGACATTAATAATACTCAGCCAAAGCTGATTACAATGAACTTGCAAACCAACAAGTGCTTCTCGACATCAATTTTAGAAAGCCGAATAGAGCTACTCGAAACAATAATGGCGGGTGGTTGTGGTATAACACCATCTCAGCCATCTGTTGATTTTCAACAGGAACCACATTGAAAAGAAAAAAAAAATCCCCAATAATAATAAAAGGATCCCATTTTTAATACTAACCACTCAAAATGATAAAAGAGCCATTTCAAAATATGCCCCTTGTCATTTTGAAACCCCCAGGAGACTAAAAATCTAGCTTCATCCATGGTCTATATATTTAAATATTATATACCCTAGTATGCTAAAATTTCATATTAAAATATACTACTTAGCACTACATATATTTAATACTGTCTTAATTAAAATCCTAGACCAAAGTATAGATTTGCTAGTTTCTCTAGCGGAATTGAGCACCAGCGTAAGTCTGGCCAAAAGACCAGCCAGCAGGAGCAACATTGTAGGACACAACAGTGCGCCCATCGCTAGTTGTGACCTTAAATGAGAGGCTTTGTCCATTGAGATAAGTGTTACTTTGCCAGTTTTGGCCCCAGTTTCTGGACATTGCCTGCCAACCAGTTCTGGACCCTTTGATCGAAACAGCATGGACGTCACCGGCACCACCAACGTTTGTGATCAAAACTAAGTTGAAGTATGAATGACCGTTGATTGTGAATCTTATTCCTCCTGATCTTCTGCAGGGCACCCTACAAAAAACCACCCCCAAAAAATAATTGTCACTTATGTACAGAACTCTGTTTTAAAGGGGTAAATAAGAAGTTACCACAAGATTTAATATTTCATTAGACAATTGGTACCTTCTGTAAGCAACAGGTACGATTCCAGCTCTGTATTGTGCAATGTGTTGGAATACAGGCTGAGAGAGGTCAAAATGCTGCTGAGGAGGGTTGCACCAGCCGCCTGCATTGTTGGCGAGGGCATTATTTGGGGGGCAGAAATTGGTAGCTGTTACCACAATGGAGCCAGGCAAGCACCATTTGTGGTCATTTACGCATCTGATTTCATAGCAAGAACCACAGCTCAAACCACTGTTGAACAGAGCTGTGCTCAGAGCTGCAGTATTTGTGCCATAACCCTGGCTATACAGATTCCCATAGCCACAAGCTCCACCTATACAAATTAATAGTTAATAAGTTAAACAGGGTTTCAACAAAAAGGCACAAACTTTGCAAGAGAACAACACCATTGTCGCATACTAACCCATGGTCCCTGAAGCATCACCGCCTCCGTAGAAAGTGGCACGAGCATTTATCCACCCAACACCTCGATAAGCATGAACAGATGATACCATTGCAAGTAAACCCACCAAGAAAACTCCAGCAAGAGCCATTTTCCTGCACATAAAAAATCCATACTTTTAAGCTTTTTGTCAAAGTAACAGCTTAAAAAAAGTGTAGATTTTTTAACACAAACAAAATGTGAGTAGAAGAGCTGATTATTACACGAAGTGATATACTCAGAGAAAAACCAGAGTGAGAGCAAGAAAGAGAGACAGAGAAAGGAAATGTGAAGCAGAGGAATGAAGAAAATGGGGAGGGTTTGAGGTTGGATTTATAGAAAATTTAGGTTAGATGGGCGGTTAGGATTAGAACTGTTAAAAGACACCGTTTAGAACTGTTAAAAGACACCGTCACAGCTCAACTAACACTTTTAAGCTTATCCTGGGACCATAAACTGTTAAGACGTAAAAGCCTTATAGTTTTTATTATAGTGAAAACAACGCACATGTGGACTTGCAATTGCAAAAGCAGTTTCTGGCCTAAAACCGCGTGGTTTTGTAGCTTTCTTGGTGGGAAATCGCCCTAAACCCAAATGGGTCATAGCTGTTTTCCTCTTCGTAGTTAATATACTTCCAAGTGCACATGCAACTGTGCAACTAGCAAGCAAAAGCAACGCCCATTTGTCGTAATTACCCTTTTCCGATTTTTTTTTTTTATTACTTCAATTCACGTTGAATTTTTCGTTATAAGAATTTCTAGCAGACATGAATAACATTTCATATTGGGGCTTTTGATTATCCAGCCGTTTATTAGGACTTAGACTTGGGTGGATGAATTTATTACCAAATCTTTTCGGGTAAAGGAATTTAACCCACATTCCATCATCTTTTTCTTCTGATTTCATGGAAAATCAATTTCTCCTCCCCCATTTATTGTTTTCTCTCTTGGATGGTCCCACACTGTATGCAATATCAAGAGAAAATAAAGAGTCGTGATAGGTTAGTTACACGAGGTTAAGAGCATTCTTCAAGCTACCCAATAATCGAATGAGGAGATCATAATCTCACTTAGAATCTCTAACACGCGTGAATCATCAGTTGTATATTTTCATTTTTGTTTTCTTTTTGTGTCGTATGGGTATCTTCTGCTAGCTGGATTGTAAATTGTATGATTGGACCTTCAGTCTTGCATGTAATTATAAACAATATTACGTAGCAAATCATTGATATATATATATTATGGAGGGACAATTTCAAATTCCCCCTAACAAAAAAAATGAATCATCCCTTTTTTTAAAATAAAAATAAATCAAAATCATTGATTTTAAAAATTAAACGACTGAGATTAAATTACATTATTAAGTGGGGGTGATTCTTTTTTTGCCAAAGACGAGGGGGGAATTTAAAATTCTCCCATATTATTGAGGATAAGATCTGCAGGGATAGTGATAACTCGGATTATGAAATTGATTGGCAAAACAACAGGACCGTGAGTCTCTCTATTGTAGCGTATTAAAATATCAATCAACCTACTCAGCAACCAAGTGACCAACTCAGAAGAAGAAAAATGCGAACTGTTTGAAACTGTAATAATACAATCTTGATTTTTTAGTATTCTTTGACTTGGAAGGAGCCTCCTATATTTTAATAAGCTCTGCGAAAATGTACACTACTTGTTTTTTCCATTGATTTCTTTCATTTGTATTTACGTTAAGAGATTGATGTAATTAAGGTTAATTAAGGTTAGTATTTTAATCATCATTACAGTAGGGCCAGGAGATTAATCATAAACCAAGAAACTTTACTTTTTTCTTTTTATGTGGGTATTATTATTTGTTGGCCAAACTGTGCATAAAAGAAGAAACGAATATCCCCACTGAGTAGCTGAACCAATATCCAGGGAGGGACTAGGCGTGGGCTGATTTGCCCAAATATCAAGTGAAGCTCCGAGCTCATGTCATCATAATTCATTTTATCACCACTCCCTAGACAGTCAAACTCATGCTAATTGTAATTCAAATTCAAAGCCTGCAATTTCTTCTGCAACTCAAAACATTTCTCTCTATAAAGAATTAGTTTCCATATCTGATATCTGGGTTCAAAAGCAAAAGTTGCTTTAGTTTTCAAATTGATCATGATAAACAATTTAATTTTGCTTTTGACTATTTGCATATGCTGTTTCCATTTTCCGAAAGCTAAACTCCTGAAATGATATTGTCTGTGCGAAAAAGGAGAGCATTATTACGGCAGTGTCTTGTTATGGTTAAAATAAAAAATAAAAAATTGAATTACAAATAAACCTGCAACAATTTGAAGTTGTAAGTGGGGTTCTTTGAATCCATATTTTCCTTTGAAAGCGATTTTGATCCTATTCCTGTCCTGCTTTTGCTTTAGCGGCAAAAGAGTGGCCGCTGCACATGGAAGCACTTTGGCTGCATTCTTGCAGTTTAAAACATACCTGGCTTCTACCAACAAATCCTTTGAACCCCCAGATGCAAAATGGTAAACAAAAGGACAAGGAAATTTAAAAAAAAAAAAAAATCGAATATCCAAAAGGATTAGTAAATTACAGTGTTCCTTCCCATCCTTTCCTTTCAACGGAGATTTTGAAATTGCTCCTTTTAGATATGGTTTCCACTTTCCACATATGCATGCCCTTGTTTGCAATGACTATTCAATCCCTTGTATAAATTTAGTTTACAAAATAAAAGGTATTAGTTCCCATATTTAACGAGACTGTCATTAAATCTATTTTATACTTTTATAAAATAATAAAAATAATATTGAGTCGGTGACCTTAACTACTCAAATTTAATTGAAGTGCCTTATGAGTATTTACTTCAAATAATTAGGAAGCACATCAAAGAGGAATTGATAATTTTAAGAAGATAAAATCAAGATTATCAAAAACGTGATTTTAATTAAAATTATTTTTTATTTAAAAAATTAAAATATAAAAATAAAATTTTTAATAATATATAAATAAT
>JAVXUL010000012.1:5567778-5582806 GCA_035590515.1 Trichilia minutiflora | reverse complement strand
AGAATATAGAGAAAAGAAGTAGTAAAAGTTAAAACTAGAGGGAAAGAATATAAAATAATTTTATTGGCATAAGGAGAGATATTTTAGAAAGGATTGTCTTAAGAGAAAGACCAAAAAACCAAGCAAAGAAGGAAGCAAAATGACTAAGGATGTAGTTGTAGTTGAAGAAGCGAACTTTGAGGAGGCTTTTTTATTGGTGGCTGCTAAGAAAGAGATGTGTAAAGAATGAATTTTGGATTTAGACTGCACGTTTCACATGTGTTTAAGTGAAAGCTTGTGCTTGTCCCTATAAAGAGAAAATTTTGGAAGAGTCTTGTTGGGTAATAACACAGCTTGTAAAGTGAGAGGTACAGGTATGGTGGGTATAAAAAGATGTTCAAGTTCTTGTGGTGAGCTACAAAACATGAGACGCATACTTGGATTGAAAAGTAACGTAATTTCTCTTGGGATGTTAGAAATATTAAGGTGTACTTTTTATAAGTGAATTTGGAATGTTGAAAATTATAAAGGGATCTCAAGTCTTAATAAAGGTTGAAAGGAGATGCAACTTGTCTATGTTATTAGGAAAGGTGGTTATGAAGAAAGTAAAGTTTCAAAAAGTTAGTTTGGGAGAGAGAAACACTAATATGGCTAGCTATTCGTCACAAAAATCTAAAAGATCTTAGTCGGAGGTGGAACTTAAAGATAAAAGGCTGAATATCTTCAAAAAGAACTTTTAATGACTACAAACTAGTGAAAAATAATCTTAAGACTGAAGAAAAGTCGTAAGTCATCTACAAAGAGATGAAGACCTTGAAGAAGTTTGATACTTAATTAAAAGTGGAGAAATTGAGAAAAAATGAGTTAAATAACATGTGGATCCTTGAGAAAAAAGGAATGGCTTATGAAAAGTTTGAACACAAGGCAAAACTTATAGGTAAAGAGTACATCAAAATTTATTGTGTTTTAGTAGTTGAGTATGGCAAAGAACTTGGTGTTAAAGTATACACGGTTAATTGGAAATCATCGTTGCAATGCCTAATAGCCTTGGCTAAAAGGAAGGCTAAGTATAAGGAGATGATTAAATCAATTAAAGAGGTGATGTAGCTGTAAAAGTGTATGAATAAACTAAAGATAAAAAAATGACACGTCGAGGAAAGTAGTTACTGAAAAAATTATAATGAATATCTTAACCAAGATAATGTCAATCCATAAATTCACCTATAATTATGAATTGCTTGGGTTTTCAACTAACGAGTAAATAAATAGTTATGAAAAGCTATTAGATGGAAGATTAAAGGTTCCATTAGCAGGATTTATATAGAAAAATAAGATTAAATATTGTTGATGTGAAAAGCATAGGAGGGTTTAAAGTTCTAAATTTGAATCAAGATGAAGATTGTTAAAATATAATTTAAATTTGAGTTAAAATAAAAGTTTAGTCAAATAGATGATGAGAGTCGTTCGAATGAAAGATAAAAGATTTAGGAGTTAGAATGCTTAATTAAATTCGGTCGAATGAATAAGAGGATTCGTTCAAATAAATTATGATACCAAATTATTTCAAAGAATAGTATAAAATTTAGTTAAATGAATTGTACGATTCGTTCGACTGATTCATTCAATTGAATTGCCCTAGTTTTCACATTACATTAGGAATTGTAATATGTTTTGACTTATATTTATTCTTTATATAAAGATTAAATATTTAATAGCACAGGGACGAACAAGAGAGAGTAGAAAACTATTTTTTAAAATTGAGAAAAGTTATCTAAAAATGTTTTAAAGTTGATAGAAAGTATCGAGAATAAGAGAAAATGTGGTTGTCCAAATAATAATACTTATCTTTTTATTATTTGAAATCTCTAAATTAATATAATTTTTTTTAATTAATTATTGTATTCTTGCTTGATTTTTTAGTTGCTTGTTGAGAATTGATTTTTCTTGTATTTTTTTTTGTTCTTAAAAGTTATAAATAATCATAATCTAAGAATCGATATTTTTATAAAATTTTTCGATTCATACAAGTGGTATTAAGACACTTTTTTTTTATAATATCAAAATTATTTTATATTTTTTTATTTTATTTTTATGATATTTTTGTTATAATTTAAAAATAAATTTAAAACAAACTATTCAATAACATCAAATTGATTATGATATATATTATAATCATAAATGAAGCCTTATCATATTACTTTGACACAAAAGTAGTATAAGTAAACTAGTAAAATAAAAATAATAATAATAGTATAAGTAACAAACAAAATTAGTGAGTAATTTGTTCACTTGTAAATTAGAAATATTTACCTAATATAGTAATATTCTTAACAGTTATAATATTTTCACAATAAAATAAATAGTATAGTATTATAATCTTAATTTTTAATTTAAATAATTAAAAAAAAAATTGTTGACTAGGATACCTTGGTTTATGTGTTGCGGTGTCCAAGGCATGCATGTGCCTTGTTTGTCCCCAGCGTAAAGATATTTCTACACACTGAGAAAAGGTCGTAAGCATCGTTTTAATTGGAATTATTTGTATATTTATGACCAGCACAGCGGAGAGACTGAAAATTCCTTTCCGCGCGATGCGATAAGCTGAACGACACGACTACCACGCCGTTTCTATTGACGTGTTCGTTTCTCTCTTCTCGATTCTTATGACCTAAATTTTCATTTCAATTTTCATATTTATCTTGCGTGCTTTGTTTACCAATCGAACCGTTATTCCGTTAATTATGTACATACATAGGATATACTATACTATCCTATGCTTAGTTGTACTTTCACACTTGTAGATCGTTGTAGTTCAGTATTCCGCGGTTGTTGAACAATTGTTTGTTATAATCAGTTATATATAATCATATCTCGGTGGTTTTTAATATCAATTCGGTTAATTGTCAATTTTGTGTTTGTTTGATTTATATTGTTGACCAGTTTTCTTTTTATTTGTTTGAATTTTGGTATGATGTGATTTTGAAGATTGTTTATTTTGGTTATTTTTCATGGCTGATTTATGTTTCTCTTTTTTTTTCCTTGAGTGCAGTCGGTTATTTGTAATATAGTGAGTGTCTTTGTGGAATGGCTGGCCAAAGCAATAACTATGGAAAGAGGATTCATTTTCAATCTGATCCTCCTGCTAATGGAGGAAGTAAGAGGAGAAATCCTGGTGAGGATGGTGAGCAGCATGTCATTGGGTCAGACGACACTGTTTATCGTTACTTGTGCCCTTTGAAAAAGATTGGTAGCATTATTGGTAAAGGTGGTGAAATAGTGAAACAATTGAGGACCGAAACAAAATCTAACATTAGGATTAGTGAGACCATGCCGGGCTGTGATGAGCGCATTGTTACTATATATAGTTCTAGTGAGGGAAGTAATCTTTTTGAAGATTCTGGAGAGTTTGTTTCTTCTGCTCAGGATGCTTTGTTTAGGGTCCATGACAGGATTATTGCTGAGGATGCTTCTGCAGAGGATGAGTTTGAAGAGCTTCAACTTGTGACTGTTCGGATGCTTGTGCCAGCAGATCAGATTGGATGTATTATTGGCAAAGGTGGACAAGTAGTGCAGAACATTAGGAGTGAAACTCATGCTCAGATTCGCATTATGAAGGATGAACATCTTCCCCTTTGTGCTTTGAGTTTTGATGAGCTTCTACAGGTAGCATATTTCAGTGTTTAGAGTTGGGTCTTTTATATCGTTTTGAGCAGATACCAAAGTCTAACATTAGTAGTATTTGTTTGTTTTATAGTGTCATCACATACACTAGATAAACTAAAATCTAACTCAGGCTTTGCATGCTGTTGAAAAGAGGAGTGATCCTATTTTTACCTCAATATACTTATTTGGAAAGTCTGTTTCTCTAAGTATCTATACCTTTTGTTTGCAAGTGGCCAAGTTGTTGTTCTTTGATGCTATCAGCTCATAAGTTTGAGAGGACATTGAATTTTGGTTCTTTACAGTCAAGAAGTTGACAGTGTATTGTACTAGGTGTATGAACATGATCTTTTGGTCTGTAAGTGCAGCTATTTTTGTTTATAATACTACTTAATTATTTACTTTTCCTCAAATAATAAAATTGACTGAAATTTGGAGTCTTCACTTGTATTATTGTTCATTTGATATCTGCTCTCAAGTAACTTCGGGGTAAGCTCAGTGAAGCTTCTAGATAATTATTGTGTTAATGAATACTAAATGCTCTGCAGAAAGATAATTAGAAATATCCTTATCCGTGTGCCTGTATATGTTCATTGGACAAGGAGGTTTTGATTCATCAATTGAATTTCTTTCATTTCATTGGTGTGTTGGGGCCTTTCTGGATGTTTAGATATCTGGTGAACCGTCAGTTGTGAGAAATGCTCTTCTGCAAGTGGCATCTCGCCTTCATGAGAATCCATCTCGATCTCAGCACCTGCTTTTGACCTTGTCACCTAACGTTTCAAGTGGTGTGTTCTTGGGCGCCCCACTTGTGTGTTCTTATGGCAATTACTCTGGGCGAAGAGATGAAGCATCTGCAAGGGAATTTTCTCTTCGTTTAGTGTGTCCCTCTGGAAATATTGGTGGTGTGATTGGAAAAGGTGGGGGTATTATCAAACAAATCAGACTGGAATCTGGGGCATCCATAAAAGTTGATAATTCCGGAGCTGAAGGAGATGATTGCATTATATTTATATCAACTAAGGAGGTGAGAACATATTTTGTTTTTTTCCACCCCCCTTATAATTTTATAAGCAAATCACTTTTCTATTGATGATCTTCTATATGTAATTATGTGTTATAATTATGTTTCTTACAGTTCTTTGAAGACTCATCTCCCACCATTATTGCTGCAATGCGCTTGCAACCACGATGCAGTGAGAAAGCAGAAAAGGAATCAGGTGATCCTGTAATCACCACCCGTATACTTGTACCAAGCTCACAGATTGGATGTCTTATTGGTAGAGGTGGAGCCATCATATCTGAGATGAGGAGTGCTACAAGGGCAGGCATCCGCATCCTCTCAAATGAAAACCTTCCCAAAGTTGCATATGAAGATGATGAGATGGTGCAGGTGAATGGAATATATTTGTACATATGCGTATACATGCATTCGTGTTTATAATGTGCCAGCCCTTCATTTATTTGCACACATGCTTGTTCATTGCCCTATGCATCTTATTCTCTGATATTTATTGATAAGATGGAATACAATTTTACTATTTTGATCAGATCACTGGAAGTCTTGATGTTGCTAGCAATGCCCTTTCACAAGTAACTTTGCGACTAAGAGCCAATATATTTGAAAGAGACGGAGCACTAGTCGCACACGCTCCTGTGCTTCCTTATGTCCCCATGTCAGTGGACATATCAGATGGTTCAAGATATGGACATCGAGATAATCAATCACGTGGGCGTGGATACGCTTCTAATGCTGGCAGTGATTTGGCTGCACATGAGAGTTATGGAAACTATGGTGGTTCACTGGTAGGCGTTATCTGTACTGTCATATCAAGTTTACTGTTTATATTTTTGAATACTATTGCAATAGTTTACAGTTAAACATTCTAGTTACTTGTCTTTTAATGTTTCATGTTTCTTATAAAATGCCATGTGTTTGATTTGTTATTTTTGTGCTTAAATTTATATGAAAGTTTAATTCATTGCCATTTTTCAGAGCATTGGTGGAAGTCTTTATGGAGCATATGGTGACCACTCTTCTGGTCGTGGGTAAGATTTACTTTTGTTCTCAAATATTTTTTTTTTCCTCAAAATTATTCATTTGACATGGCACAGATCAATTAAATATTTATGTAGGTATATTTATTATTTGTTTGTTGTTTGTCATTGACCACCTTACTTGAGACTGATTTTTAGCTTCTGTTGTTAGGTTATCTCGTCATAATTCAGTCTCCCAAAGGAAAAATCATGGCTATTAGTCCCTGATTATAGACCTTGCAGGTACATTTCCTTTTTCTTCCTTCTTCTTCCTGTATATTGGCTTTTAATTTGGAACTTTCTTCGTTTGATATCATAGTTTGTGAAAGAGACACTGCAATTAGCTGATGGCATCTTACCCTAGCCAGCCATTGTCTACCTTCTAGAATTCATGCACCATTTCCCTTTTACGCCTTCCCTCTTCCATCTAATTAGCTGCGATCTGCAAATCCTGAAGTCAGCGCTTTGACCATTTGATGAAGCCTCCATCCTAGATCAGAAGACCAGATGCACTGTGTGGATGGTGACAAAATTATGCTGCATCTTGGGCCACCCTTGATGCTTGGTTAAGGGTGACCAACATTTTCTGATGATACAATTGCTATCCAATCATTTGTGGCCTTGGCTCAAACGATTTTCAGTGTTGATATCATGCCTCACAATGTCTATGAAAGTAATGTGACTTGCATGTCACCACAGCAGTATGTATTTTCTTGTAAAACTTTTGTGATTGATTGAAATGGCTTTTGTTTATTTCATTTGTCAGGAATCTTTTAACTGCACAATTAAAATTGCATTTGGTGGTTGTTTCTTAACTGCTTTCTGAATGTGTAAGTGTGGATGATATAATTGTCGCTGTAGATCTTTGGGAACTATGATGGTTGTAATATCAATTTTTATTGCACCGGTCTCTTACTTGGACTGTGGAAATCAGTTGATTGTGGTTTCGGCTATTACATATATGTATTGTAATACTATTTGCAACAATATGAATATAACATTTCTTTGAGCTTATGTGGTTTTGAGGAAAATAGAGCTGTTATTGTACCATTTTTACTGGTTACCCAGCATAGGAAGTAATGGCATGATAATGTTATGAAAAACTGGAAGCTGCTTTAACGTTGTTTGGTTTCGGTTACAATGTCTGTTTAGAATAGTTTTGTAGGCTGTGTTATTATGGGAAATCTACAACGCCAGCTGAGTTGCCTTGGGAGACGGTAATAGAATTCCTGGATGGATGGATTCACAGACTGTCAGTGTGGTAAACCGTAAACATAAGATTATATCACTCCAAATGGTACATCTTTGGCAGAGATAAACAGACACCCTTAAAACATAATGCCATGGTGACGAAAATTTTTCAAATTCCAAGTACACTATATGATTAAATGACTGAATATCTGACTGACCCGTTTTCATGGTACACTAATATTTCACTTCTACTTCTGTATAACAAGATGCTGCTTATTCATGAATAAGCATGTTAAAATCATTTTATAACGAAAATGTAATTTCAGAATCAGAGTCCAATCTGTTATGGAGGCATGGCCGCCATCTACACATGGAAAGTTTGATCCTCGGAAGCAGGGTCATGACCACTGTTGCCACCTTCTGCAGCGCAGCTTGGATCCTCAGACGACAGATTATTATGGTCCCCATCTGCTATTTAGGAAAGAAAACAAGTATCTGAGCATGGTATTTTGGACATACATTGAAAGAAATTAGGAGAACAGGGTATAAATTGTGTCATAAATAAATTCATACACACCTTCCTCATCATCTGAAGGTGCATAAGCTGAGCGCCTTGATCGAACTTGCTGGTGTGGCGTGGGCTGACATTCCAGTAGATGAACAGAGCACAACAAGATGGCCTTAACAAATATCTAAACTGAGGTTGAAAAGATTTGCTGACAATAAAAAAATAATATCATGGTGTTGGTACATTAGATACCTGCAATTTAGGACGGAGTGCTTCAAGCGGTCCTTTTGGCTTCTGGGCTCCCTGCTGTTCAAAATATCAAAAAGGTAAAGCTGCAATTAGACATGTGAATTGGGATCGTAACTGCGATGGCATACGGTTATTGGGAAGTACTGATCACCAAATTGAAACGATTACCTTTCCCAGTGCCCAATCAGCAGAATCAAAAAATGCACGTTCATGGTCCTGGTAGTAAAGAATAAATTTATATCTTAATAAGAGAACTCCATTCGATATTACCGTCAAAGAAGAGAAAAGCAGAAGACAAGAACTACCGTTACCTTGGATATTAGGGGAGGTTTCTTTGGTAACATTCCTCCATACTTTTTCTTGATAATTTCCTCCTGCAAAACTCAGATACAATTGAATCAAACAACTCTACTTCAGAAACTCATCGATGATAAGACTTGAACTACATGTAACATTTTATGATGCAAACAAAATTAATACCAAATTAAAAATACGCTGCAAAAAATTAATAAATAACATACCTCCTGCTGGGGTGTGGGCATGGGATTTTCATTATTCTTTTTGGTATCAATGTTTTCTTGGACGGAGTGTTCATCATCAACAACAAGTTTTTCAGGAGTTCCTATCTCTTGCTCCTGCTCCTTTACATTCTCAACATTTGCACCAGACATCGCTGCTTCAGGTAACAGCAGAACAAAATATTCAATACTGATATCTTCTAATTATTTTCAAAATTTCATATTACAATTGATACACCATAATCATTAACATGTCAAAATAAAATAGATGTCGATTCCTTCGTGAATTAATCCAAAACTTAAGCTATGATAAAGCTGTCCATAAGCTTATGAAGCATTTAATTATATAGTTTTCTTTAACCAAAATCATAATAAGCACCACGACTTAGATTGGATTTTAAAGCTAGCAGTAGATTAGTAGGGTACCTCGTACCTGATCGAAGCTCCAATTGCTCAGAGAAGGAGAACCCAATAGAAAAACGGGTCTACCCGACTTCACCGTTTTATCATCAAAACGAAGCCTAAAAGAAACGCACAGCAAAGCACGTATACCTTTGAGGATGCGTAGGGCAGTGGGTTTAAGCACTATGATGACAGTTCCATAGGCCCATGAACTGGGGTCAGAGATTTGGGCTTCTAAGCATTATCGTTAGAGCTCTACAAACTTTTTTTTTTTTTTTAATTCTTGATTTTTTTTTTAAAATATTACATTATTATAAAAATAACCTCGTTGTAAATATACGCTTAGCTTGATATTGAGATGTCCTGAATTTTTCTGTAAATTAAAAATATTATACATCAAATATTATTAAAAATAATAAGTGAATTTCACTCTAAATTATTGTTATTAAATTTTTTTTTAACTTTATATCAAGTATAATAAAAACACTATATAGCATTAACATTTTGTATTATTTAAAAGATTCAACAGTACTGTACTGTCAAAATTGAGATATATAATTTGTGCTTTGTTGAGCATCAGGATGGAATTGCTGGAGATTATGAAAAAAATTTTATTTAATGTTTTCTAATTAAATTTAGAATTTAACAATTATTTTTAAATTATAATTTATTTTTATAATATATTATGGGTATATTAGAAATTATAAAGGATAAAATTACTTTTCAAAATAAAATTTTAGAAAGCAAATCCTTCTTTCTGGTTTGGAGTCTATTTTTGACTTTCAACAGATTTTAAAGGAATTATAAGTAATAAAATAATATTAAAATTAAATTTTTTACATAAATTATTGTATATAAATTCGCGTCACATACATAATAATATTGATTATCACAAAGTTTATTATTATTATTAATTTTCACACAACATTTTATATTAAAGTTTGTATCTTTAGCATTTCATATAAATAATATAATACTCATAAATAACAATTGCATGTGAAATTGCTGTTATTTTTTATTATTTTATTATTAATGTAAAATTTTTATTGCGAGATACATCATGTGATCTTTCCTATTAGTTGGTATATATGTAGCAATTCTTTTTAAAAGTTATGCCGAGTCAGTCAAACCTCATTTCAAATTCTTGTACCTGTGCTGCTTAATATTTCTCTGGCAACATTATTACGTGAAATTATTCTTTTCAGACGTGTGGGATATGATTACAAAGTTGAATTTGTACCCAAGAAATGAAGTAATCTTGTAACCGAGAAGCAAGTGGGGAGTATGGTATGGTTGTAATGTTATCTCAAAAAAGGGCAGAAAAAATGGAATGCCTGATCCATATTCCATGCAATAATGCACTTTCATTTTTTCAGCCCATGTCATTCCCATAACCACCAGACCCCACTCCACATTCTCATTACATCACCCATAACTTCATTTAGTTTTTAAAATCTTTTTTTTTTAACTTATTTTTTAAAATTTCATTTGATTTGTATCTCAATCAGTTGTCTGAAGTTCTGAACTGAACAAGAGATAAGATCTTATTGTTTCCAAAACAAATTTTAAATGTTTGAAATGTTACTTAAGACTCAGATCTGATCAGAGTTAATAAGTGTACGGGTTGAGGAAAATACATCAGGTGGGGTAAACTTGGAATCAACTGTTGTGACTTTTGGCGATGAAATAAATCTTCAAGTCTGATTTTGATTTTGATTTTGAATTGCTTAGGACATATTTGTCATTGTCACGTCCAATCCCATAAGGTCTTTATATATTCCCATTCCCGTTGTATTGCTTGGGTACACAGGAAATGAATTTACCTACAACCAAATGCCTTTTACTTCAGAAACCCTTTCTCTTTTGTATCTAGTTCTCTATTTTATCTATGATCTTGCATGTGAAGATGATGCAATGGGGTGCAGCCAAGGATGACTTGCCGGAAGAGGTCATACAAATTTTCTGATTTAACTAGTTCCAATTGTTAAAAGGATTCGATCAGTTGTTGAGTTACCCGGCAAGTTGTCTTTGGCTACACCCCTGTCTCATATTGACATGTTAGATCGAGGATAATAATTAACAGTGATGAACATGTGAAGATCATCATCACTTTGATTCAATACTAGGTAGTGTTATGAAGGTAAGTGTGATATTATCAAAGTAAGTTCTCTCCCAACCTTTTCTTTATAAAGCTTTTCTATATTGTTTAACATGTACTAATAAACCATTAAATTCTCGAGAATCAAGATTTATATTCTTTTAACTCATGACTTGGGGAATCGATCTGTATGAAGACTGATATTGTAAGAGATTCAAATAGAATGAAATCTCAGTATGTCCAAAGTTTAACATCAAACGCATGTGGTACCTTGAGCAAGTTATAGTCCAGTCCATTACGAAAATCAAATTCTAGGAAAGGCTTAACGGTTGCCTTTATCCCATTAAGATACCAGGAGCAAACTATGATCTCTGCTTCTGAAACTACTAGTTTCCGATGATAATCATGCTTTACCTGATATCGTATCAATGGTTTCAAGGATTTATGCTGGCAACTTAACGTGATTGAGTTGTATTTGAATTAGATGCAATTCCCAAGGGTTGGGCCCTGGAGGGCGCAAGAAAACTTGCTTCTGCAGAGTACTTACAGAAATGAGGCCATTCAATTGATATGAAAAATTGCAAATCCAAATACTTGAGCGGATATGTCTGCTGGTATAAGAATGTGAAAAAAACCAAGTTGTACATGCTGGCACGGTTACACGCTAAAACTGTGTTATTGACCTTGAACAATACAGTAATAAATACGTTTAATGCATAAGATGTTGAAATCAAATAGAAGTCAGTAGTTATGTAATTAAATATAAGTGTCTGGCATTAAGCTAATTTAAATTCAAAGTCAAAAAGATTATGCTTTATTGCCTAAACCAAAACCACAGCAACAATTACTTTAGCTTCTGTGATTGTGATGGGTTTAAGCTGATGAACTACATTGCTCGTATTCCTATATTCATCATTATCAATCCATTACCAGTTCCATGCTACATGCTGCCAAATAATCTCAGTTGTTTGCGAAATGCAAGTAGGAACCAGAATTAATTAGCAAATGGGTTACTAGTCATAACTTGCTTTCTAAGATAAGAGCAATAGTATATTGAGCAGGTTGGAAACTTTATCTTAGCTTTGCTAAGCAAGATAATGCACCCCACCACATAGCGTCACATGGCATAATTACACAAGCTAAACCTCAGCAACTTGAGCTTATTAGCAAACCTAATACCCACTTCCATTGTTCACCATTGGTTGATTCTTAGAGAAAATCCAAATCTGCTTTGCACAGCGAATCTGTATAAATGCAGACCTTCCTTTTGCCTGATTTTCCAAGCATTTTTAGACAATCATCATTCAAATGTATTGAAAAAATGAAAGCAGAAGCAGAACCATGTGAGACTGGTGAGACTTCCAGCAGAGATGCAATCGCAGCACTTGATATGAACAGAGGAATCTCTATATTAGACCTTATTCTAAGAATTATTGCAGCTATTGGAACTTTTGCTAGTGCCATGACCATGGGTACTACCAACGAGACACTTTCCATTGTCCCACAATTTGCCCAAGTTACAGCTGAGTATGATGATCTCCCCACATTCATGTAAGCTTTACTAGCATCGTTCTTGCTCGGATCAGTTTATAGTAAGGCATGAACAAAAAGGCATGAACTTATTACTGTATATGAAACAGGTTCTTCGTGATAGCAAACTCTATTGTGTGCGGTTATCTTTTTCTTTCTCTCCCTTTCTCTATTTTTCACATTATCAGAACCACAGCTAAAACTACTAGAGTCATCTCAGTGATCTTTGACACGGTAAAGATCATGCTAACTATATCTGATTAATATATCATGTACAAATCTCAGGAAGTAATTCAAGAATTGAATTTCTAACGAGGTATATTTCAAAACTTGTTTCGAAGGTAATGCTGGCTTTGATCACAGCGGGAGCTTCTTCAGCAGCAGCAATTGTATACTTGGCCCACAAGGGTAACGCTAGTGCTAATTGGTTGTCGTTTTGCCAACAGTTTGATTCCTTCTGTGAACGTATAACCGGATCTTTGATTGGTTCACTTGGCGCAGGGGTTGTTTTTATACTGATAATCATTACATCTGCTGTAGCTCTCTCTCGGCGCATGTAATCAGTGTAGTTCTACTAGATCATCATACTTCTGTTGGACTCGAATTATATGTATCATGTATGTATGAATTTTGAATTCAAGCTCCTCCTGAACTAATTATGTTTGATGAGTGACACTAGCATATAACATTAATACTTTTTATTTACTTTGCCATTTTAATTCTATGATTATATTATGCAAACAAATGATATTATGTGTGTTTATTTATTTATTTATATATTTGTATTATAACAATTGTTGCAAAAGAATTAGAAAATTCAATGTGATTACCTACACAATTGATGATCCTATACCTTAAATTCCTGAAGACGTCCATATATAGTTACAAATCAATCAATTAATAAATCCTGCCTTGTAAAGCATGTTCTCGACAAAGCATCCCCACAGATATCCTATCCTATCTAGGTCCGTTAACATATGCTATCTTGTACTAGTACTAGGCAAACATGGCTACAATATCATCTAAGTTTTTCAATGCCTTCTCGTAGTATAAGTAGGATTCGTATACCTTTGGTGTCCGAACATAATAGTCAAACTGCAAATAAATTAATTTCAGTTAATTAAATAAAAGTTATTATATCTAATCTTCCCAATTTATTTAAAAAATTTTAAAATTCCTACTTAATTAATTTGATTACCTCAGCCATGTTATCAACCAACTCGTTGGCTGTTTTTACATACTCCTTTCTGCGTCCTTCCGGCAACGTGGTCATTGCATTGCTCAAATCCTGGGAAAGATAAGCTGACTTTAAACGAATGTAGAATATCACGTACCTCCACGCCATACGCTCAAGCATTTCACGAAGACTATGCATTCCCTCAGCGGTCTGCTTGATTCGAGCCACAGCATCCTCCGGCGAAAGCCCTGGTTCGAAGAACCTCTCCCTTAAAAACGAACGCGTACCCCAACTCTCAGCCAGGGCTTCAGAGTTGATATTGCCGACGACGCCACGAAACCCCACCAGGGCTAGGAAAGTTGTCACTATTTTTCTTCGGTTGGTCGGGTTTTGATTTTCTTGGGAAGAAACTGATGCTCGGATTATTGATGGTGGCTTGTTGTGATGATTACAATGTGGTGAATTGGCGGCAGTGGTGGTACGGGCTCGGGGGAAGGTTGTAGTGTTGGTGAAGCTGCAGCTGTTCATGATTATCGGATAAAATTTTGAGGGAAGTTATTAAATTTTTCTTATAAAAAATGAAATGGAGAGGAAAGGAGAAATTGTTTTGGGGGCTGCATCTCAGCTTTACGCCACGTGGAATTCGTTATCTTTTTCGAGTCCAACTATTATTTGATGCTAACTAGCTTTGTTTGATCAGATGCATCCCTTCCCTCCATCGTTGGTTGTACAATTCACGGTGGCATTCCCAATCTTTCGAACATCGGTTTCTTGTATTTGTGCTATGGGCTGACAAAATACAAAATATTAACGGGCTTTATTTTGGGCCTATTCTTTTATGTACCAAATACACTTCGATAATTCGTACATCTTGGATATTCTTAGAAATAATGCTATGGATAGCATTAACTGACATACAAGTTGTTTTATGGATCCGTTAAATAAAGCCAATTAGCACTTAACAAGTATTAATTTAAAAGCTGCAAACACTTATCTCTGTCTTTGGGTGCTATGTTGTTTGTAGGAAAAGATTGGGTCCATTGGATAAAAATAATTCCAATTTTATATTTTGTGTGTACATGACATGTTAGGATAAATGATTTGGCCGACAATTTTTATCATGGTTCTGCATATGAAGCAACCTCTGTCATCCCAAGAGGAGGAACCTGGAATAAGCTCTATATACTCATTTATTATAAATTATAAGTAATATTAAAAATTTAATGAAATAATAAAATATATTTATAAATTATAAAAATATTTAATAAATAATAAAACATGAACAAAACTCATCTTAAAAATAAAAACAATTTATTTATTTATAGACAACTCATATAATATAGTTGTTTAAAACTAATTTATATTTGTGTCAAAAAAGTACGATCACTTAGTATTATTAATCCGATTAATCCGAGTTTATGGTCAAATTATGTGTTTAAAAAAACTTATGTAGAAAATCGAGTAATCTTATTTATAATCCGCGTAAGATGGTTTAGTCAAACTAATTGGTTTCATGTGAAACTAATCGGTCGAAATTGGTTCGTTAATCATCAAAAGTTGCATAGAAAATCGAGTCGTTTAACTTAAAACCAAACTTTGAAAATCTTTCACTTTCTTTAATCTAAAACATTTATATTTAGGTCTCTAAACACTGTTTTTAAAATCTTTTCTTTTCTTTT
>JAVXUL010000012.1:5527499-5561857 GCA_035590515.1 Trichilia minutiflora | reverse complement strand
ACCATGCTCCATTAAAAGAATTGTCATCATCCTGTACTTCACTAGATGGTTGGGATTTGAAAATCAATTTGAATTTGAAAAATCTACACAAAATGGCTAGTGCCATCTTCATTTGAATTATGTCGAGTCTTTCCCTAGGTATATTCTTGGCTCGACCTGCAGATCAATAAAAATAAGAACTATGGAACCGCCTTGGTATGGTGTAGTGTAACTCTCTTTGTCACTTCTGGAAATTGGATCTTTAACTTACTTGAAAAGCAGTGAATTTAAACAAAGAAAAGTTTTGAAAAACTTCATCTTTAAACCATCTCTCCGGCTTGAATGAAGCTGCATCAAAACCCCAATTGTACACCATTCTACCTGTTGAATAGAAACATAAGTTACCATGCCTCCTACTTCAACTTTTGTTCCATTTGGCAAGACATTGTCTTCCAAGATTCCCTTAGGATCCTGAAGGCATAAAATGTATGCCAAATGGCTTGTTAAGCATTATCTAAGAAGAAACTTACATGTTTATACCTAAAGTATTGATAAAGCATACTTGAGGGACTACTGGATATAAATGGAGAGTTTCTGTGATAATTGTATGCAAATAACATAATCTCCCTATTGCATCATAATTTAAGAGCCCTGCAAATGACGTTGCTCTTTGATTAAATGATTCAGTGTCTTCTATATCGTACTGAAGCAGTGAAATATTTTCTTCTTTTGCCCGGTTTTTCTTCAAAGGTTTTGAGGCCCGAGTAAAGCTTTTCAGCTACATTTTTTATTTTTATTTTTATTTATTTGTATACGTGAGAAACCCTAATCTACCTAACCAAAAACAAGCGCTTAACAACTATTACATGGGACGATTCAGGTAAAATTCATGGCCTAACCCCTAAGTACTTCAACAAAGAGAATCCTGGTGACTCCAACTCGGGACAAGCGCTAAATAACCATCACATCGAGTCTTTATCATTAGGCCATCCCTGATAGGGTTATTTTCAGCTACATGAGCAAGTGTCAATACCGTGTACACCGCCCATGTGAGAGTTGTTGCTGTAGTGTCTTGGCTATTAATCACAAAGATCGGGACAACATTTATAAGATTCTTGTCAGTCAAGATCCTGAAAAGTTGCCTTCAGGATCTTCACTTAACTTGATAAATCTTGTCAATGTATCATACTTTATCTAACGCACTTATCATCAAGAAGTTACTTTAATGGAGAAAATAGTGCCCTAGTTGATACTCAGAAAGAAATTATTTCTATGAATTACATTACCCTCTTACTTCTGTCTTGCGAGCTTCTTCTATCTCTCCTCCTTTTAATAACAGAGTCGGTGAAATCAACAATTACTTTGATTCTCTTGTCAAGTAGAGCTTCTGAGCCTAGATTTAGGAATCTCTTTATTTTCCACAAGGGGTCAATGAAGTAAAGAGTCACAGTGATGTCTGCAAAACCTGAGCAAAGTGATTATCGGGTAGATTGGGAGCCAAAGTTTCAATTTCTACTCCAAAATCCACCTTACATATGGAATCCAAAGTCATTCTCACCAAAAACTCTTGGAAATATCAATACAGCAGTTGAAATTCGGATATGGAAACAGGTGTTGTAAATATTTGAACTATGTTTTTACAGCATTTGAGGTTACACAAGATGAGAAACCCAAAGGATAAACAATTTCTTTAGCGTATAAATGCAGTCATATTGTTTTGTGTTTGATGGAAGTTCCCTACAAGTAAAGTATTTTGGCTTGATCTGCAAGTCTACTGCTCGACTATTGCGTGATTTTTGACTTAGAATACTAAACAGCTTTAGGCTTTACTCGCTGAAGACTTTGGTGCTGAAATGCCTCAGATTCTTAGATGCAAACTTAAAGCTTGCAGTCTTCCTCTGTTTCCTCCAAAGATCACCGTCTACGTTAAAAATCCCATCTCCAATAAGCACTTCCTTATAGGAATGATACCTTCATTTTAGATCAGTTACTCTCAATTAACAGACAGATAGAGACCTTGAATGTTCACTAAAGTGATGAAAGTGATTGTCGAGAATTTTACCTTTGGGTAATTAGAAAAGTTGGGACTTAAGGACATATTCTACACTAGCAGGATCTGCAATGTAAGTATAAGTTGTGAATGGCATTGGCATCACAACAGTTTTTAATCCCCAAAGGTATTTGACCAACCAATCATGCATTCGATGATAATTCCTTAACTGTTCTATTGCTGCTCCTACAAGTGGCCATGTTATGGGGCGTCTTTGGTTCTTCTGGTTCCATCCGTGGATGAATATCCAGAGCAAAATTGTGCTAACATTCTCATAATTGTATCCTTCTGGAGAAGAATAAACTAACGGAAGATTACTTTCCTCTTTCATTGTAGATTGAAATGAAAAGAACTAAGACGAATATTGTAATTTCTTGACAGAAAGGCTTCCAGAATTGTGTTTTTTTTTTTTAATGTGGGGCATTGAGGAAGTGGTTAAAGTTCAGGTAAGCGTTGAAGCTCATGAATTAGCTAGTACTTTGTTAACAATCTTTACATGTTTCACGTCATTTGTGTGTCTTTCACCTAATGTTCAAGTATAAAATACATGACATATGTCGACAAGTTTTGCCAAAACTGCAGGTAATTTACAAGCGTAAATAATTCACTCAAAGAACCAGCTAATGAGGCCATCAAGCTTCAGGAAAATTCAACTCACGTGTGCCTCGTCCAAATTGCTTTTATTTCACGTACTCCGTTGACCATTTCTCGATTAATTGTTAAATTATTGACACACGCTAATCTCCTTTTTATTATTCCAAATTTTATCCGATCCACCTGCAACCCGCCGCTTTTATGAAAAAGTCTCCATTGGTTTTGTTGTCTTGTACGCTAGAACAAACAGTTTTTTTAAACTTTATTGCCAGCTTGTATCTTACGACGTTACCTTTGACTCTGAGGTTTAGCAATACGGAATTTTTATTCACTTACAATAAAGAAAATGGGATCCGAGGATGGCTGGGAAATAATAAGCTCATTCCTTTGTAAGATCAACATGTATAGGCTGTGTTCAGAAGATCTGAACGAATCGTTTACTGCAACTTATTTCATAATTGTGTAAATACGAAGAGTCCCACAACCAATTTTCACAATTCTTGGTTAAATATCTAGCAAATCAATTTATCCTCCTCTATTTAAAAGCCAAATTATCACTCCATATCACTGAAATTCATACCCCATTGGGTTCACAAACGGTGGCTGGTTTAAGATGCTACTTTGGTTCACTTGGAACTTTCCAGAATCTGTGTATCGATAACTCATTTCACCTAGCTGAAATTTCTCAGCATGGCCATCATTGTTGTTGTTCATGTTGTTCTGGAAATCATAGTTTAAATTGTAAGGATTATCACTCAGAAGTTGTGAAATTGGAGCAAAGTATTCCAATTCCATTAGTTGAGTAATTGAACATGTCCTTGGAAATTTCATCATTTGTTCTTCAGTAGCATCAGTTACTCCTGTTTTCCCAATTTCAACAAGGGATTCTTCATCAACTTTTGGATCCAAAGCCACTCTTCCAGTTTGCCTCTTCTTGTAGATCCTACACAGGACCCAATCATCCAACTGAAAACACACAAAAACAAGCCACAAAAGATTTACATCTTGTTCTAAAATGACAAATTATATTATTACACAAGACGAAACAACACCCACCCTCATGGATCCCCTAATTTTGTTGGCTTGTTTTCGTGAATCATTCAAGCGATATTCATGCATGATCCAATCTGTCTTAATTCCCTTTGGCGGCCTGCCCTTGTAAAAGACTAGAGCTTTCTTGACCCCAACAAATTTAGACTCACTGTATATTGCCTTATCCGTCCCTGTAGCCTTCCAATATCCAGAAACGGTTGCCCTGTTAGGCCTCACTCCGTTTGGGTATTTCCTGTCTCGCGGGCTGAAAAAGTACCATTCTTTCTCCCCAAACTCAGCTTTCTCTACAAAATCCATAAGAGCAACGCAATCATTAAGAAAGTCTAGTCCATAATAAATCACATCAACCACAAAAAGAAAAGCAATCAAGTTGAAAACAAAACCAGGAAGTTCCCATGGATCAAATTTATAGATATCAACTGCAGGAATTATCGACGCAGGACAAGGCCTTGATGTTGCTTGGTTTCGAAGGTAATAAACGATGAGCTCTTCATCAGTTGGGTGGAACCTAAAACCAGGTGGAAGACCACCAGAACTGGCTTTCACTTCCATTTTTAGAAAGAATTGAAAACAATCTCAGAATTTCACCAACCAAAAGCTTTCAAAATATTATAATGGAGGACGGGGTTAACAGAAATGAAGGGGTTTGAAAGGTTTACAAGGTGCGAGCAACGCCTTTTATCTTTGAGGTTGCGTTGTCATTTTGTGATTTGCATGGATTTTATTGGTTGAAACCTTGACTTTTTACATTCTTCGCATAACCAATGTCTACCGTACTCGCAGTGGCAGAATTGGGCCAACACACGTACACACAATCGAAATCCATTTCCCCGGCGATTCAAATTGACGTTTTGTGATGGGTTCAAAGAACCAAACTGGGTGAAAATGACTTTTTATTATATTTGTAATGAGGGATATCCAATACGCATATAATTTAGATGCCCAATAACGTTTCAGAGTTTGGCAGGTCTTTGCTCTTATCCTTTAATGTTCTTCACATTGGAAGAAAAAGTATTAGAATTGCTATCTTTTTTTTTAATTAATTAAAATAAAATAAATGATCAAAATTTATTGAATTATTATAAAATCTATGTAGTATGTTAGTGTGATTTAAGATATTAATTTGAATCAATAAATTTGTATGCATAACTATAAAAATTAAAGGAGAAGGTAAGATATTGATTCTTGAAGGGGGAAAAAACATGTCTAAAGAGAGAGTACATTGGTTTTCTGAACTCGAGCGTATAGAGATTCCGAATTTCGTGGAATCCAATTAAAAGTTCAATTAACACACTTGGCGAATCAATTTTCAGAAGTAGCCATCAGACCCACTTAATACATCGACACGTGTCATTCTTTCATCTAGGATAAGCATTGTATTTGTAGGAATGTACGCAGATTTTACTTTGTGGTTCTTATCTACCCACCTCATCGATACATCCTTGCGAGTGCTAATACTAATCCCTGATTAGAACCATTTATAAATATATTTTATTGTCATGTGATAAAGTTTAGTCCTTAGGATGAAAATCCAATCACCACGTGGCTTGTTTAAAGACTATTCGGTGAATCTCAGTCGCTAATTGGAGGGGGTCGACAAAGCGTGCGCAGTAGGTGTTTCAATTTTGACCACGGAGCAGTCCTAATACCATAATTCGATTAAGGAATTGATTAAGTGGGTCCGTTCGGATAAGATTAGATCAGCATCAGCTTATTACCCCTGGTTGCAGGTGCTGTTCGTGTGGGAAACAAGGTTTGATTGAACTGGTTTAGCTGAAAATATTATTGCATGGATAGAAATAGAATGGAACCAGTAGTTGTATGGTCAAATTGTTAATAATAAGTCATTAACAATCAATAATGGTGAAAATTGGGATCGGTAAATGGATAATTATAAATGTTAAAATATGTTCCACGTTAATAAAGAAACAACGATATAATTTAGAAGAATCAAGATAAGAACATTATATTACATTATTACCCTATTTTCATTGCATCTTTTTTTATTGGAATATTAACATTTAGGCTCCTGAATTTTAGCAAAATCATAAGTAAAATTATGGTTTACATTTTCTTGTCATTTGAGTTTCTTTTGTCAATAATTATTTTTTACTTTTAAAGGGAGAAAAAAAATGGTAAAAGCACACGTTGAGTTGTATGCTTTATAAAGTTCATTTTTAAAAAGAAAAAATATTTCTTAAATTTCAATTCAAATATAAAAAAACAATTTTTTAATATTTTTAAAAGCGAGTTTTTAAAATTAATTACAATTTTTTTTCTCAAATTAACCTTACTAATTTTTTAAAATTAATAAACATATTTTTTATATGAATTTTTTTAACAAAATTACGAAAATTTAAAAAATTTCTCAAATGCCACTATTTTGTCTTAAATATATTAATTTTATAATTTTTAATAATGTTAACAAACGTACACTAAAGATTATATTCCTTTAAAAAAATTGAACCAAATAAGTGTAGTCATGGACTACATTTGTTGAAAGAAAAAATCACAGATTACATTGACAAATTCATCAATGTTATTTTGGATAAGCTTTAGGCACACATATTTTTATTGCATGGAGATATAGGGAGTGTATTTAGCATTACAATGGGTTCACTTTAAATGTAATTTGGGTCTCCTTTCCTTAAAAAATCTCACTCTGGGTCTAACTGATCAAATATATCTGAATTACTAAATATAGACAATAAAAATCTAATTGAAAACAAACGGGTGCAAAACCGACCCGAATCAAACGCCACTCCTTTAAACCCGCGAGAACTTACAGGACTGGAGTCGGTATTGTCGTATTTAAGTGCTCATAACTTATCGTCGTCTCAATGTTTAGGGTTTTTCCCGCAAGAAGATAAAACTTTTGCGGTCAATCAACGTGAGTTGATTTCTCGATTGAGGTTATCGTTTGATTTCTCTAGTTGATTCAAGAATCTATACTTCACTAGATTTTGAACGCGGAAACTTATTTTTTTCGAAAAAGTTGGTTCTTTATTTTTCTCATCTTCTTCAATGCAGGTTTTGCTGTTAAAATATATATGTTAATTGAATAATGTATTCGTCTAGAGGGAGTAATGCTTATGGCCAGCAGCCGTATGGTGGCCAATCGGCGTATGGACAGAATGTAAGTTTGTTCCATCATTTTTTTTTTTGTTAATTGGTTTAAATAACTACTAATTTATTCTTTCAATTGATCCCTTTTGCACAAATACATTATTGAGTTCAATTTGGACATCTATAGCGTATTGTTTTTTGCTATGTTGACTTTTTGGTGCTTTTACAAAATTATTCGTTTAATGTTTATGGTATTTTAAAGAATGCACAAATTCACATGTTTTTGTATTTTTGTAAATTTTTGGGTTTGGCTTCTTGACATGTCAGTGGACCGTTAATAACACTCTATGCAATCAGGTTCATTTTTAACGAATAAAAATATGCATTGAGAATGAGATATCCTGCATTAGTATTGCGCTTCTATTTTTTGTATTTAGTCACCAGCCTTTGCCGCGCGTCCTTTACTAACACTTTAGTTTGGATGCTTGTGTCAAATTATGCTTTTGCTGTTTGTTTTGGTAAGCATGATATGTTTTGTATATTTATTTCATTTCTCAAACTGGTGCACTCAAGTACACCGTCCCATTTGATTAGGTTCCATGCATACCCTAATGCAGTTGTGTGGTTGGATAAATTTTCTGAGTTTTCATTATTGAAAGTCTGTTGATTAAAGTTCTCATTCAGCCCTTTGCCGCTTTTATTTTTTTGGTATCTTACAGCTGGGACCTGGCTATTCTGGGGGTTCTGTTGGAGTACCAGAGAGCAGCTCTCATGTTTCCTTGTCTTCTCGGCATTCCTCAATGCTGGGAACTTCTCAGGAAGCAGAGGTTGGGGGATATAGAGGCCATACATCGGGTGTACCACATTATGGAGGACAGTATTCCTCTGTCTATGGCTCTGCTGCTTTAAGTGGGGCACAGCAGGTTAGTGGTTTAATTGCGTTGTTTGAATGTTTTTTGGATTTTGTCACAGAAAAGCCTTTTTATATATTTATCATACATCACTGTAACCTTATCTGTGAAGGAATAATTAAACTAATAAAAGCTATACTATAAATTTCTCAACAGGTCTCAATGTTTACTGTTGATTCTCAAAACTTAAGTGCTTTATACTTGCTAGAGCACCTGGTGCTCGATATATGTTTCATTTCAATCGAAGATGTTTAACATTGTTATTTTTTATAAAACTCACCTTGTAATATTGACTTGCACCGTGGGCACTCACCGTTGTAATATTGACTTGCACTGCGGGCACTCACCCTTCTAATTCCGGTATCGTATAAATATTTTTTGCCTCTCTTATGGACTGTCTTTCCTTTGACAGGTTTCTGCGATAAATGCAAAGGTGGCTGGATCATCGGCTATTGAGGGTCGTGGTGGCTATGCTTCAGCTATATCGGATTCACCTAAATTTGCATCTAGTGACTACGTTGCAACATCAAACCATGGTTACAGTCATAAAAGTGATCAAATTTATGCAGAAAAGATTCCTGACTATTCTGCAATGGACAGAAGACAATATGGTGAACGACAGGGCTCTTATATGGGAAGGGACTTGCAAAGTGAATCAACTGCAAGATTTGCTGATGCTGTCAGTTTTGGGCAACGTCAGGTATTATATTTTTCCCTTATCTCTTTCAAAGTGTATATTAATTTCTGTTTCCCTTTTCAAACAAAATCTCGTTATATTTGACCTCCTCTGATAATTTACTTGTTAATCTAAATTTTTTTCGTTTATTTTTTGTGTCAGCCTGAGATGTATGATCGTATCGATCAGGCATCTCTGCTCCGACAAGAACAATTGTTGAAAGCACAGGCTTTGCAATCCTCTTCTCTAGATGGGGCTGCCAGGTATTTTCTTTGATAAATATTCACTGCATGATCAATTTTGATGAGATTTGGTTTTTGATCGCAAGCTATCAGATATACTTGCAATTAATAACCTTTGCATGTAAATGAATTGCCAAGGTCTCCTTTTCCCTCTTAATGATATAGTAGGCCTACTACATCTTGGGGTGATTGTTTGTTGACAGCCATGCTAAATGGTAATATATTTCTTGCAACACTGAGTGATGACAAATTTCTGGCAGACAAGCTGATTATCTTGCAGCAAGAGGTCCTACTAGTCGTCATTCCACTCAAGATCTTATGCCTTATGGAGGACGAATGGATGCAGATCCTCGCAATATATCAATGCTTAGTGCTACGTCATATGGTGGACAACATACTCCATCAATATTAGGGGCGGCTCCACGGAGAAATGTGGATGATCTCGCGTATCCACAAAGTTCTTCAAACCCAGGTTATGGAGTGAGTTTGCCTCCTGGTAGGGACTATGCAACAGGAAAAGGACTTCATGCCCCATCTATCGAGTCAGATTATCCTGGTAGTGTGTTTTCACGTGGTAGCCATCCAAGGATTGAGGAGCACAAGGATGATAGGGCAAGTTATCTTCGGGAGTTTGAGCTAAGGGAGGAGGAGCGTCGCCGTGAGCATTTGCGTGAGCGAGTAAAAGAAAGAGAGAGGGAGAAGGAACGAAAACGAGAACGAGAACGAGAACGGGAACGAGAACGACAACGACAGCTAGAAAGGGAACGGGAACGCGTGATGGAGCGTCGAGAGAAGGAAAGAGAACGCGAACGCAAACGGGCAATAGAAACTAAGCGTGAGCGAACTCCACCAAGAGTCTCTAAGGACCGCCGTGGTTCCTCCTTGACAAAGGAGGCAAGATCCTTGCGACGAGATTCACCCCGTCATGAAGCTTTGCATAGGTGGATCTTGATGTTTTATTTTACGTCCTACTGTAGTTCTGAATATGTAACTCCTATGTATCTTGCAACCTCGCAACTAACTTGGTGTTCTGTTCTGCTGAAGGCGCCATTCACCTGTTAGAGAAAAAAGGAGGGAATATGTCTGCAAGGTAAAAAACACCATGAGCACCGTCTTGCGATGATATAATAAGAAAATTTTCCTTTTGAAAGGATCTACTCATTTCCCAGCGGGATTTGCAGTCCATCTATATTATTCTTGTTATCCCTCTCCATTGGAATTTCCTTCTAAATAGCTACCTTCTGGCTTTTTGCTATTTTACTTCAATTTCCGGTAATCGGATTTCCACAACCTTGATGAATTCCTATTATTTAGCTGAAGGAGGGGTATCGTTTTAATATTTTTGCCGCTCATTGATCTTTTTGCTTTGGGTTTGATTCCCACATTCGTTTAATTTTTTCCTGTTATCCTCTAGTTTTCATACCTCCCCTTGTTTCTCTCCTTTTGTAGAATATTTCACCAAAATTTCTTTTTTGTTTAACATGTAGACAGTCTTGCCATACTTTTACTGCTTCCAGCTTTAAGCGTATAAATCGTGACAGGTGTTACCATTTCCAAGATTGGGCTTTCTCCTTTATATTACTTAGTGTTACTCTTCCAGCATCTGGTTTATTTGTAATCTTCCTGGGAATCCTTGTTTTATCTGATCTTATTTTTAACTCAGCCTTTGTTCTCACTTCTTGAATGTGTTCTCTCCCTTTTTACTTGAAATTGAACTCCATTGATAATGGTATTCTCAATGTAGACACTCTTGCCATATTCTCTGTGTGGTATTCTGTTTTCTTAGCTGAGATGGACAGTTATTAACTGTAGCTGTTACAGTTATTGTAACTGAGGAATGTTCTTTTGAAGGACAGAGAAATGACTGCATAAAAGTTGTGAACATTTCAGTAGATTTCTATGTATTGCTGTATTTTATATTGTTATAGTTGTGCGACCTGATTGTTTATATGGTTCTTTCTTAATGGTATTCAATTATTTCTACTTGCAGGTTAACTCATCTGGTTTGGCAGATATAGAGAGGGATTATCTATCTATAGATAAGCGATATCCTAGACTTTTTGTATCTCCAGAAGTTTCCAAGGTATGTTTTATCTAATCTAGTATTATTTTATGTATCAAGCTTGGGTAGTTGAAGATTTGTTTGTCATTTGTCATTCCAATTTTTTGTAGGTGGTTGTAAACTGGCCACAGGAGGAGCTTAAACTTTCTATTCATACTCCTGTTAGGTAATCTTTCCCTTGGACTCTATTCGGTGAATTGTTTTTATAACACTTATTTTACATTTATCTGGAAATATGGATTGTAGGATAATCATGTTTGGTTCACTTTTTTTTCTTCCTATTTTAAGGGAATTTGTTTGCTAACATAGTTATTTGATAGTTATAATATATAGAGAAACACTGCATTCGGCCCCAAGCACAGATGAAAATTAAACTTATACCCCAACCAAGGTGGTTGTGTGTGGGATTCAATATTTTGAACTTGTGCTTTCACTGCAAGTGGCTTAACCAATTGGGCTATTCCCTTGTGGTTGATTAATCTGGCTTCTCAACAAAATAATGAGAAGGGAGTGATGTTTAAAAGATGAAGAGCAATGGTTCCAGCTTTAATAGTTTTGGAAATTTCATTTTCCTTGGCTTTCCTAAATCTCTCTCTCTTTTTTTACTTAATTTTTGTGGGATTTTACCTGTACCTTTTGTTTTAATTCATCCTGGCTGGACAGAATGATTAGAAAGGAAGAATTTTAGATTATGAAATTATGGTTGTCATGGGATCCTAAGGTTATTTGCTTGAAAATATATATATATATTTTCCTGTGATTACAGAATCATCTAGAATTATTTCATCTTATAGTTTGACCTGGTGATGGCTGCTAGATAATGTGAGAAGAAGTCATTGGATTTTTAAATCTCAGATTGATGAATCCAATTTGATTGCTGTGGTATATTGATGGTTATTTTTACATTTTTAAAACTGTTCCTGTAAGCAACTATATGAAAGAATCTCTGCTTTTCAACACCTTGTTAAATGCAACAGTTTTGAGCATGATTTTGTTGAAGAAGACAATGAGATTCCATGCATCAAGCTTTTGAATGAAGAACTTGCAAAATCTGGACATGGAGGTATTGTATGGAATGCAAAGGTAGGTTGTTTATAAATCATTTTGTTGTTAATAGATTTTTGGTTTGAATTTCTGCGTTGCACATTAATATAACTTTTCTGTTTCTTATGAAAAATTAAAGTATCTTGTTTAAATAGCAGTGTAACTACTAATTTTTTGTTCTGTGTTGACTTGGTAAAATTGATCTGGTAGTTCCTTTATTTACTATCTACTGATCCTTTTGGATCTGCAACATGGATTGCTTGACCTGAAATGTGGTGCACCCTCATTTTTAATTATAAAATTTGCTGACTGGCAATTTTCATAATTTCTTCCTTTTGCCAAATGACAATGGTGCAAGACCTAAACTGGGCATTCAAGGGTGGAAAAGATGTAGTAACTATTAAGACTGGGAGAGGAATACAATAGAAGTACTTTTATTTTATCAAATTTGTGTTCAATATGTTGCTGTGTAAGACAGAAAACTAAAAGTAAGTGCAATGCTTAACATATTGGAGTTCTTGGTAACACTGCATATTACAGTTGTTATAAGAGAGCATATTTACCATGTTTATACCTATGATTTTGATGTTCTCTTGTGGTATGATGGATGTGTTTTAGATTTTTGAGCAATTTGTTACCTTGGTTTGCTTCAATGTAATTAACTGTCCCATAATTTGTATATTTTTGATTAATGCATATTGCTGTGCATGGTTTCAGATCATTTTGATGAGTGGGCTTAGCAGGAATGCGTTAGAGGAGCTATCATCTGAGAAAAGCTTTGATGATCGTATACCCCATATTGGCAATATCCTTAGGTTTGCTCTTCTTAAGAAGGACCATTCTTTCATGACCATTGGTGGACCATGGAATTCTAATGATGGAAGTGACCCTTTGGTTGATAATTCTTCTTTAATCCAAACAGCCATTAGGTTTGTTTTGTATGCTATTTTCTTGAATGAATTGGTATATTGTCATATGATTCCTTTTCTCAACTGGACTGGTACTGCTTTGTAGATATGCGAAGGATGTGACTCAGCTTGATTTGCAGGCTTGCTGTAATTGGAACCGATTTCTTGAGGTAGCATCTTACTCATCAATGATTATTATTCTAAACTGGAATTTTTATTTAGACTGATAGTAGCACTAGAATGTAAAATTGCCCATTGGATTTTGTTTTAGAGATATCTTATTGCTTATTTGGTAATGATGATTTTTGATTTATTATGTTGGTTGTTTTATGTGACAAAGCAAATGTCTAATGCTTCTTTGCTTGGCAATTGCAGATACATTATGATAGGATTGGCAAGGATGGCCTTTTTAGCCATAAAGAGATAACTGTATTTTTTGTTCCTGATTTATCTGAATGTCTCCCTTCACTGGATACATGGCGAGATCAATGGCTTGCTCACAAGAAAGCTGTAGCTGAGAGAGAAGGCCAACTTTCTTTAAAAAAGGAGGTTTACTTTCTAGCTTCTGAAACCATGTTTCACTGTTAGTATTTTCTGTTGCTAATTTTGGTTGTTTAAAGACATAAAATTGGGGACACCTACACACGCATACAAACAGACATATATTGCAAGTATATATTACAGGCCCACAATGTATTAATTGTAGGCATGTGCAGACCGAATGCAGTAAGAATTATATGATTTTGGATTAAAACGATCTTGGCGTAAGAATTGTAAATCTTCTTTCACACACGTTGTGTACTTCTAGAAGCAAAACCCTAAAATTATGAGTTTGGATTAATCTTGGGGTAAGAATTATGAGTCTTACTTTCACCAATCTTGTGTATTTTTAGGAGCAAAACCCACATCAGATTGCATATTCTTCTATGATTGTCAAACATGCTAAATATCTTAATCCTTTTAAAAGTTGTCCACTGTATAAGTCTATTGAGCAAAACGTTCACCTGGAGCTAATGTTGATAGGACTGCTATCAAGAAAGAGTCTCTCCACTGCATAAATGTTTCGAAATTCATGTTCTGATAATCTTTGGTAAAGTCAAGTCTTTCTTGCATGCATTCATAAATAGCCCTAGCATAATCCATAGCAGATTCCCTAATATAGTTTTAATGGCATTGTAGATTTGCTTTTATGATCTCATTATTTATTTGTTTTTAACTATTTTTATCTTGCTTGTTCATGATGAATACTTGGTAGTAAGAATCAGGAGGTTCTTCCCCATAGCAAGGTTGGATCCTTGTAAAATGCTAGAGTTGGGTTTATTCATAATTGCTTTCTTTCCATAAAACTTTCTCAAAATAAAAAGAAAGGATGATGGATTTATTGTTTGTGCTGCTAATATAATATGCATTTATCTAACAGAGATCCAAAGAGAAGAAGGATGGGCTGAAAGGTATGTGTCGATTACAGAACCTTGTACATCGTCTCGCATATTTTTTCTTGTGTCAACATTGATCAAACTGGATAACTGATTGTTTTGCATATTATAATTAGATAAGGAAATGGGTTCCTCAAAAGATGTTGAAATGATGGAGAAGTCTGAAAAAAAGAAAGAGTCTTCATCTTCTGGACTGCTAGTTGATACTAACAAAAAGGAGAAGAGTTGCATTAATTTGAAAGGAAATGCAGCTAACCAGAAGGGTAATGGAAGTGACAAGAAAGTAGAGAAAACAGATGGCAGTGAGACAGATTTGGAAGGCAAAAATGTTGAGAAAAAGGATCTGGGTGAAACAGCTAGTGCTCAGACAACCGGCAGTGCGAAGCCTGGGAAGAAAAAGATTATTAGGAGGATTGTGAAACAGAAGGTTGTTGATAAGGGAGCAGGTGCAAGAAATACTGAAAGCCATGAGAATGACAAGCTGGATGAGAAGTATGTAGAAAAGAAGAATGCAAAATCAGAGATCTCAGGTCAACAGGAAGAACCATCGGCTGAACCTGCTGCAGTTAAGACTTCTACTGGAAAGAAGTTTGCAAAAACTGCTCCAGTGGAGAACACCGCTCAAAATGAAATCAAAGACATTCAGCTTGAGATGAAAGTGGAGGAAATGGACAGAGCTGATGATAAACCAAAGGATGATTCTATATCCAGCGGTGCTGCTGTTGTGCAAGATACTGGTGTGAAAACAACCGTAAAGAAGAAAATAATTAAGAGGGTACTGAAACGAAAGATCCCTGGAAAGGCTAATGATGCTGTTGTTTTCACTAAGATAGATGGCAATGGGGATCAGACAAGCTTAGTTCAGGCAGAGAATGAAACAGACAGAACGGATCGGCAAATGGCCGACTCAGAAAAGCAAGCAAGCCCTGAAATGAAATCTAAAATGACAGGAGCAGAGAAGCTAGACAGTGTGGCTAATTCAAGTAAAACAGAAATCAAGGATGAAAGGGAGAATTCGGATGGAAAGGGAGCTGACGTAAAGACTGAGACTGGTAAGGAAAAAATTTCTCAGAAGGATATTTCTAATGGCAAAAGGGGAAAATCTAAAGATGGGGAAAAATCAAAAGACGAAAAGGCAAAGAATGATAAAGATGGAAAAGATGATTTTAGAAGTAATCCAAATAAAGAAGGGAAAGAAAAGAGAAAGCCCGAAGAACCTCCTCGACACCCTGGCTTGATTCTACAAACGAAATGGAGCAAAGATTCTAAAGTAGGTAGACTATAGCCTGAAAACCAGTTCTACTACTATAAATGGAAAATTCCATAAAAAATTAGCATGTTAATTTCATCGAATATACCTGCTGGTACCCCTTTGTCTAATTTTGAAATCTTGCTTCTATAGTTGCGGTCATTGTCGCTCTCTCTGGATTCACTTCTTGACTATACTGACAAGGACATTGACGAATCATCTTTTGAGGTATGCTTTCATGCTTTCTTTATTCAACTTCATGCATGCCATGCTTCTGTGACTCCTATTTCATCATCCAGTGTGATGTATTTGGTTCCTTGGAGTACTTGACACTTGTTTTCTTGTGCCAACCATGTTGCCTGTTGTGCATTTCATGAAAGAACCTTTCTTCGTATGACTTTTCTTTTGTTTTCCCTTATTGCTTTTCAGCTTTCATTATTCGCGGAAACACTGTATGAAATGCTCCAGTATCAAATGGGTTGTCGTCTTTTAGCATTTCTCCAGGTTGGTTTTTGACTTAATCCTGCTAGTTATATAATATTTGATTCTATTCTCATTGGCATGTTCATAAATGGGTTTGTTCTGTGCAGAGACTGCGCATAAAATTTCTGACTAAACGGAATCAACGTAAGAGACAGTGGAGTGAAGTTCATGAGAAGGGAAATCACAGCAAATTGCCAGTAAAGCGTTTGAAGCCAGATGAGGTTCCTGTCAAAAATAATTCTATTACATCAGAAATACCAAATTCAGCACTACCAGAAGATGAAAAAACTATTGTCAAGGAAGACACTGCAGTTGATAATGTCGATAAGGCAAGGCAAGACGAGGATGAAGCAAATCCAAATGAGGAAACAGAGGACGAAGAAGATCCTGAGGAAGATCCCCAGGAGTATGAAGATATGGAGGATGGAAGTTCTCAGAACAACTCTTCTAATGAGGTAGGACTTCCCTCTTCATATTTTAAATGACTTTCTTATGTAAGTTAATGATACTCAAAAAATTTTATGAGATGTATATATTGTTGGAAACGGGCTCCACATATTGGGGATGTCTATTCACTTTCTAATTATATCAAATGGAACTTTGTTAAATTACTATTTGGTTAGCAGATGGTGTCATTATTTCAGTCATTTGTATATTATGGTCAGTATTGTCCTTTGCTTATCTTCTATGTCCCTTGGAAATGATATTATAAACAGAACGAAGAAGAAGAGGGTAAAACTGATGCAAGTGCGGAGCTTGGAAAGGAGTCAGGGAATGGAAAGGATGAAGCAGACAAATCTAACAAAGAGAAAACTATTTCCGATGCTGAAGAGGCAAAACGTAAATCTGATGTTGAAATATGTGAAACAGGGGACAGAAAGGCAGAGAAGGGCAAGAAAGAGGAGGTTGACAAGGAACTATTACACGTATTTTTCCGGAAAACCTTCTAATCCTTTTCAAGCATCTCTATGTATGATGGAACTTGCAAATTGAATTGTTTCTCATTGACTTGTAAACATTTCTTACTGATGCAGGCTTTCAGATTCTTTGACAGAAATCAAGTTGGTTACTTAAGGGTGAGTACAATCTTTGGTTCATTTTGTCGTTAACAAATTATGATAATGAGTTATTAGTAAAATTTTATCGATTTTTCAGGTTGAAGACATGAGGTTGATCATCCACAACTTGGGGAAATTTCTTTCCCACAGGGATGTCAAGGTGAGCATTGGACTCCAACTTCATACTAGATATGGCTATGTTGTTGTTGTTGTTTGTTTGTTTTTTTTGAAGTTCAAATGGTGAAACCTATATTATTTTCTGGTGCTCTGATGCTTGTGGGTACTGTGTGGTTTTACGTGAAATTAGGAACTTGTGCAAAGTGCATTGCTGGAGAGCAACACTGGACGAGATGACCGCGTTTTTTATAATAAGCTAGTGAGAATGTCTGACATCTGAGGTCGTGGAGATTTTTGGAGATCATTGCTCTGTTTTGATGTGAACTCCTAACTTTTAAATTATAATTATATACAACATCATCTTTGGGAATTTGCAATTCTTGAGCCTATTTCTCGTAATTTACACTAAAAGAAACAAAAATGGGATCGTTGATTCCATTGATTGACCAAAAAACAAAGATACAGGGTAAGTATTGTAGCATTCTTAATAATTTATATGTGGCAAATATCTTGCTAAAAAAATTTGCAGACGTGGAACGAAGGATGTAATTAATTAACGTTTCCCGAAAGGGTGCTGATGCCAACGCGTATCTACTGGATGCGTTCTTCTGCATCGCTAGATAATAGATCCAGGGATTAAGCTGTCGGTTATTGCCTTTTACACAATGGGGAAAAGCTAAGCTACGCTATGATGTGCTTGGAAATTTGAATAAATTGTCCGCCGTGAGAAAAAGTAACGGAGAGGAAGATGATCCAAAAACATAGTACAATATTAATGAACTTTACTGGAGCTGTAATGTATTTTATACCGTTCACAAGGAACCTCAATTAATACGAGTAGCAAGAATAGTTGTATGAAATTTTAGACAAACCTTGACGGAAACACAAATATGTCAGTTTTTCCTGTCACAATAACGTGCGTAAATAACAGAGGGAAAACAATCGGATGAAGCAAATATCCAATTACTTGTAATAGCTTTGTTCACAAATGCCCGTCTCAAGCAGAGATGATTTCAACGCTTGTTTTTCACCTCCTTCCCATGCTGCTGCTTCCTAATTTCACATTCAATGCTTGCTTTTGCACCACTTTACCACACAGACCTCTTTCTAACTTCATTCTTCTCTCCATACATATCCAGAACACCACAACCATTTCTCTTCAGTACTCTCTCATCACTTCCCACAGCTTCCAGTATACTATGGATACGTATTCCCCCACCTCTTCATCAACCTTCCGAACCAAAAGTCTCACAATACGCTCTCAAATAGTCAATTTTGAAGAACTTCTTGTCAACCTCTTCATATATGAATCTATCTGATTCCGAAGAGAAGAACTTGCATCAGTATCTCAATTTCAATTCAAACACAGCACACTCCATGTTCTGAGAGATTGATCCTTGCAAGTAGCCCTTCTCTTTCCATCACACGATCCATCATTTCATGTTTTCCCCTAATCTGTAAACTGCACTACCAGCATGTATGCCTTTTTCAAGTCCAGTCTCAATATCTCGCAACTCTTGCTTTGAACTCATTCATTCCTGAAGCTTGCACCTTTTACAATTACAATGAAAACCCTAAGTGTTTGACATTTTCCTTTCACTTCTCTAATGGTGAAAGGATGTCAAACTAGGCAAATGTGATCTCACCAGCCTTAACATCTCTTGAAGCATGAACTATGATATGATCTCCTACGTGTGCGCGCCTGGAATTAGGACTTCAAGAATGGTTGACGAACAAAGAAAGTAGCCATAACCCAACACCATAAAAACCTTTGTTCTTCCCCAAAACTTTTGCTGAAACAGCATCCTCAACAAGAGAATTCACATCTAAGATGCTCAAAATCTTATCCATGTCAAGCTTCTCAATCTCTTCTGTCTCGGGCCTGAAAACAATTATATCAGGAAAGTCAATCTCATTCTCATTTTCACCACTTGACAATGTACTAATCAAGCAACGAGTCTTTTGACATTTTGAATCGTTTCCATAACTTTATCGATGAAATTCTTCCACATAACCAATTGCTTGTTCACACTTGAGTCTTCACCCGTGCCAACTGCTTTGATGTCTAAAAATAATGTCCCAGACTCAATGTTCTTTGTTGCAAATACGCCTCGTCCACTGATCTCAGACATCTTTATCTGCACAGCACCAATGCCACGAAACCCGTTAAGGATCCAATCCGAGAGAGGAAAAAAAAAAACAGTTCTTGATTGATACTGGGGTTTCTTGCATTTCTCCAAGAACCCATTTCCAGGTTCAAGATTTTCTCTAGCCCGGGCTTCAGATAGAGTTGCTTTGAAGCATTCCAAATATCTATACAAGCTAAGCAGTAATTCACCTTTGCAAAGAAGAGTTTTGAATGGGTACTCTCCATTTTCAAAGCTTCTTCGCAATCTTGTAACGCTTCATTGATTTCTCGCAACCTTGATCGTGTCTCTGCTCCCTTGGATAGGGCTAAGCAGAGAATTTGAGGAGATTGGAAAGCTGACCTAGTTCCTGCGTTGTTTTCATGATTTGATCTTGGCAGAGATGGATGAACTGAGAATAGACATGTACGTACGCTTCCCATTCTTCTCTTAGTAATAGCTCAGTAACTATTCATCTCAGTTTTTACATTAGCTCTTCTGCAGCATCAAGCTGTCGTTGTTCATCTTCTCTCATGTTTGACGGCTGTGTTGTTAGTGGTTATGATTCTGCCGGTGTAGATTGATTTAAATTTTGAGGTTTTGTAACGGTTACGTAATTCTTATCGAATTTCAGTTTTTATAAGCCTACATTATGTACGGTTCTCGAATGGCAGCTTTTATGCCGGGATTATTATTTATTATAATACGCTTCCTATTTTATTTTATTCTTATCCGGATATTAAATAAAAAATTTCAATATACGGGGTCATTGCCATTGCCATTGCCATTTTTAGAACTATTCCCGCTACAAATTCTAAATTGTACGAAGCAGAGCCACATCACTCCACCTTTAAATTTTTATACTTTTTTAAATTTAATAAATAAATTGATATTACTATTAATTTAATTATGATATTAATTAAAATTTTAAAAATTAAAATTCTTAACATTAGTCAAATTTATTTATTAATTTCATTAGTTAACTTTGAAACATTTTCTATAAATTTCGTTCTCTCCCTTTTCATTTTAAAAATCTCTTACATCATAAATTCAAACTAACAAACCAATTCGAAAAGAATAAAACTCATTCTTCAAAAACTTATATTAGTTTAATTTATTAATGATTCGAAACTAGATTGTGGCGTTTACAACGATGATCAATCATACTGGGAATGAGACGGGGCCCAGACTTCGACGGGTAGCAAGAGCGAAGAATTTTCCTCAACGGGCGAAAGCCTCACGGCGTTTATTTTACTCTTTTCTCAGCCATCAAGATAGTCTCCTTACGAAGGTGAAAATTCATTTTTCAACTTTTCACTATCAAACAATCCCAAAATATTTTAAATGTATATTTCCTAGATACCTGTTATGAATTACAATTCGGTATATGTACATAATCCTGGCTGGAATTATCATATTTATGAATCCTTGACAACACTCGTGCAATAAACAACTTCCGAGTTTTATCTCTTTCCCTCGCCGTACCAATGCAATATTCAGTAGGACCACGCAGACGATTATAATTCCAGAATACTAGAGAATATTTAATTCCATTCATGCATAATGTATCTCTCGCTAGCGCTAGTGATGTGCCAATGCTCGTACAAGAGGAAGTGGGAGAAGATGATGGAAGATTACAAAGCCAGCAGACAGGATCACGAAAAACATAGGATTCCAGCTTTCTGCCTTTCTCGAACACACAGCCTCACTACAGAGTTCTCCTAACCTCAAGAAGGTACCTGTGATGAGCCAATGTCAGTATTTCCAATATCATTTCCAGCAATTGCATGTTCAAGCAATCAAAAGAATCCCTATAAGTACTGCCACCATGATATCTCCTGCAATTAAACAGAAACAACTAGGAAAATTTTGAAACTTGATCCAAAATTACGAGAAAGAAACTTGCCCATGGTTTCAGACTTCTTACATGGGATACAATATCTTTGATTAATTACTTCTTCAGAAAGTACATTCCATCTCTAAGTTCCAATTTCTCTTCAGAAACTAGTCCAGATAAAAAGCTTTGCAATTGTTGGAGTGATTTATCATAAGGCGCATCAGCCACACAAAACATCTGCAGCAATCCATTCTCTAGTAATTTATCAACAAAATCATATTATTTTTGGTGAAATAGAGATTATGGGGAATCTTAAAACTGTTCTTACCTTAAGAGTGTTATGGATTCGATCTAACGCCATGCTACCAAAATTTGTGAGCATTCCCAAAATAAATTTCTACAAAAAAACAAATCTCACTTAGCTTGACAAGGAGTGAAATATCAAAATTCAAATTCATGCACAAGTACATTATATGTTCAATTTCTATACGCATGCTCCCAATTAGTGTAATGCTACAAAAAGCCCAAACGCTTCTGACTTATATGAGAATGTATGTTACTGGAAATAGAACTGACTGATTGAGGAGAGTAGCAAAATCACGTCATCCATTAGTACAAACATAACAGAATACAAAGAATAATTGCATCATATCACATACCTCATACACAGTCATTTCATTGCGTATTTGATCCTCAACTGAGGCAAAAGATCTCCCTCCTTCTTCATCACCTACTAGCAGCTCTTCGCAACTCCCAGTATTGCCACCATTTTTACTACTGTCAACAATTCCTTCCACTAGGTTATACAGGTTATCATTAGAGTCGATCCCCATTGACTCTGCAAGGATTCCCTGGGTTTAAGACCAGAGACATTAGTTAACAGTTTTAATTCTAATCCTAGAAAATTTTCTCATTAATTAATGAGCTCCAATATACTCAAAGCTTGGTACTAATTGAGCATTCCTCAAGTTATAGCAGAAAAAGAGAGAGTTGAAATTATATTACAGTAGATAGTTATAGTACTCATAAATCAACAGTAAAACATGAAGATGAATATCAATAAAATCATACAAAAATCACACAAATGAAGGAAAATTTTCCCAATTTTCCTATATATTTGGCAAAGCTCTAATCAAAGCTTTGCTCTGTCAAGTCAAATAATTCATTTGGTCATTTGGTCATGTTGGCTAAAAGAAGGAAAACGTGAAGCCTGAGAAAATAAACAGTGTATCAAAATTTAGGCTAGGCAGAGTATCAAACTCTTGCAGCTAAATTGAGACAAAAACAGAAACGAATTTCTATCACGGAAAATTAGAACATAAACTATAATATGAGCTTCTTCCACAAACCTTGCTTATCCAAAAGTTTATCCTCCGATTCAGTACATCCACTGGCACCCCAATAGCAGCAGCAAGACTCTTAGAGGTCCAACTGAAATAGAAAAATAATATAAACCATCATCAACACACACACAGTACATTCATATAACTCCTGAATCACCTTATTTGTTCCTGAAATTGCATAATTATTGCTGCATGTATGGGAGCCACCATGAACTGCACCGTTCTATCATCAAATTGCAATTCCAACTGCAACAGCATGCCCATAAAAATTGTTGTTATTTGCATGAACCAAGACAAAAGAAATGAGGAAAAAATAAAATGAAAATTTTCTGCCAAGTTTGAATGATCAGAAACAAATAAAATGAAATTTTTCTTCCAAATTTGAATGACAGATAACAAATAAAATAGACATTCCCATTGAGAAGCCAAAGTCAATTTTGACATCACATGTCGATGAAGAATCCAACCTTTACTGTACCGAGATGTTTCTTCCAAAGCAGCTTACGTGGGGTCTTGATTTCATTAAACCTTTTTGCATAATCGGAGAGCAGCTGGTCAACAGGTCCAGGCACTATGAGCGCCTCATCCTGGAAGTATCCTCAAGGTCAGTTATTGTACATAAAATAGACAAAAGTGATAAAATAGAAAATGAAAGAAGATACTGCTATGAGAAGATGTAAATCATGTAATATGATGTATATCATGATGATTATAAGCCAAATTTACATAAGAATAATGGAGAAGATTGTAAGAGCCAAAGAAAATCAAGCCAAAGGGAGAAGATTGGCAATGAAGCTATCAATCAGTTGAATGACCAAATAATTTAATAAAGTACTTACTCCTTTGAGCTTCTATAAAATGCAGCAAGTTAATAAACCCCTTTTCTCCCCTCTCCCACAAAAGAAAAAGCCACACGAAAAAGAAAAAAGAGAAATAAAAAGCACATAATTTTTCCAACTTCCTCTTATCCAGAATTTTCATTATTATTATTTCTTCTATAAGTCACAAATATTATTGATATAGCGATAAGGAACATTTTCTCCCTACCTGCATTGGAGGCCAAAAGTTTGATGATATGATTGTAGCATCAAGAACATCCAGAGATAATACCTCCTCTCCCAGCTCAGAACCTAAGAGCATATTCACAAAAAAGTTTTTACAAGAATTTGCTGCTTTTATATTTGTTTTGATATTTTGAAAAACAATGGTGGTATCAAAAAATGATTCAAACGCTGAAAACCCCCACTATAGGACTAAAAATTTAAAAATTCAAAGCATACCAGCCTGAGATTGCTTGGCAATGGTTGCTTTAATATTTGCGTTTGTCCTCTTTGAATCAATCAAATCATTAAGCATAATTTCACACCTCTGCATGCTACTCTCTCCAAAATGAATCTGGAAAGTGACAGCGCAACAACTATAGTAAATGCACCGTTCAGGTGTCCAGGGAAGATGTGCTGACAACACTAAAAGAGCACAACATTATCCAAACACAAATCAGCAAACAAAGGCCAGAAACATTGATATAAAGCATCTACCTTAAGAAGTTCTAATGTACGTATTTCTGAGTCAATTTCATAGTCAGATTTATTGAGAAGCTTTTCTGCCAGCATAACACGATATTCATTGACAAGTTGATCCTTTGAACCAATTATGCCAACAATCATGCCCAGTATGTCCACCTTCCTACGATTCCGACTACCCTTCAAAGGGTCGGCCTCCACAGGGTCTGGCTCCCAGCTGAAAAGGACCAAACACATGCAGAGAAACATGTCAAAACTGATTACATTACTCACAGAAATCATAATATAATGGCCATACAGATACAATCATGATACAAAACACATACCTCATAGCATTAATCCATGCTTGCTTGTCATCAATGTTGAAATCGTCGTCAAAACCAATATTCTCTTGATTTTCTTCGTCTCTATTTAATTCTTCAAGAAGACTATCCCCGGTATTTCCAGATCCATTTGGATTTCCACCAGTTCCATCAGTAAGCATGGTCACAATGCATTTTACTGTATCTTTCCTTCCCCTTAGATAGTCCCTTATTGGTTCACCAACCGCTTCAAGGAAAACACCAGTTGGGTCAATTGTCCGAAGTGCTTTAATTGTTGAAACATATTGATGCAATATATCATTGGTTGAGGCGCCCGCCGTGAGCAAACGATACTTCAGTGCCGAAATAAAAGACTCCACCAATTTAGAATGCTGTCCAGTATATTCAAGACATTGCTTCAAATCTTCAATTGCGGGTGAGCTACAAGATAAAAAATTTTAGACATTAGGGAAATGTAGAATAATACTATGAATTAATACCATTAACATCTATTCGTGCAAGGATTATATACACTGCATCTAACAAGGGGGGATAATACCTAATACCATTATACAATTAACAGTCACATTTATATATGTGTGTGTTCCTGATGACCACAACTAAAATCAAAAGTAATTGTACAGAAAACTTCAAGTTAAATTCATATCACTTGTTATAGAATGTCCTGACCTCCAAGATCCTTCCCCAATTTGAAATAGAAATATGAAGCAAACCAATTACTATTAGAAACCACAAAAATTCAAATTTTACCTTTACAGTGAAATTTGAGGGAGAAACAATGTGAAAATGAAAAAAGGAAAAGTAATCACCTCTCCGGATAATCCACAATAATCTCAAATAGCTTGGCTATCCTTAAGTCTTGCAATGTTTCGTAAGCAAAATACTCCAGCCGCAATTGCCATCTAATGAGTCCTTCTGAGGGAGTATCAATTCCAGGATAGCACGAAGATGTGCAGGAAGCTAAAGGTGATTTAAGGCCAGCTGTGGGACTCTCATAACTAACAGATTCATCAAGATAAGCAAGAAGTGCATTCAAGAACTGCAGAGGTACAACCTGTGCCACACACAAAGCATAAGAAATCATCTACCAATAAGATAACAAATTTACACTTTATTATAGAAGGTGACATTGGGAATATATAGAAAGTTGAATAAAGGAAAAGCATGGAATGAAGAACTACTTTAAATCATATGGGTTAATATTATTACCTAGACTAACATTATAACTATTCAGAATTTACTTAAACTAGTGAATTTGGGAAAACAGGGAAAAAGAGGAAATTAAAGAATATGCACTTATGGGTACAATATACCCATCTTGGGCCAGTCAAACCGCAGCCCCTCACAAATACCTTCATAAGAGCTTATTCATTTTATTAACAACATTTCTTTCATGATGATGTGATGCTTATCAAATAAGGTGCTCCACCAACAATGTTAACACATTATTTGAAAGGCCAGCTTGCTAGTTCAAGTATTCAGTATTAGCAATACTGCAATGACAAATTACTGATGATGGCATTGTTAAAAATGAATATAGCAAGAAGAAAGGGAAATGTATTTCAAGCTGAAGCAACCTGTATCCATGCTTTAATGGACTCCAAAACAGAACTCCTGTAATCATTGCCGGCCAGATTATGTACTTTAGCCTGTCATTCAAATAGGAAAATGCACTATTATCAGAATATAAGGTAAAATGCAAACAGAAGGTGCCATGTACATCTGAAGCTAAAACAACATTCAATAGCTTAAATTTTTATATTGATCATTATGTAAAGAGGCCATCAGAAACAGCATTAGTTGAAAAAGGAGAAAGAAATTGTCTAGAAGAGTGGGATTTGTCAAACATCTATTACATCATACAACATATGCCCACCTTCAAGAGTGAAAAGATGGCAGAAGCATAGGCATTTTCTGTGATAGATGTAAATCCAAGACTTCTAAGATCACGAACAACCTTCCCGATGTGTTTCACGAGTTTGCTCTTCTCTGAAAATTTCCCATGGTTATAGGATTCATCAATATCCATTTCACCACTTTTCTGTTTGCCATTTTCATCTAAATCCATGTCATCTTTATCTTGAGATTCATTTTTGTCCTCAAACTCACCATCTATGATAGTACTTAACTCCTCCAGCCTTCCCTTAAAATACCAGTAAAGCATCTCTGAGAATATTGTAAGGCAAGTACATTATGCTCTTATTACCACAACATTACTACCAAAAAAATAATTTAAAAAAAAAGGAAGCACAAATAACTCTTAAGTTCTCATAGACATGGAAGATTGGCAGGTTCACAAGATAAAAAGCATATACAGAGAGACTATGGTATGGATAACCGTAGAAACTCAACCCCAACAAGCTCTATACTCTGATACTCGTAAAGGAACAAACACAACCAAGGAATCCTAGCGGAATGTCAAAACCTTGGCTAAGATTACGAATCACCTGCAAGAGCAAGCAAAAGAAGAAAATACAATCCAATCCAATCCACAAATAATTAATCAGAGAAAAATATTGTATTAATTTGGAAATTTAAAAAATACAAGACCAAGTATGGTTTCGTAGAACAATCACACTTTCTCTCTCCACCTTGAGCTCACAAAACTTTCTAACTACTCTAAGTCGCTTCTAGAAAACTTCTCTCAATCCTTGGGAACATCTCTTTCTCCTCTATTTAACTGAGAAGATGTTATATTTATATAGTGAACAAATTTAAGTCAGATATGCAAAAGAACTCCTAAAGACACTAGAAATCGACTCTATTCGATCGAACAAATTAGGAGATTCATTCGAATGAATCCCTCGATTTGACTGAATGATGCCGCCAAATTGATCTTTGCTCTCTGACTTATTTGTGCACAAATTCGTTCGACCGACCATGTTCCTTCGTTTGATCGAATGTACTGTAATAGCCTATACATAACTTGAATCATTTTTACAATCTCCACCTTCATTCAAATTTTATAACCTTAAGCTCTCTTCTTTTTCTTCTCTTCACATCAACAGCCTTTAACCTTACTTTACTGCACAACTTACTACCGGAATCTCTGATCCTCCATCTAGCAACTTTCTTCAACTAATTCTTTACTCATTAATTGAAACCACAAGAAATTCACAGTAGTGGGTAAATTTCTTGATAGACTCACCTTGATCAACTACTTTCCTTTACGTGTCATTTCTGATTTTTACCTTAGTTATACACTCTGGTAGCCACACCGCCTTTTTAATTGATCTAATTGTCTCTTTGTACTTAGCCTTCCTTTTTGCCTATGCTATTACGTGTTGCAATGACAACTTTCAATTAATCGTGTACCTTCTTATATCACATTCTCTGTCCTACTCAGCCACTTGAACACATTGTACCTTGATGAACTCTTGAACTCCAACTTTTGTCTTGTGTTTAAAGTCTTCATCAGCCTCTCCTTTCTTCTCAAGTATCCATGTGCTATCTAACTTCCTTCTTCCCAATTTTTCCACCTTTAACTAGGTGCTAAACTTTTTCAAGAACTTCATCTCTTTGCTCACAGCTTTAAAGAAGATTAAACTCTTCTTTAGCCTCAAGGCTTTTTTCTACTAGATTGTAGTCACTCAAAGTTCCTTTTGAAGATTCGCTTTGTCTTAGCATGTAACATCCCATTTTGTATAACTATAGGTATTTTGGTCATTTCATAATGAAGGGATATTTTGTCATTTTCATAACATACACGTCCAAGTATAATTAACGAGTTGCCGACATGACCATGAGACATAATGTATAATTGAAAATAATTTAATTGATAAATGATTAAGTATGCAAGAGATACCATTGTAGTACCCATCGAACTCTCGAGTTCAGAGAGATTTTCATGCAAATCGAGGCTGAATATTGACTGACAAAGTATCCAAACCTTAAGAGGGATGACTAATTTTAATATTAGGAAAAAATCGGAATGAAAAAGGACGTCAAATGAGGGTAAAAATAGCATCAGAAACAAAGGAGGACAAGGCCAAGAACCAAGGCAACCAAAGCAAAAAAGAATCGGCCTAGGGAAGCCCTAGGACCAGTGCCGCTTTTTGGTGTCGGACCTAGCCGTCTAGGCATGACCGACACCGGTCATGGCACCGATCAAAGAGTCAATTCTCCCACCAAAGCAAAGAACGATGCCGGTTGAGTAATCCTCCCCTATGAAATTGCATTCTTACCCCTTCTAGAATCTTCTTCCTTCTTTCTTTCAAAGACATTTTTGTTATATCCAAGGCATTATATGGGGGCCAACAATGGGGAAAGCGATCATTTTTTTCTCTCTTCTCTTTTTCCCCTTTTCTTTCCTGACTTTTTCCTCCCTACAGTGCTCTGCAATTTCAACCTCCTGATTTTTTCAATTTCCACAGTTTGAACTTCGATTTTTCACTCAAATTCATCACAAATCAACATCCTCTACCTCCTACAAGATTCATTTCATTGATTAAGGAAAGAAATCAACCCAGGAAAGATTAGAGTTTTGAAATCAAATTTGGGTTTTCAACAACCAGCAAAAATTAAAATTTCTTAAGACCTAAATCAACTCCTTGGTAAGATTTTCAACCTAATTTCAAGCATTTATTTCATATTAGGTTAAATTTAAGAAATTGGAGTTATTGTATATTTAGGGATTACTGTCCAATTAGGAAAAATTAGGAATTTGGCTTAATTTGGATAAATTTGGTTATGTATTATTTAGAGATTAGAATGATTTAATTCAAGATTAAATTGTAGGAAGTTAGAAATGGTTTTATGAAAATTAAATTGGACAATGAATTGGAAATTGAATTAAATTTGGACTGATGGATGAATGTGATAAAATGGTGTAGCCATGGGATTTGATGTTAGAAATTGGCAAAATGACCAAGAAAAGGAATTAAGCCTTAATGAGCAATGTCAATTTTAGATTAGTACTCATGACTATACATATAAGTTATATTAATATATTTTGAGATATAGGAATTAATGTGATTATTAATATATGTATGAAATAGACATTGATCAAATAAGAGAGAAGCCCGAGCAACGTGAAAGATTTTAGGGAGTGCATACCTTCCCTATGTGTGAGTAGACTTTGAATTGTTTTTCATTTATTTTAAAATATTTATATAACTTAAATGTTTTCAATGTTTTAGGAAGATAGTATTTCTTTTATATCTCATGTTTTATAAATAAATAAACATATGGCCTGTTTTGTCATTTATATGTATGAGACCTTAAGGGCCAAGTATGAATTCGTAATGAGGCTATTTTAATTATTTTGTTTTCATATCATACATTTTATGATTATGCAATGATAAAGATTTTACAAATGATTATTGATTATATGATAAATATTGTACGTATGATTTGATTTGGATTACATGATGGTTTTATATGACATTATAGTCGGAGAGTTAGCTATAGCTATAGGGTATTTAATAGCCTATAGCGGACCTAGGAAAGGTTGCCTAAGTGAGTCATACATTAATAGGACCACTATAAGGGAGGTGACGACCTAATTTGTGATGGAGTGGCCTATTAGGATGAAAATGTTGAGGACAGTTATATGTGATATCACATGATTACTCGAAACTAACGTCAGTGATAGACAAGACCTTTCATAAAACTAAACATGCATATCATTTGTTTCTATGTAAATAAATGAAGCATACTTTTATTAGAGTATCATTGGTTTTTGTATAGAAAAAGGGATTAATTGACAGTTCAAAATTGCTCCTGATCAAAGTAATCACCAAGATAAGAGGTCAACCCAATGATTTTTGCATATACAGGCCATGGTTTTCAAATAAATAAAGTGCTTTTATATCTTACCCATATAATTTATTCCAAACCACTATTTATTAAAATGTTATGCTTAAATGTTTTTACATATTTGTTTTAAATACATATTCACTCACAGAGTATACATACATATATTCATCCCCACCCTTTTAGTTTCAGGTGATTGAGAAAATAGGTAAACGATTCGAGTGACAGTATTATAAACAAAACTTAAAGACCTTTAGGTATACCCTTAATCTCAACACACATTTCATAGTTTTTGGTCCACTGGGATGTTTAAAACATTTCAGTTATGCATTTGTTTATGAAATTTGCAAAAGGATTTATGAAATTATACATATTTTTTATATTTACAAATTTAGTATTTATTTCTTTATGGGAAATGATTTTAAAAGTTTTTGAGATTTAGAATATTAATGACGATGATTTATTTGCTTAGATGAATACGATGTTTTAGAAAGGATTTTCAATTTCATATGATTGAGATTGGGTTGATTGAGATGAATGGATTTTAGACTAATTTGATATGAATATTTGAAAAGGAAAATAAATGATTTTGAATTGAAATTAGGTATCATAGATGCCTTGCAGGTTCTTAAGCCATTTTCTGGGTATTGAAATATATTTTAAGGACCTACAGTGGTTGTCATGTACAGGCCCTATAGGTGCAGGCATGACACAATATCTTCATCTCCCTCGGCATTTTTCTTAACTTCTTTTCTTAGTGTATTTAGCTCCAACTCAAGCTGAGAACTTACAGATTTTTTCAATGTATCACCAGCCACCCTAGTGTGCCTCTTGCCAAAACCAAACTCTAGAACCTTTATTTTTTTCGTGACCACCTCTCCTAGCAACACATACAAGTTGTGTTTCCTTTCAACGCATTCATAGACGCGAGATTCCTTTATAACATTCAACGTTCCGGATTCACTCCTAAAAGACTCGAGATTCCTTTATGACTGTCAACGTTCTAGATTCACTCGTAAAAATACACCCCAACGCCTCTCATATCCCAAACGAAATTAGGTTCCTCTTCAACCCCGGTACGTATCTCACGTTTTACAACTCAATATAAGAACCCAAACACGTTTTTATCCTTACCAAGCCTATAACCCTCAACTGACAAGCCTTACCCAACAAAACTCTCCAAAGTTCTTCTATTCTTAAGGATGAGAGCAACCCTTCACTTGGACACATGTGAGACATGTAGCCCGAATCTAAAATCCACTCTCTGAACGTCTCTTTATCAGCAGCCACCAACAAAAAAGGCTCTTGAAAGTTTGCTTCTTCAACTACGAATCCACTCTAAGCCATCTTCCTTCCTTCCTTGTTTAGTTTCTTGGTTTTTCTCTCATGGCAATGCTTAGTGACATTCTTTGTGACAATAAAAACACTTTAGACTCTTTCTCCCAAACCTCGACATTTGTAGCTTCTTTTCCCTATGTTACCACATCGCCATTCTTCCCCTTAATGCGTTCTTATCATCCATGGTCAGCAAAGTCCTACCATATAATAAAGTGTCTATGAAGTAATCATACGAGCGAGGAAGTGATGTCAATATCGTAAGAACGTGATCCACGTCTTCTACTTTCACATCCACCATCTACAGATCTAATATCAGTTTGCTAAACCTATAAAAATATTCTTTTATCGATCCTCCTTGATCCAAGTGAAAGACGAACATCATTTCTTTTAAGTACAACCTTTTTGTCGTAAACTTCACTATATATCTATCCTCTAACTTCAACCATGTAAGACTTCTCTCAAAACCTTGTCAAATAAGGACAAGATAAAAGCATTTCTTGCTTTCTTTTGGATTTCTTTTCAACCCCTTCAACTTCTTCTTCATCAAGTGCCGAATCCAAGCCTTCATTCTTAAGCAAGGCTCGCATTTTCATTTTCCAGAGATTGAAATCATTGTCCCCTAAAAAATTTTTCTACGATGAACTTGATGTTCCCTATTCTTCATCTTCTTTACTTATTCTTCTAGGCTTTGATATCACTCGTAAAAACTCAACTCCAACAAACTCTAACTTTAATACTTGTAAAGGAAGAAACACAACCAAGGAATCCCAATGGAATGTTAAAACCTTTGTTAAGACCACGAATAATTTTCAAGAGCAAGCAAAAGAAGAAAATAGAAGACAATCCAACCCACAAGCAACCAACAATGATCAAACCACACAAGAACATAAGAATTAATCAACGAAGAAAATTGTATTAATATGAAAATTTCAAAGAATACAAGATCAAGTATAAATTTTTAGAAAAATCACGCTTTCTCTCCCCACCCTAAGCTCACAAAACTTTTTAACAGCTGTTGCTCACCTCTAGAAAGCTTCTCTCAATCCTTGAGAAGCCTCTCTCTCCTTTATTTAGCCTAGAAGAGGTTACATTTATATAGGAAACAAATTTAAGTCAGATACGCAAAAGGAATTCTACAAAAACTAGGAACCAACTTTATTCAGTCAGACGAATCGGCAGTTCATTCAACCGAATCCCTCAATTCAGCTGAATGATGCAGCCGACTACCCCCGAATAATGCCTCGAAATTGATCATTGCTTTCTAACTCATTTGTACACAAATTTGTTTGACCGACCCTGCTCCTTTGTTCGACTGAACGTACTATAACCTATATATATCTTGAATCATCTTTACAAATCAACTGAAAAGAATATAGTGAATAGCTCTTCTACTTGAATAATCAACAATGAGGAGATTTTGTTGTTCAACAAAGGCTCTAAGTGGTAGCAATTTGCTAACAGAAGCTTCCAAGTGCCCGTCAACCTTAAATGATGACTCTTAAGTTTTGAATCCATAATTGCTAAACTGATACTAACTACACGTTGTGAAATTTAAGCTATTGTTCTTAAGTATCTAATTGAGACAAAGTGATTTAAAAATGATATTATAACGCAATGGAAAAGGCTAATCATAAGGAGAAAACATCACGACAGGAAATGATGCAAAATAAAAACACAAAACAATTAGTATATATAACTAACAAAAGTAAATTTAAAACAGAACTCTTAAAACAGAGCTCTTAAGCAAAGTTAAACACCCTAACAAACAATTAGAGATGGACATACCAGGAAAACGTGGAGGAAGACCAGCCATAAGAACTGAAGAAACCATTAATTGATATTTAGCAAAAAGATGTTCTCTTAATGAATCTGAAACATGTTTCCCCTCTGGTGAATATTCTTTGTATGATAGCATAGCATGAACAAGCATGAACAAGCACTTTTCCTGATATTGTTTCTCAGTGCAAATCTCTTCTAAAGCTTTACATAGCAGTTGACGAACCTCTTCATCATAGATCTGTGTTTAACATGCAAAATGTATGACATTAAACTAATCGCTAAAGTAACGAAATAAATTTACAATATTTAAATATATCAATTTTACGTACAAGTGGTTTATTCTTCTCTTGAACTGCAACTTTGCTGTAAGCATCAAAATGCCGCCAAAATTTATACACACCTATTTTCTCAAAAGTTTCCTGTTAGATTCAAAATTTACACCACAAATTAACGTTAAAAAAATCTAAAGCCCTAGGGTCAACAATTTTTGTGTGTAGAATGAACCCATTAGTTAATATACAATTAATCATTTCAACCAATACATTCTGTTCAACTTGATTGTTAAGCAATCAACAACACAAAACTAAACAATATAGCGGCGAATCTGATAAAAGGAACCGAATACCTCAAGAGCGCGTAGAAAATGGTCCCGAACGAGAGATTGTAGTCCGTTCCTGCAGAGAGAGTGAACGTACGGCACAAACTCCGTCCCTATAGAGAGATCTCCGGTGCCATTCAAGATAGATTTTGTGGCAGCACAGAAACCATTGTAGCTTTCAATAATTTCCAGGATTGATTCGTCATTAAATGTCTCTAAAATCCCTAGATTCCAATCAAGCGAAGTTGACTCTTCCATTTAATAAACGAGGAAGGAATGAGAAATAAAATGTGTGTGTATTCGTATGTAGCTGAGAAGTTGAGTGAGTATTTGAAGAAGTGAGAAGAGACGAAGAAAAGACTGCCTCCACTGCACAGCCCGGTGAAATGCGCACCAGGAATTTAAACGCAGGCAACTTCAATAGGGGTCACCAAACGACACTATTTTAGAGTTAGTTGTATTAAAATTATCCCGATGATGGACCTTTTTGATATAATCATACAAAATTTAAAAAAAAAAAAATGAAGGTACATATTAGAGATCTGAATGTTATTATTACCCCGACGGGACCTGCAGATAGGGCTGTTAAAAAATTCGATTTTTTAGGGTACCGGTCTAGATTCGAAATTAGGTACCCGAAAAATAGGGTATCGATTTAATTAGGATCTGGATATGGTCTAAAAATTTAGATCCGATTTAATTAGGATCTGGATCTGATCCTAGCAAACAGGATACCGATTTTAAACAGGTACCCGATTTTTATTAATAATTTATTTTAAAATTTTAATTATTATTATTATAATTATAAT
>JAVXUL010000012.1:5517373-5527399 GCA_035590515.1 Trichilia minutiflora | reverse complement strand
AGCTGCCCTTCACATTTCCTCAAATCCCGTATACCATGAGAGGACTAAGCATATTGAGGTTGATTGTCACTTTATTCAAGAAAAGATTCAGGAGAATTTGATCTCGACCAGTTATGTAAAAACTGGTGAGCAGTTAGGAGATATTTTTACAAAGGCCTTAAATGGGAATCGGATTGAATATCTTTATAACAAACTGGACATGATTAATATCTATGTTCCAACTTGAGGGGGAGTGTTTTAGAATATAAATTAGTTGTACGTTATAGCATATAAATTAGTTGTAAACTTACTTTGTATACATAAGCTAAAGCTAATTAGTAGGCTAATTCGTAAGGATTTGTTTCTATGTTTAGCTTTTTCTAAGTGTATATAATCATAGACATATATGAATAAAATATCAGAAAGTACGATATAAACTTTCTGTTTCAATCCACAATAATTATTTCAAATAGTTTGGCTATCCTTAAGTCTTGCAATGTTTCATAAGCAAAATATACTCCAGCCACAATTGCCATTGAATGAGACCTTGTGAGGGAGTATCAATTCCAGCATAGCATTAAGATGAAAATGAGCTAAAGTGATTTAAGGCCAGCTGTGGGACTCTCATAACTAACAGATTCATCAAGATAAGCAAGAAGAACATTCAAGAACTGAAGAGGTACAACCTATGCCACAACAAGCATAAGAAATCATCAACCAATAACACAATGAATTTACTCTTTACCATAGAAAATGACATTGGGAATATTAAGAAAGTTGAACAAAGGAAAAGCATGGAATGGAGAGCTAATTTGATTTATATAGGTTAATTTTATTACATAGACAAACATTGTAAGTATTCAGAGGTTACCTAAACTAGTGAACTTGGGAAAACAAGGAAGAAGAGGAAATTAAAGAATATGCACTTAAGTGTAAACTATACCCATCTTTGGGCCAGTCAAACTGCAGGCCTTTACAAATACCTTCATAAGAGCTTATTCATTTTATCAACAACATTTCTTGCACGATGATGTGGTAAATGCTTATCAAATAAGAGGCTACACCAACAATGTTAACACTAATTATTTGGAAGGCCAGCCATGTTTACTAGTTCAAATATACAGTATTAGCAATACTGTAACATCAAATTACCGATGGTGGCATTGTTAATGATGCATATAGTAAGAATAAAGGGAAATGTATTTAAAGCTAAAACCAACCTGTATCCATGCTTTAATGGACTCCAAAACAGAACTCCTGTAATCATCGCCAGCCAGGTTCTGTACTTTGGCCTATAATTCAAATAGGAAAATGTACTATTATCAGAATATAACGTAAAATACAAACAAAAGGTTCCATGTACACCTGAAGGTAAAACAGTCTTCAATAGCTTGAATTTTTATATTGATCGGTACATAAAGAGGCCATCAAAAACGACCTTGGTGAAAAAAGGAGAAAGACATTTTGTACAGAAGAGTGAGATTTGCTAAACATCTACTGCATCATAAAACATGCCCACATTCAAAAGTGAAAAGATGGCAGAAGCATGGGCATTTTCAGTCATAGATGTAAATCCAAGACTTCTATGATCACGAAAAATCTTCCCAATGTGTTTCATAAGTTAATCTTCTCTTAAAAATTCTCATGGTTATAGGATTCATCAATAGCCATTTCTCCAGTTTTCTGTTTGCCATTTTCATCTAAATCCATGTCATCTTTATCTTGAGATTCATTTTTGTCCTCAAACTCACAGTCAATGATAGTACTTAACTCCTCCAGCCTTCCCTTAAAATACCAGTAGAGCATCTCTGAGAATATTGTAAGGCAAGTACATTATGATCTTACTACCAAACATCTCCGGGAATATTGTGAGGCAAGTACATTATGATCTTACCCAAAAATAATACAAAAAATAATATTAAAAAAGAAGGAAGCAGACACAACAAAAAGCATATAAATAGAGACTACGGGAGGGGATGACCAAATGAAAAGAATGTAGTGAATAGTTCTTCTGTTTGAATAATCAACAATGAGAACAGATTTTGTTGTTCAACAGAGGCTCTAAGTGGTAGCAATTTGCTAAGAAGCTTCCAAGTGCCCATCAACCTCAAATGAGGAAACTTCCTTAAGTTTGAGTCCATAATAGCTAAACTGATACTAACTAAACGTTGTGAAATTTGAGCTATTTTCTTAAGTATCCAATTGAGACAAAAGAATTTAAAAATGATATTATAACCGGATGGAAAATGCTAATCATAATAAGAAAACATCACAACAAGAAAAGATACAAAATAAAAATCAAATTGACTAGCATATATAACCAACAAATTAAATTTAAAACAAAACTCTTAAGCAAAGTTACACAACCTAACTAACAATTAGAGATAGACATACCAGGAAAATGCGGAGGAAGACCAGCCATAAGAACTGAAGATACCTTTAATTGATATTTAGCAAAAAAACGTCCCCTTTCTGAATCTGAAACATGTTTCCCCTCCAGTGAATATTCCCTGTATGATTGCATAGCATGAATAAGCATAAACAGGCACTTTTCCTGATATTGTTTCTCAGTGCAGATCTCTTCTAAAGCTTCACATAGCAGTTGATGAACCTTATCATTATAGATCTGTGTTTAACATGCAAAATATATGACTTTAAACTAATCACTAAAGTAACGAAATAAAATTACAATCATTAAATATATCATTGTTACATACAGATGGTTTATTCTTCTCTTGAACTGCAACTTTGCTGTAAGCATCAAAATGCCGCCAAAATTAAGACACACATTTTCTCAAAAGTTTCCTGTTAGATTCAACATTTTACACCACAAATTAACTTTCAAAAAAATCTAAATCCCTAGAGTCAACAATTTCTGTTTGTAGCATGAACCCATTAGTTAATATAAAAATTATTCATTTCAATGAAAACATTCAGTTCAACTTGATAAGTAATCAATAACACATAATTAAACAAGAATTATAGCGGTGAATGTGATAAATGGAATTGAATACCACAAGAGCGCGTAGAAATGGTCCCGAACGAGAGATTGTAGTCCGTGCCGACGGAAAGAGTGAACGTAAGACTCGAACTCTGTTCCTACAGAGAGATCACCGGTGCCATTCAGGAGATATTTTGTGGCAGCACAGAAACCATTGTAGCTTTGAATAATTTCCAGGATTGATTCGTCATTAAGTGTCTCTAAAATCCCTAGATCACAGTCAAGCGAAGTTGATTTTTCATTTAATAAATGCAGAAGGAATAAGAAATACAAATGTGGGCGTATTCGTACGCTGCTGAGGAGCTGAGTGAGTATTTGAAGAAGTGGGGAGACGAAGAAAAGACTTTGCCGCCACTGCACACCGAGCTGAAATGCTCACGGGGATTTAAACGCAGGCAACTTCAATAGTGGTCACCAAACGACATGCGATTTACAAATCTTTCTGTTATAGTTGTAGTATTGAAATCATTCTGCATTCTGGTAAATGCTAATGGACCTATTTGATACAGTGCATAGACATGGGCATTATCAAATCCATCAAATTCAAATCAATTTAAATTATTAAAATAAATTATTTATCACACTTTTTAAGTATCGAGATTTGCTAAGGTGAAGGATAAATATTGAGAAAAGGCTTTTGTTTTATAAACTATTAGATAGAGGTAATAATATTATATAAAAATACCATTATTAATGGAATAGATTTTTTTAAGGGACAAAGATGAATTAGATCAGGGGAGTACCTTGTTCACGAATTGGAGTTAAAAGAAATAAGTAGGATTAAAATCTTTGGGAGCAATTTAATTGGTGATTTATCGTATTCTTAAATATCGAAATATGTTAAAATGGAGGATGAGTATTAGGAGAGAGTTTTTAATTTAGGAATAATTGGATAGTAATAAATGAGGATTTGTCTCGTTATATAAGTTAGTAAGAGATTAAAGTTATCCTTTTGATAAATTTAAGACAAAATAAAATTAATAAAGTATTAAGGTAGTATGAGAAGGTTTATCTTAAGAAGAAAGCACTTGAAATACCAATAGACCTAATATTGCGTATAAATTAGTAGCCTATAATAATAGAGATTAGATATTATCAAATCAATTTAATTCAAATCAATTCAATTAAATCGATTTAAAAAAATTTTAGATTGATTTACATATTTATAATTTTTAAATTTCAATTCACGTTTGAATTCTAAATTTGATTATCATTTAATATTATTCTATAAAAAATTTTATTATTATTTCAAATTATATATCATTATTTTTATCTCTTTCTATATCATAATAGAAAATAAAAAAATTATTTATAAAGTATTTAAAAAATATTCATAGAATTCTTTCTTAATTATATTATAATCAATTATTATATTTTTAATTTTATAATATAATTTTAATCATAAATTTTAATTATTTTAAATTATATTTTATAATTTAAATTAAACTAATTTATAATATTTTAATAAATTATCCCTTTAAAATTTATCTGAAATCGATCATGCCCTGTGCTCACCTATAGGAAAATCAATGTTCAAATTGGAGATCCGAATGTTACATTACACCGGTAAGAAAATTATTAACATAATAGTAAACGATGCCGTATATCAAATTTGCCTCCTTGGCACTTGCCCATCCTTTCCTCAGCCAGTCACGGTTTCGGTCATTACTCTCACTCTGCATTCGCGAATTTGGCTCCATGAAAGAAAGCCATAGCCATGGGCAAGACCAAACTCATACGAAGATCTTATTGAGCTCACTGTCAGCCATGATTGCAGAGACCACAACTTTCCCAATAGACTTGACGAAGACGAGACTACAGCTACACGGGGAGTCAGATTCACGGGCTCGACCCATCAACGCGTTCCGGGTGGCATCGGAAATCGTACGGAAACAGGGTTCTCTCAGCCTATACAAAGGCCTCTCTCCGGCCATTATAAGACACCTCTTTTACACACCCATTAGAATTGTTGGTTACGAGAATTTGAGAAATCTTGTTGTTGGCGATAATGGCGGCTCCCTTTCTCTACCTTCGAAAGCTCTCGTTGGTGGAATTTCTGGCGTCATTGCCCAGGTATTCGTTATTCGCATGTGTGGATCAGTGTTATGGTTATTGGTTAAGAAAGTTGTGAACTTCATAGATGCAGAGATTTGATTTAAAGTTTCCATAATGCAAGTTACCCTACAAAATCTACGCAAGAATTATGTAAATTGTATCAGTTGTTTGGCGCTGACGTCTACATTTACAATGATTGAGAATTGTGAGAAAAAAACATGAATGGACTACAGGTGACTAAATTGTATCTTCTGTTCGAGAGAATTTGAATTAAGCAGAAAGCAAGTGATGATTACCTCTTAACTTACAAGTCGTTTCTAACGGTTAATTATTAAATTTTGTTCCAATCGTTTTCCAAATTTATTTTTTTACTGACTTTCTGTTTTCTGGACTTAGGATTCGGAGTAATGAAGTTAGCTTGCCTGTAGGCTTTTCTTCAAGTTATAAATGGTGGGTTGGTGGTGAAATAGCTATTTGCTTCTAATCTTACCATTCAAAAATAATTTGATGAATTGGTCTGTAGTAACGATATCTGGAGTTGCCGACTGGAAGTTCTGTATGTTTTGCGGTCCTGCTATATGTTCAAACTTGTTTCCTGCTTTTTTTTTTTATGAAACCACAATTGTTGCCAGCAGGCGCCTGATCTAATTTTTTTTTTTTCTGAAACCACAATTGTTGCCAGCAGCTGCCTGATCTAATTTTGGGAGTTGATTGTGAAGGTTTAAACCTGGGATACTCATTTTGAGATATTCTTAACTTCTTATGGATACCATGAGTTTTGGTTTCAACGCAATTATGCTCTTAAAGTTGGTTTCAAGAGCTATATTTTATCCTCATTAATTCCTCCTTATAGGTGTATTTAGTTTATACTTTGTGGGTCAGAATTTTTCTATGGATAACTGCTGAAGTACCTTGCTAAACAACGGGTTCTAAGGTATAGTACCTTCTTCATTTGCTATATGTTTGCCCCTGGTAAGGGTAAGTTGACTAGTAATTTTTTGTGGGTTCCGTTGGGGATATGCATGCCTGTAAGCTTCCACATTTTTGAGGTTGCTTAAATTTAACAATCTACTGTTAATATTAGGCTAGAATTGTAAAGGTCCAGATGCCTTTGCCTGATTAAACTTTAGCATTTAGTGATCCATGATGCATTGACTTGTTAGAATGCGGCCAATGTAATAAATCTGCTGAATGTTTTCCTGATCATCTTGCTTTTTGCTAATTATATACTTTTAACGAACTGTACTTTTTCAATCTTAGTAGCACAGGTAGTGGCAAGCCCTGCTGATCTTGTTAAGGTAAGAATGCAAGCTGATGGTCATATGGTGAGCAAAGGTCTTCAACCCAGATACTCAGGACCATTTGATGCCTTTAAAAAGATCATTCACACAGAAGGCATTAGAGGACTTTGGAAAGGAGTTTTCCCGAATGTCCAAAGAGCATTTTTAGTGAATATGGGAGAATTGGCTTGTTATGATCATGCAAAACGTTTTGTTATCCATTATCAGATATCCGGTGATAACATTTATGCCCACACCTTAGCATCTTTGATGTCAGGTCTGTCTGCGACTGCTTTGAGTTGTCCAGCTGATGTGGTGAAAACAAGAATTATGAATCAGGCCGCTGCTAAGGAAGATAAGATCATGTACAAGAACTCATATGATTGTCTGGTGAAGACAGTTAGAAATGAAGGGTTAAGAGCATTGTGGAAGGGTTTCTTTCCTACATGGGCAAGACTTGGTCCTTGGCAATTTGTGTTCTGGGTTTCTTATGAGAAGTTTCGACAAATTGCAGAGCTCTCTTCCTTCTGATTTCTGAATGGTCACATGGGTTTCATGCCTTCGCAATTATTTATTTTCCGTTGCTGGACTGATGTCAAAATTGTATACCCTTTGATGATGAAGAGCATAACAAATATTATAGGCTGAATGTTAATGATGTTGGATTGAATTTCATATATCACATAAAAGAAAAAGTCACTTCTACAATTTATTGAATGATCTGGTCAATGATACAATTTTCCTATTGCAACATGTCAGACTTTCTTGCCAACCGTGCTCCTTGGTAGGAGTGGAGTGAGTGTATGGATTCAAAGAGTTCCGTCAATGACAGGATTCATCTTGTAGCAACCTTATGTGTGGTGGTAATTTTTAATATTTTTTTGAATGAAGTTTTAGTTTAAATAGGCCTTTACTAATATCTGTGACCATGCGGATACTGCAAAAAAACTAGTGAGCCCACATGTTGGACAAAATTTTAGTCAGCTTTTGTAAACATTTTAAAACACTGAAACACATAAAGAAACTAGAAAAATTGAAAACAAATATTCACATACGCTTTCTTCAATCATGCACGGCTTTCTGATGCTCTAACAAAATGGAACTGTAGCCTTGAAGTCTTCCTCTAAGGCGGATCTCTTCGTCTGGCAAAAGAGCAAGAATGAGCACCGAAGAAGGGAAGGTCTTGTGTGTAAGTGCAAAACAGTAACAGGAGCTTCAGGTTTCATAAGTTCATGTTTGGCTAAGCAATTACTGCAACATGGTTAGCCTGTCAAAGCTGCTGATCTCGACCCAAGTCTGTCTCTCTGTTTCTTCATTCAGTTTTTTCATATTTGATTACCGACCAAAAATAAACATTTGGAAAGAAAATGTACTGTGAATCTTGGCTCGACAATAAGCTTGATCAAGAGAAGACTGTTAGCTGTGAAATTTCATCCATTGAAAGTAACGGTTCTACATTTTACCAACGAACGAACATGGGATGGAGAAAGCAAGCAAGCAAATAATAAAATTTTTAAACTTGGTTTGAAGAGAAATATGCACTCTTCTAAGTGAATCCTATGTGCATTTATCGAAATTCACTTCAGTTAATTAAAATTCTGAACCCAGTGTCAATAATTGGTTACTAGTTGATAGATGTGAAGGAGTCTACCACTTAGCGTCCCCTGTACTTTTCAAGCGACGACCCACAGGTTGATGTAATGGATGAAAACAGATCCATCAAAATTAATCATGTATCAACATATTTGTTGGGGTTAAAAAGTAAGTGTGGCAAACGGAAGATAAATTGTGATCGTTGGAGATTATTTGCTTAACTACATGGAAACAAAGCTCATCTTGAACTTAGAGATCGTGACATTGATGCCACATCTAAACGATCAACAATTCGACAATATTAGAGGTGCCTTAATGACGGGAAATAAATCCCATTTCATATGTCAAGAACAGTACCCCAACACCTGGGTTGCGATGCTGACCCCATGGTGAATGGAGGACGATATAAACAGTGGCGGAGCCACGTTGAAAGTGAGGGGCATGGCCCCTCCAAATTTAAATTTTTTTTTTTTATAGGTTAATAATTAAGTATTTGTCTCTTAAATCATGTTTTTTTCGGTCAATTAAGTAATTTGGCCCCCATCATATATGAATTTACGTTTCTGGCTCTGCCCTGGATATAAAAGATTGCCACTGTATCGTGAGAAACAAATCCCATTATCGATCCAAAGGTCGAGACAACGATGTTATCGGAGAGCCCACATTTGTATTGCATTCAAAGCTCCTCTTTAACCACATGAGAAGCAAATTCCATCATTAGCCTTGATGTTAGGGTACTGTTGTCACGGTCTGAGAGTTCATATCCATATTGTATTCAAAATTTCTCTCATTACACATGGGAAACAAATTCCATTTCAACCAACTCTAAGGTTATGACCTGAATTATCCCCGACTTTACTTCGGTTCTACCCAAAAAAAAAATAAAAGTCAGCAAGTAGAAAGCGAATTCCTCACTAAACCTCAGAACGGCATCTTAACATGGAGGTCAGAAGGCAAGCCTAAGAGTTATAACCTATCAAATCAAAAATAAGAAACCGTGACAGAAAAAAGTGTAAGAGCATCGAGTTTGCATGCAAAACCCCTCAAACCTACAAGTTGCATTTAAAATTTTTAAACGGTCTGGTTGTTGTGAAGTAATAAACTACTAAATAATTATTAGACTGAAACTGCTTCACAAGCAAATGATTACAGAATGTTAATTTTTTGTATTATTTATGAGATTTACATAGGATAATTCAATAGAATTGTTGTATAATAGTTGCTTCCAACTCTTTTTCTCATATTTGAGACAAATAATTGATCCTGCAGAGAGGGAAACACTTAATGTGCAAGGTTCATGTTCAAAAGTTATTTCAATCAACAGAGTGGTTGTGACCTCTTCGGTTGCTTCAATGTACACCAATGGATCACTCGGTTTCTGTGATGTTCATTTTGTGTGTTCTTGAGAAGGTAATAAACTTTCCTCTAGCAAGAGCTTGAATCATGTCTATTAAACTGAGAATTCACAAGTTTCAATATATATATATATAAATCTCAATATTAGTGTCTAATCATATTTAATTTAATTTTTGTATTCTAAATTTTAAATTTTGTATAGCATAATATATAAATATTTTAAATTTACATTGAACATAGCGTATCAAACACAAATATATGATGACCAAATTCTTATAACTAAATTATTTTTTATTTTTATTTATTTTAATATATTTTCATTTGTTAAAGTAATGTAAAAATTATTAAATAAACATGGTCATGATGATGGCTTTTCAGTTTTTATAAGGTATTTGGATTTTGTTTCTTTTCTTTTAATTTAAATTTATCTTTTAAAAAAAAAACCATTACTTTTATTCTTTGTTTGAATTCATTGTTGTCCAAATTTTTAAATCATAATGGTTAAATGATGTTTTTTAAAAGGATATCAACATATACCTCCCTTAAATTTGGAAAAATCACATCTTTGTTATGCATATCCCTTGAAAAAATAGAACCTTTGAAAAAAAAATAATAATAACTCCAATGTACAACACAAGCCTAATTTTTCACTCGTATCGTATGTACTTTACTCACACTCCATATTTTCACTACAAGAAAACAGGCCTTCTGCGACGCCACATGGCGTCGCTAAAGGTAGAAATTGGCGTCGCTAAAGCCTTC
>JAVXUL010000012.1:5490704-5512841 GCA_035590515.1 Trichilia minutiflora | reverse complement strand
GTTTTCCTGCATACAAAACCCACTGACGGACTCGGAACGCCCACGGCCAGGGTAGTTACCGGGTACAGAGCTAGCCCCATGATTTTATGTTATGATTTAGAAATTTGATTGAAGATTATGCATGATTAAGTGATTTTAGTTCTTTATGAATTTTTGTTCACTCACTGAGTATATTCCCGTATACTCACCCCCCTCACTTCTCAGTTTCAGGGTGCGCGCTAGGTCCGAGATTCAGTGGTGGTGATTGCTTCGCATTGAAGGCTCAGGTATAGCCAGATTGACTCACCTGATAGAGTCTTTAGTCCACTGGTAGTTATTATGTTTTTATTGTTTATGGATATTTGCCGAATGAGGAACAGATTTGTAACAAACATTTTATATTTGTTTTGGAGCGTGTTGACTCCATGGATTTTATTCAGGATGAATGTTTTATCTATGCTATGCGTTCTGAATATATTTTGCAATGCTTATAATCATTTATATATACATTCTGAGTTTGGGTGTTAGATTGATTTGGTATTGGAAGTGTTTTGGAAATCAGGATTTTTGTTTGAATACCTTACAGGCCTACAGGGGGTATTCTATGTGTTAGAGTGCACCCTGGAGGTCTGTGGCGTCTGTCACAGGTGGGCCCCACGGATTGAAGTATGACAGAGAGTTTAAACCATTCCTACGATTATGAGTCGAATATTATATACTTTCTGTATTTTTAAATGTTTTTGTACTCTTAATGTTTAGAAATGGAATTTATATGTTTTCTTTATGTTTTGAAAAGTTATAGTTTTGCTTATTTTTGACAATATATATATGCATCCAAAGCTTTGTTTTGAAATATAGGATATGATTTATTGGATATTCTTTTTATGTTTTTTTATTTATTTTTAAGTTTTTGATTATATGATTTGGTTTATATTTCTATTTTTCCTTACTCCTAACTGGGAGCTATAAGGGAAAAATTACACATACCCTGATTGTATGTTCTGATATCTATGTAAGTAGAGGTACCAGAATAATTGAGAAAAAAGAGACGAAGGGTGATTTGATATCTATGCCCATACTTATATATAACTGCATGTATTTTCAATGTATATGAATTTTTGATTTTTATACTTGACTTTAGTGTATATGCAGGATAAGCTTCTAATATAACATATCGGTCCTTGAGGGTGGGAAATGGTGTCAAGATGAGAAAGTCTGAGCAAAAAGCGACTCTTGATAGATTTCAGAATAACTTAGAGATAGGAGTTAGTCCGACATCGGAATGAGAGAAGAAGTTACTAGGCTATATATGTGAAATTGAAACCAAGTTATCAATAAGGTCTTTTGATATGGGTTTGAGCTCATTACCAAGAACAAAATCATGGGACCTCATGGATTGAGCCAAAACAGATAATATCGTTGACAGTATTGGGTTAAGTCTTATAATATGGTATTAAAATCAAGTTGGGTGCTATGTTAACTGACATATTGGTTCTTTTCTTTAAGTTCTAGATCTATCAGCTTTCGCTGACTCGTTCTCAAGCCCATGATCGTACTGGAGAAGAGTTGGCTTTAATACTAATTGTAAGCCTTTTGGGATAGGTTTGGGACCATTATCAAGAATAAAATCGTGAGCCCCAAGAACTGGGTCAAAGCGGATAATATCATTGATAGTGTTGGGTCAAGTTTTATATCTAATGTATCTGATACTCTGAAAATAAGATTTTTGATTTTTGATTTCTGATACTTGGTATTTATGTAAACATGATCTTTTGAAAAATTGATTTTTGATTTTAAGAAAAGCATATAAATATTATAAGAAAGCATTTTGATATTCTAAAAACTCATTAAAGAGATTACAAAGCCTGGTATATGTTTTATGTTTGAATATGCTTTCGGATTTTTATTTTTCTATATTTACTATTTATTTAATTTGTTTCACTTACTAAGTCTTTCAAAAGACTTAACCCCCTTATAATTTTATAGGTCATTCAAAATTTTCAATAGGTTTTTGAAAGGCAATTAGGTGAAGTCAAATATCGAAGTATAGTTATTAAGGTTGGGTTCATTCATGCATAAGTATTTGGTATTTGGCAATGAGCCCCGAGTTTATATTTGTATATACAATAGATAGTAGAACATGTTAATATATGGATGAATATATGTACGTATGCTTTTGGGCACAGAGCTTGTTATTTAGTCTTTATAGATCTGAAACCAATGTTATGAATTATACATCTATGAATGGGTTTAGGTTTCATGTACATGTATGAAATTTGTATATAATAGGTTATAAGAGTCATAATGTCTATCAGTATGTATGTCTTTTAGAGTTGAAGGGGACGAGGCCAGCCTTATCCTTTATGGTGTAACATATAATCACTTTATAAATATTTTATTGTATAATAGTTCTTCGATGTTTATAAATGATATCAGAAATACTTTAAGTTTTAAAGAGTTGAATAAGAAGAACTAACACAAGAAAAGCACTTCTATGTCATAGTCTAAGGAAAGAAATTTGTAGTACTTTCACAACCATAAAGATGGACACTTTGAAAAGAATTACCTTAAAAGCAAGACCTTTAAACTAAACGAAGAAAAAGACAAAATTCTTAAGAGTGCAGCTTGGTTGAAGAAGCAAACTTTCAGTATGTCTTCTTATTAGTAGTAACTGAAAAGAAAATATTTGAAGACTGGATTCTATATTCGAGTTTCATATTTCCCATGTGTCCTAACAAAGGGATGTTTTCAACCTTAAAGATAGAAGAATTTAAAAAAGTTATGTTATGAAATAACATGAGTTGCAAAGTGAAAGGGGTAGAAGCGATCACAACAAAGATGAGTACTGGATCATACATTAAGTTGTAATAAGTGAGTTATATACTAAGAATAAAAAGGAATTTAATCTCGCTTAAGATGCTAGAAGTATTAGGATATACCTTTAGGATTGAATTCAGGATGTTGAAGATGCTAAAAATATCCTTATTCTTAATAAAGATTGAGAGAAGATATGGTTTATAGGTATTACTAAGAGATATGGTTATAGGGGATATTAATGTGACATTCAAGAAGATGAATGATAAACTGATGTTATAGCATAAGAAGATAGGTTAATGGGACAAGATAAGCCTAGTTGAATTGAAAAAAATAAGGGTTGTTAGGGAAGAAAGTAGAAAGCAACTAAGGTTTTGAGAATGTTGTATCTATGACAAACATCACAAGACTAAGTTTGAAATTAGAAAGGTGCAAAAGAGTAAGGCATTAGAGTATGTTTATGCAGATGTTTGAGAACTAGCACAAGTTTTATGTGTAGGTAAAGCAAAGTATTTCTTGTCCATACTCTATAATTACTCAAGAAAAGTGTAGATACACATCTTAAAGATAAAAGACTAAGTATTCCTAAAATTGAAAAATAAAAAAAGCTAGTGAAATATTAAAAGAACACAAAGATTAAGACATTAAGAACATATAATGAACTCAATTTTTGTAGCTTATATTTTGATGAATTTTACAGGTCAAATAGAATAGCATGGCATAAGATATTCAGTTATACTTCATAGAAAAATGGAGTGATGGAGAGGATCAATCGAACATTGCTAGAGAAGGTGAAGAGTATATTGATATATGCAGGTTCGTCCAAGATATTTTAGGTAGAAGTAATACATACCGTTACGTATCTTATCAATAAAAGTCTACTTCATCACTAAACTTTAAACTCTAGAGGAATTATAGACGGGGAAGACACCGACACTAGATCATTTAAGAGGTTTTGGATAGATAGCCTATAAATATATAAAGCCAAAAAAGTTGGAAACTAAAGTAATAAAAGGCGCGTTCGTTAGTTATCCAATGAGTATGAAGGGTTGAAAATTTTAATATCATGAAGGTATGAATGGGAAGTGTATTGTAAGTAAAAATGTGAAGTTTTTAAAGGATGGATGAGTGAAGAAATCACTAGTGAAATTGGCTTTTCAACATAGAAAAAAAGAAGCTCTTAGTTTAAGGTGGAGCTTGACTTAAAAGACGAAGACAAGCTAAAAGCACTAAGGAATTAAAGAAATAAGGAAGCCAAAGGAGAAAAAAAATAGTGAGCAAACCAATTCTTTGATAGAAACTTTATATGACTATAATTTAGTGAGTGATAGAGCTAAATGGCCAGTGAAAGCATCCATGAGATATGAATATGTAGATATAATTGTATTTGCATGCTTAGTAGCTGAGAATATAGAGGAAAATAAATTAGGCATTGTTAAAGAAGTTTTAGAAAGTTCAGAGGTTGATAAGTGGTATAAAGCTATATATGAAGAGATCAATTCTCTAAGGAAGAATGATACCTAGGTGTTAGTGAAGAAATCAAAAGAAAGAAAGCTAGTCGACAGTAAATAGATTTTCAAAAGAGAAGACTAATAAAAAGTTTAGATACAAAACTAAACTTGTAGTTAAGGGGTTCCTTAAAGTGTTTTTGCTAGTAGTGAATCATATTTTTATTAGGTTACTTCTTGTCCTAGTGGTTGTTTATAACATAAAATTAGAGCAAATAGATGTTAAAACAGTATTTCTATATAGGAAGATCACTAAAGAGATATATAAGAAACAACCAGAGTATTTTAAAGTAAAGGGAGTTAAGAATAAGGTATGCTTGTTAAAAAAATCATTGTATAGGCTGAAGGAGTCACCAAGGCAATGGAATCTAAGGTTTGATAACTTCATGATGCGGCATAGATACTCTAAGAGCTAGTATGACCACTACGTTTACTTCTAAGGCAGCAACACAGATGATATAGTCTATTTATTCATCTATATTAATAATATGTTATTGGGAAGTAAGAGTAAGAAAAAGTTGATCAGGTCGAAGACTTAATTGAGTTTGAAAATTGAGATGACGAACCTTAGGGTTACAAAAATGATTCCAGAAATTGAAGTCATTAGAGATAGGAGTAATGATTATTAATTCTCTCACAAGAATGTATTTGAGAAAATGTCTTCAAAGGTTTAACATGGATGATGATGGTAAAGATATTATTAGCAGCATAATTTAAATTGTCGAAGGATTAAAAGCCCATGAGCGAGAAAAAGAAGTAAGAGACGATGAGCTCCTTAATCAATAATGATTTAAAGCTTGATGTATATCATAATATGCATAAGACTTGATTTGGCATATCGATGAGTTTGGTTAATAGATTCATGATGAATCTAGAGAAGGCCTATTAGAAAATTGTGAAGTAGATTTTGAGATATATCAAAGGAACTTTGAGCTGTTGTTTGAAGTAAAAATTGAAGAATCAAGGGGCTAAGAGGATAAAAGCCATAAATCTGGATAAAAAAAAATCGATTATTGGCTACATATTTGCTGTTTATGGATACATGGTTAATTGGAAGGTGTTATTGCAAATGTGGTAGCCTCGTCGATAACTGAGACTAAGTACATAGTGACAGTGAAAGTAATTAAAGAAGTATTGTGGATACAGAGATTCATTATTGAGTCTTTAGTAATATATTATGATAATCAAAGTGCGATGCAACTTTCAAAACATCAAGTTTTACACACACATAAAAACAACAACATATTGATGTAAAGTTTCACTTTATTAAAGATGTGTTAAATGAAGGAAAGATCGATGTTTAAAAGGTAGACAGAAAGGAGAATGTAGTTGATTTCATAGTTAAGGAGGTATTGACAAAAAATTTACACATTATTATGAATTGATTGGTATGTCAACTAATGAGTGAAAAATTATTTGAGAAAGGTTGCTAGAGGAAGAATCGAATGTTCCAATAGCAATTGTGTGTAGGAAAGTATGCTAAAGGATATTGATATGGAAAGAAGAAGTAAATTAAAACTACAAACTTGAATCAAGGTGGAGATTGTGAAATGTGATTTAATTTTGAAGTGGATTCATTCTAATAGATAGCTTAAAACCTTTGAATGAATTCTTGAAAGATAAAAGGTAGATAGTACGAAAAATTTTAATCGAATAAATTGAGAAATTCATTTGATCAGATTGATAAAATAAGTAAGTCAGAGAATTAGATAAAATTCGTTTGATGGAATCGATAGATTTGTTCAATCAAATAGAGTAAATTTTTACTGATTAAATTTAACTTCAAATTTTTTAATTTATTTAAGAATGTTATTTAAGTAGAATGTCTTTTAGGTTAAAAAGAAAGTTTTCTAAAGACCAATTAAGAGTTAATAAAGAGTTTAGAGAGGATAGGAGACAAAAAGAAAAATAATAAAGTCAAATATTATTCTTGATTTAATCATTGAATCTCTATTTAAATAAAATTTTTCTTTTTATAAACTTTTTTTCCAAATTTTATAATTTATGTTTTTTTAATAAATTATAATTTTTATTTTGTTCATGAAAATTATTAAACAATCTTATAACACTCCTGTTAAAAAGTGTTTTAAAAATTGGTTAGTTTATTTTTTTCAATGCTTATTTTCTCTTATCTCTCCCTATGGATTCTCTCGAGAAAAAAAAATTATACAGAGATTATTTCTTTTATTAAGAATAGGCAATAAAATAACTGAATCATAGATTATTTCTTTTATTGAGAATAGACGATAGAATGACAGACGTATCTCCGGTTACATAGTTTTCCTCGTGAAAAAAATTTATACATGCATTGTTATTTATCAGGAGTAGGCAGTGGAATTACAGAGGCGTCAGTTGTAAATTGATTTAAACTAATAAATATATTATCAATTTAATTGATTGGTCTAATTTACTTTAGTCCTTCTTGGACCTTGGTCTATTTGTAAAATATAGTTGAACTATATGAAAATGATTAAACGCATATATTTTCATTGTTATGAAACCTCTCTTAACTTAAATTTTAATTAAAATATAAATATAAATATAAAATTATTATTATTAATTTATACAATTTAATACTAAATATAAGAGTAGTGATAGGAATAAATTTTTTTTTCTTCATAAAATCTTATGTACAAATTGACATAACATATTATTATTAATAAATAAAAATATAAAATTAATGTTATTATAAAAATAAATAATGTGTGTCAAAGGATAATTAAAACTATCATGATACGTCAATTTGTAGATAAAATTGATATAAAAAATTTATACTTTTAATATTCTTTTAAATATAATTATTGAGTTATGAATAAAAAAATAATCGCAAATCCTTTAATTAATAGGATTTTTTTATTTTCTTCTTTTTTCTACTTATAATTTTTTATTTATGATTTTTTTATCCTCTCTCCCTATATTGTTAAGCTTCCCTATATAAAGTCAGCACTCATCCAAGTTGACTCTATTTTTTTAAATAAAATATCAATTTTGCCTAAATAAATTTTAATTTAAGCATTACTATTTGTATAAATATTATTTAACTTAATTTGTCTTTTGCATTAGTCTAATACATCCCTAAAATTTTTATATTTATCACTTTAATTCAAAATATTAATCCAATACGAGAAATTGAAAAATACTGAAGTTGATTGATAAAAGTAAAAATGTTTAAAATATTTTAAATTAAAGTGGTAAAAATGAGAAAGTTTAAGATTGTATTGAGCTAATATATTAAATAAAGGAATTTATGTAATATTTATTAATAATTTAGAATTAAATTAGAATTTGCTTTAACTTATTGTGATATATCGTTTAAAATAACAGTTTTACCCTTAAAGAAAACAGAAGTTAAATAGAGGGATAGTATTTATTAATTTAAACAATTCTTTTTTGTAAGTGTAACTTTTTCAAACATTAGGGGAGGTATGCATAATTTCCCATTCACTTATGATTACTTCAAGTTATTGTTGAGACTTTTTATGTAAAATTTTACCGCTTTTGGCTGCCTTCAACTTCCCCAGGTGGACACTATAGCCAGGTCCGTGAAAACAAATGTTGGCTTTAATTTGTTGTCAAGCATCTTCAAAATAAATTTTAATTGAACCGATGCAACAACTTGTACGAAAATCTTATAATTTACACATAATTAAAGTTTCTACATTTGTAAACGTATTGATATCATGTTTATTATTCAAATTAATTATTTTTATTGTTTCTTATTGATTTCGAACTACATATATATATACACATACACACACATATCTATTATTCAAATTAATTATTTTTATTGTTTCTTATTGATTTTTAATATTTCATAATTTAAATTTCTTTAAAGCTTCATTAATATATTTATGATTGTCATAAATTCTCAACAGATTGACGGTATCTTAAATCAATTAATTATCTAGGTATTATCATTGTCCTGCCCTTTTTTTTTTTGCATTGCATGGTGCATGACTTCCAATATTTCTCGTTGCAGAACATATAAATATCAAAATCATCAATCTCGACAAACATTTAGGTGGGCTGAATTCCATAAATCGATTAGTAATAATTATTACTATTTCTTTTCCTTGGCATTGTTATGTATAAACATTTATCAGTATTCTTGTAGAGTTTAATATTATGAAAAGCTTTAGCAATAACGAATCTTTACTTTTGATTTTAACAGATAACATTTATCAGTATTCCTGTAGAGTTTAATATTATGAAAAGCTTTAGTAATAACGAATCTTTACTTTTTTGATTTTCACAGAGTTACAGAATATTTTTCAGCTCATTGCTCTTCTTATTAATATAGTGTAAGGACGCGCAGTTACTCGGTATGAATATAAATTAGACAAATGTCAGAAAATTATTTATGATCTTGCAAGGAGCATGCATCAGTCTTTAATTTCTTCTTCACATTCTTAATTTCACTGATCATTATCGCATAATTAACTCTGTATCTTATAAACTATCTCATGAATTCTTAGTGTATATAAAGCAATTTCAAAACATATTTATTGCGATTAGTTTAAATTAAGAGAGTCAGTCTGTCAAAATCAATTGAATACTACCTCTGAGCTACTTGTATTAGAACAGTACTAGACCGCTTGCAAGAGTTGATGAAGGAAGATAATGCTTCTCAACTTTCGTCTTAACTCGAGGGGTCCCTACCCATCACTCATTACGTATTAATACTGCAGATATATACATTTAATTATTTTAATATTTTAATGTCAATATGTTAAAAAATTAGTAAGGAATTAAAAAAATATTTACACCGTGCATCAAATTTAGGGCTTCCTCATGAAAAGTTTTAACTACATTTGATGGAAAATTAAATAGCTACAAGGAAGAAAACTGAAGTAAATGACTTCCCACCTCCAGGGCACGTTAGTTAAATAATATCAGTACGACCTCAAATTTAAGCTTAAAGTTATGCTAGCTCTATATATTGATAGGCAGCTTTCTTTGTATTCACCCTCTCATCTCTCTCTCGATTCTCACAAAAGCTTAATTTTACAGATTATTTTTCCCCAAATAAATGGGGAGGTCTCCCTGTTGCGAGAAAGTGGGTTTGAAGAAAGGGCCATGGACACCTGAAGAAGATCAGAAACTGTTGGCTTATATTGAAAAACATGGCCATGGAAGCTGGCGAGCTTTGCCTGCAAAAGCTGGTGATTTTGAGCTCGCAAGGATTACTTCGGAACAAAGAATATGTGTTAGATTTACTCCTCTTTCTGACTTTTTGATTTGTTTGTAGGACTTCAAAGATGCGGGAAGAGCTGTAGACTGAGGTGGATTAATTACCTAAGACCTGATATCAAAAGAGGGAAATTCAGTTTGCAGGAAGAACAAACCATCATTCAACTCCATGCCCTTCTTGGAAACAGGTAATGGATAATCTTAATCTTTTTGTTTTAAAGTTATATAGTTCTTTTTTTGTTTTCAATTTATGACAACACTAGAAATTAAGGCTACTGAAACTCTCACTTACCTGAATAGCAGTTAAGTTAATTGTCATGCTTACAGAATCACCTTCTATATCACGCTTCTTTTTGGTGCAAGACATTCATCGGCATTGTCAGCTTCTAATGATATCCTTATAATTTAAATGTCTCCATTTCGGTTTGTTAAAAATGGAAACACAGCAGGGAAGAAGAATAAGTTTATTACCAAAAAATGGCTGCCGAATATTTTAGCCTAGCTAGCAATAAAATTAATGTCTAGTAGTACTTCCCGTAGCTAAATTCCTAACTAGCTAGGGTCTTATTATTTTCTGAATATTGGTTATCTTTTTTTTCTTTAGGTTGATTATCATTACGAATAACGAAGCTGTTTTCATGGAATAATCCTTTCCGAAAATTTCATATTATGTTTCAGGTGGTCGGCTATAGCAACTCACTTACCAAAACGAACTGATAATGAGATCAAGAACTACTGGAACACTCATCTGAAGAAGAGACTAACCAAGATGGGCATTGATCCAGTTACCCATAAGCCAAAAATCAACGCCCTCGGCTCTACCATTGGTCAATCAAAAGACGCTGCAAATCTGAGCCACATGGCTCAGTGGGAGAGTGCCCGCCTTGAAGCTGAAGCCAGACTGGTCAGAGAGTCGAAACTAGTGTCTAATAACCCTCCTCAAGATCAGCTAATTGGCTCCACTTCGGCTTCACTTCCGAACAAAGCTACCTCACTGCGAGCTAGACCACAGTGCCTTGACGTACTGAAAGCATGGCAAGGAGTTGTTTCCGGGATGTTCGGCGTAGCCAGGGACAACCTTGAGTCCCCTACATCAACCTTGAACTTCCAAGAAAACATATTAACTATCCCACCATCAGTACCATTTGCCGACAACTTCGTCGGAAATTCAATTCCATGTTTTGAGAAACCGAACCCAATGCAAGTGTTAAAAGAAAACTTGGATGATTCAACGGTGTTGCATGAAATAACGTACCCTATAGATGGTGATGCAGCTGCTGCTGCATGGTTTCAAGACTCTTTTAGGGCAGCGGAGAATATCATGGAGGGTTTATCGGACATGCTGATTTGTGATTCTGGTGGACAAAATTCTTCAATGCTTGCAGAGAACTCCAATGGAATAACCTACGATGGGAACTTTGAAGACAACAAAAATTACTGGAATGGCATCATTAACTTGGTTAATGCTTCCACAACTTGGTCTCCAGTGTTTTAATTTTTTTTTTTTAACATTAGATATCAGATACTAGATTGATTTTCATGCACGCATTTAGTGTAACGGTCGAGTAAGGCTTTCGAATAAAACTGACTGTTGGAAAATTACTTCAGGGGGCTTTTCCTCTTTTTTTCTTTTTCTTTTCTCCCCTTGTATTCTGTAGTTCATTGAGCTCAAATTCTTGGAAGTGCATTCTCGGTAACGAGCTATGTAGCACTAAAGTGAAGGGTTATTTTAAATTCACACTTGTGTACAGCTTTCCTCTATTTGAAATATACATGCCGTTAATATTTTTATTACACTAATTTAATTAAATAATAATTACCGTGAGGTAAATTTGACCATCACAAATGAAAGAAAGGGAATTCTTTTTTCAATTCCTTTTAAGCCAGGAAACGGGATTCCTCAAATGGGGACTTAATTCCATCTCAATTTTATCAACGAAACTGTTCCTGTTCCTGTGTATCAGTTATTTTTGCTAGCTATGGCTTTGTTTGTGCACACAAAGCACGAGCACGGAGAATCTGTCAGGATATTACTTGGTGGGACAACGTACTTCAGATAAATAAATTGTCAGCAAACAATGAAAATGCGTTTCCAAATTAGAAATTTTGTGGGCTCAATTCGCTATTGGTAGGTACATTTATTAGATATTTCTTTGTCTAAATTTTATGTCCACCGTACTGGGTAAAGTCGATTATGTCGTCTTAATTTATAGTTGGTTTTCGTTTTTTCTGGGAAATTCCTTCGTCACCAGATTTATCAAAATATATATACAAAAGAGTAGTCACAGTGATATTCAGGGCTGGGTTGTGCGTTTAAATTACATGTTTCTCTTCCTTTCTTTCTCGCTTTTAATCTCTTTTTCATCATGATTTTGTTGTATGTATATATGTAAACACATGAACGAATACTGAGGAAATTAAATCTGCATCCTTTATCTACACAATTAGAGGAGGGATGTAAACGACGAAGAAAGAGAGAAAGACAAAGGGTAGGAATAGTAATGGATAAGGACATCTAAATCAATAATAACACATTTTATCTTTATAATTAATATGTTTTAATGTAATAATTGTCAATACGTGTTATCTCATCTAATCTAGTTGGATCCTTTTAATGTAGGGTAATGGGATGAAACGAACATCTTGAATGCCTTCCTAATTTGCTTTCGCTAGGGTTATCTTTGACAATGAAATGAATGACTTAATACTGGGCTGAAATAGAATAATGTCCAGTTCATGACGGGGACGCTGAGGTGACTTTTTATTCTTTTTTAAACAATCTTTTAGAGAATTACCTATATTGTAAAGCTCAACGAGCAACAACATACAGTTAGATAAAAACAAAAAAATTGAGAATATTCTAATATTATGAAGTAGATGATTTTCCACAAATAACTTGAGAGATATGTTGGTATTTTAAAATATAACTATATATGGAGAAACAATGTTACAAGTGAATAAAATATAAAATAAAATAAAAATCGTAAAGCTATAAACTAATATCGTATAATGTTACATTGCAACCATTGACATAATTAATTTATAAATGTTTAAATAAAAAATATATAATCATATATTCTAAAAGAGTAATATTACACGACTCTAAGTATTTATACTAATTTTCTCACCTTAAAGAATATAACATCCATTATTTGGATAACAGGTTGGGTTATACTTATGTTGTTCTACTCAATTCCTACATAAAGGATGAAATTAGTGTAAAAATGCACTCAATTCACTTGCAAGATAATTTAGGATTTAGGTATTATTTAAAATTGGAATTTATTCATCATTGAGCGAAATTAACCTACAAAATTAATCGGTGAAGTTAAGCATGAGCATGCGTGCAATACATAAAAAGTTACGAGTGAGCTTTTGGAAATAATAGCCATTACTTCTGTGAAAGAAGGATCCACACCATTTTTGTTGCTTAATTGAGCCGTCTTTTAAAGTAAATTAAAGAATATGGGATGAGATCATTAGCGATAAGCTCATTATAGAGGAAGAGAGAGAAAAAGTAAGAGAGATTTGAAGGATTGAACACAACATTGAATAACAAGCGGAAAAAAAAAAGAAAAAATTGATAGAGTTGGGTTGTAGTCAGAACAAGGTTGTTGTCTCATAATTAGAGTTTTTTTGAGCATTAATATTAGGGAAATAATTTTTATTACACTAATTTAATGAGGTTACTGAGTTTTGATTTTAATGCCGAAAGCTTTTTTTTTTAATTTAAAAAAAAATTAAAAAAGAAAGAAGATGGTGACAGTTAGGGACAGTTGGGTGTTTGAATGAAATGGAACCAATTAAGTGTGATTTGAAGCAAAAAAATACATGCTTTCAAGGATTTCAAAAGCATCTGATTTATCATTGTAATTTATCTTGTTTCAATCATTAATTGGACTTATTTGCTGATTACATTAGTTGAGTGGGAAAATTAAAAAAACGTTTATGATTGAACAAGTACTGATTAAGTTGACATAAACTGATTCTGTACATTTATCTTATGAGTGAAATCCTGCAATTCTTTTGAAGTTTTGGTGTTACCACCTTCTGGAACTCCCATTCGTGTTCCTTTTTTTCCACCTTGAACGAGACCAACGTAATATAATCTCCATAGATCTCTGTAGTCCTAAGATACGGCCTGATCTAAGAGAGTTACACAAAAAATATGATGAGAGTGACACGTGATAAGAAAAGATAATACTAAGAAATAAGTAAATTTGTGCAAAATATTACTTATAACTTATCAAGTTATTTGATCCTTATTCTAATTCTGTAAGGACTATAAAGTAAGACTATTTGATATAGGGATTAGCAAAGCCTCATAAAAAGAAAAAGACTAATCTGATAAATTTTTACTACAAGAATTTGAGGTAGCATATGAGATGAGATCATTTTCAAGATCGTGAGGTATCCATCTAAAAAATGTGAGAGAATCAAAAGAAAATTTTCTATAAAGAAATCTAATATAATAAAAATATTCCCACCAATTTCTTTCCATAGACGTAGGTCAAAAGTTCCAACAACGTAAATTTGTTCTCTTTTCTCTTTTCTCAATACTGAAAGTTGTGAGTCAACAGATTTCCGTTATCTTCCAATGGAATTAGACACGGGGATCTCACTCAACTTCCTTTCCTGTCCGCAACAACATCCTGATATACCATTAGATAGTTCCCTTCATTCTCCCTGTCTCTCTTCGTCTTTGGTGTGTATATGCTTTTGTTTTGCTTTGTTTTTAATGCATTCTTGAGCACTATCTCATCAAACGAACCTTTTGACCCCCTTCCATGATTTTTCCGAACTTCACTCATCTTATCCCATCACTGGATCTTGCAAGTCTTATAGAGCAAAGCGTTCATTTTTAGCATCGAATTAATCCTCATATCATCACTGCTGTGCACAACTTGTTGAATATTTGTCAACTTATATTAATCATTATTATAATTTTATTAAAACAATTTAATGACATAATCATCAATTAGATAGATCTAATTATGTGATTATTTAAAATAAATTAAATTTGTATCTTTAAGAGATTAGTTGGACACTAGGTCATTTGTTCTACTAAAGATATTAATAGAAAGATCTAACAAAGATTGATTAAAATTAAATTAGGTCCCTTTATTTTTATAAAATAAATATAAAAGGTATATGAAACCTTAAATATGACTTTATCTTATTAAAAAGACTATCACGAATGTAAAAAATAGAAGAAAAAAAAACCCTTTAAAATACTGTATCAATAACTATAACTCAATTAGATATATGTATTTTTATTTCATTCTATATTTATACGCGCACAATCATAACTATTAACGTTTTTTCTTACACAGCTACCGGTGGCCGCAGAGCCCATAAATGAGATTACCTGCTTCTATTCTGGCCCAGTATCTATCATCTTGGCTCCGTACTAAACCTGGAAGAAACTTGAAATCTTACCAATCGTGTGATTTTGATTCTGATCTTCAATTTGAACTCTTTCTAAAATCTCTATAGAAATTTTTGCTACCCCTAGAATCTTTACTTCTTCGTAATAAAGCCAATGTACTGCACTGTACATCGGACTGGACCCAATTTCTGTGCTATCCAAAGAGTTTCTTGAACCGAAGTTTAAAACCAAACCTCTAGAAAACGTAGATGTACTTGGCTTGACTTGGCTGGGAAGTGCTAGATGTCATGATGCTAAATTGAAATTTAGTTCAGTGGAAGGGAGTATTTGCATTAGGTTCTCTAGTATCTTATTTTCTTTAGTGTTTGCTGATTCTCGTCTTACACAAGAATTACAGTTGAGGTTTAGTTAGTCTTTAGGCTTTGTTTATGTTTCTTATAAAAAAAAATGAGGTGAATGCAATTCAAGCATTATTCTTGTATTGCCCATCAAGAATCTAATCCTTTAATTATTGGCCTTAAAATTTGATGGAATCCTAAAGCTGGGATGACCTTCTTGTTCTTGATAAGAGACTGAAGCTTTCATGGTACCTAGATATAAAGGCGTTGGCTAGAATGGTGTTAGTGTGCCCATTTATCAATGGACAACCTATTTGACAGAATTGGACCTCCCCTGTTTGGATCAGTGCAGCAATTGATTTCAACTCTTCCATGTCTTTGATATTGGAAACTTGATTCCTATGAAATATTCACTGGATCTTTTTCTTGGTCATTCGCATGCTACATATTCTTAAGGTAAAATATGTGTGTTTTCTCTTTCTATGTGATATCCTTCAATTTTCTGGCTAAATGCTTGCTTGCCTGCATGAATAATTGAGTTGGAATTTATTTGAAATTTATAGTAGCTGCTACTTGTGCAATAACAAATTTTCTATTCACATCTTTTTTTTTACCAAACATCCAGATTTTCTTTCTTCTTCATAATATATATTTTTTTATATATATACACGTGAAAAATTCTAATCTATCTAGATAAGTATTTACTAACCGTTATATTTAAAAGGATAGTTAAGATAAAATTCACAATCTGATCCCTCAAGTACTTCAACAAAAAAAATCCTAATAGTTTAAATTCGGAACAAGTATTAAATAGTCGTTATATCGAATTTTTATCATCGTATCACCCTTAAAAGACCGAGTCTTGACTACACAATTGATAGAATATTTAATATTAAAATATATAAAATAAAAATAAAAATATTAAATATTAGTTAAAATATGAATAAATTTTATTAAAAATTATTATTATTAAAAGTTAATCCGTTTTTATCATCCCACGAAATAATAAAGACCGAAGAGTAACAAACTCTGTGGCGGTCAACAACTTAATCTTATGAATTTCTAACTTCAACCTATAAAAGGACGAACAATCAATTATATTTTATTTTTATTTTCTTTTTTTAACCTTACAAGACTTCTCCTTTTCTGTCGATACCCTTTTGTTGATTTCGTGCAAAATATTGAAGAGTAGAAGGACTGGATTCTGTGTGATCAATGCAAAATTGGTTGTCCAATTTTGAGTTCATTATAGCTTAGCTTTTGATTGCTTCAACACTCTACAATCGAGTGGCTTAATGGCTGGAACAACTTTTGATAGCCATTCACAACCTTTATGAAACCTCAAATATTCACTAAAATAATCTAAGTATATTTTTTAAAATATAATAAAATACTACAATTTCAAATATACTCGTAGATGACTTAATATATTGCAGGATTTGCAACCAAAAATTACATCATTATAACAAAAATAAATTTAGTTTAAGGTTACACGATCAACCATATTATTATATCATTCTACGGTTTCTGTGATAGGTTATGGACGTGATTAGAATAAATCTACTGTTAATTGACTATGAAATAAGGGTGTGTTTGATTAGAATGGTGGATGAGAAAAAAATAATCAAGAGAGATAATGGATTCTTATGTTTGGTTGTATACATAACGGAGATGAAAAATGGATACCGTGAGAATCCTGATTTCGTATTTTGAGGTAATCGAAATCTTCAAATCAGGGACAGGGAGAGGCCAATTTTAAGCACATTTTTCAAATTTACCCCTTATTGCATTAGTGATGTCATTTAAATAACTTAGTTAAAAATAATAATAATTTGATTAATATTATTATATTCCAATATTTTAAATAAAAAATAAAGTCAATATAATTATTATTAGTGTAGTGTTTTATTTTAATTTATAAATTTAACATATCCCATCATAAATTTTATTTATAATTATCAATGTAAAATTTATTTTTATTTATAAACTCAATATCATCCTGTTGCAAATATATTCTTTAATTTTGATATCCCTTTTTATTTTGCATAAAATAATTTTTTTAAATATTTCATTTTATATGTTAATTTATTGGTTTATAATTTTATTTTACACACCATATTTACCATAATTTATATAATCAATCATACTTATTTGATACTCATAATTTTTGTTATAAGAAAAATAATTATTAATATAATCATATTGTTAATTCTTATTCATTACAATAATTAATTTAATAGTACAGGTTTAAAATTATTTGAATATAATAATTTTAATAAAAATAATGATTTGCATTTAAAAATAAAAATAAGTAAAAGATTTAATTAAATCTTAAGAGTATTTTAGTCCAAATTAAAAAAAAAAAATCATTTCAAACCAATTAAGGAATGGTCTTTCCCCTTTTCTTTTCTCTTTTCCCTTCCATTTTTTAAAATAAATGCACTCTAAAAATAGATATTTATCAGATAATTTAACTGTTGAATGTCTACAGTTGGTTAAAAGCATATTCTTTCCAAATATATTTCATTTACCTTTCGGCTTTGTAATGCCTGGTTAAAAATCCTTGAAAGATTGTTGTTATTTTGCTTTGGGCCATTGACTTGGGTTCTTTTGATTGAGGCTATGACCCAAAAAACCCAAGGTTAGAAGTTAGTCCCAACAGAACCCAGCAGCACTTTGCAGTTTCAACCAGACTAGGCTTTTCATACCCAATGGTCAATCAAACAATCAGCCCATTCTGTGACCCATTTTGATCTGTTTTTTATTTGAAAATTACAAAAAGCTTTATTGCTCCAATCAGGCTCAGATATCTTCAGAAATTTGAAGCAATAATTTTTCTAGTCCTCTTCAGTGAATATAAGTAAATTACAAAATCATCTAAGGCAAAAGACACCCATTCATCTCTGTTTGTGTGTCTGCTTGAAGTTGATCTTTGAAACGCATCGTGTATATACTCTTGATCTGCTAAAATTTTCTACTCCAAATTGAAAACTACAGCAGAGAATTTACAGCATTCAATTAACGTTAATCCAAGACCAACCTCAAATGGCTCCTACTTTCAACCAAAGATGAATGATAGTAAGCCATCTGATCCAGCTTTTTGATCTTTGAGTAGAAAATTCTATATCGGTATCTAAAACAATCAGCCAAAATAACAGTGTTAATTCTTCATAAGACTGTAAATCATACATTGTTCATCCAATTCTGCAAACAATATTCCCATTAGACCGATAGAAATTAGAAACGGACCAAAGAAAATATTATATGCAAACATCTAACCTATAAATGGAATCCTGTCCATCTTCTGAACCTTCTAATATCACTTCCTTCAGAAACTGCCAAACCAATCCCAGTTCTCCCACCATGTCCTACAGCTCTCTAATACAACCTCCAGTCTTCACCACCTCCATCCATTTGCACTAAATAAGGTGACCCGATTCCTTTACTATCCCATCCATCTTGAGCTTCAACCTTAAGAATGGAGTCGTCTTCAAATCTCCTCCAATTCTTTAATCCATCTGTTGACACTGCCAATCCAATACTATTTTTCCCATCTGCACCAACACCTTCATATGCCATCACATACATACCATCTTTCTTGTTCCTAATGACACACGGATTTTTTACAGCCAATTCATTGAAAGACCCTCTTAATCCTCCTCCCATTATCTTCCCCAACTTCAACCACTTGATTCCATCTCTAAACCTCGCAATGCCAATACCAAATCCACCTTTTTGACATCAAATGAATGATAATACATCCTTAATCACCATTTCCATGAAAAACAACTTGCGGGGAAGCAAGGAATAAAATCCCAATCTTCATCAGAGCCCACATCAAGCAAGGCTCCGCTATGATGCTCCCCTTCAATTCTTGCCCAATGCCTCCCATCCTTGCTTATTGCCAAAAACCTGGCAAGGACTTAAAAACATTCTCGGTTACATCATTTTCACCCCTCAAATTGCTAATGTGAAACCTTTCAGGGTTTTCCAAATTCAAGACTAAACAATCATAATCAGATAAAATCACTTTCTCAGCACTGTAACCAGTGTAATAAAGCCAGTAAACAGCACTTGAGGCTCTGACTTTAGTACTGGACATAATCACTGGCCCACTAGGCCTAATGCTTAGACTATCAAATGGCCACCAATCTTTTACAGCAATTCATGACCAAACCCAGATCATCCCTCTTTCACACTAGTCCTTTACCTCTTCTCTCCTAGTGAATTCCATCGCTTGAAATTGGTAAGCCCACTGAATCTGTACCTGGCTTTTCACTAGAATTTCCATGGTACCACATGTGCCATATCTCTTCATCGTCACCCAGGATTCTTTTGACCACTGGAGAACCAATTTCTGCACTGTCCCATTAATTCGTCAAACCCAAATCAAACACCAATCCTCTTGAAGAAGGAGAAGGTGATGGCAATGAAGAAGAGGGAAGCATTTCATTTGAATTTGAAGGGGCAAGCTCTAGTTGGTTTTTGAACATGATTTGGGTTCTAAGGTTGGATTTTTATCTGTTTCATTGTTTGTGTTCCTTTCTGGCTTAGTGGAGCAGTGGGTGAGGAACGAGGGAAGATTAATTCTTCGGACAGGATTTGGGAACAAAGACCAAGCAAGTTTTTGGAAACCAATGTTGGTGATAAGGTTGCCGGGACAGTGTTGGATTTAGAGAACCCATGTTGTTTGTGTTCCTGTCTGGCTTAGTGGAGCAGTGGGTGAGGAACAAGGGAAGATTAATTCTTCGGACAGGATTTGGGGAACAAAGACCAAGCAAGTTTTTGGAAACCTATGCTGGTGATAAGGTTGCCGGGACAGCTGTTCTTAGTGTTTGGGAAGTTGAAAGGAAGTTAACAGCTCTCATTATCCCTGAAGATGCCGCTGATGCTGCTGTAGCTTTCGTGGCTGCAGAGCTGTAAAAGAAATTGAATGCGATAGTTGGTGAATGTTGTGTACCAAAAAAATTATGACACCTCAGAAGCATTTTGTTCCAATAGAACAGTGTTGATTGTTGAAAGTGGAATGTTTCTGCCTCCACATTTGACTGTTCTGTCGGATATTTGCTACATTTTCATCGACGTATCATACATCAAAATATTGTTTATAGGTAAATTTAAAACTTGAAATATAAATTTAAAACATAAAATTTAAGGTTACGTTAAACAGTAAAAATTCTAAATTTCAAGTTTCAAATTTTAATTTTACATTCACGTATAAATAGTATTTAATGCATCCATATATTAATATATAGTGTTTTAGAGTAAAGTAAGAGAGATATTAAACAATAGGAACAAGTCTCGGACACATGTCTAGCCAGCAGAGATCTCGATCCGCAGGTTAGGATCGCTCTATAGAACCTTTTGCAGTCAACGGGCTGGAACCCTCTCATCCATGGTAACACCCTGACCATGTCACTATTTGGATCATGTCATCATGTTGTCAGAGAATTTTAAATTGGCAACATAACAACCCTCCAAGGTTGGAGCCTTATCAATATGTTTCCCCTAACCTAGATACCAGTCTGGGCATAGCGTTAGGTACTGCTCAAATCCTTTGAGACAGACCCCTCAACAACCAAGATACCAGTCTGGGCATAGCGTTAGGATATTTCTCACGGAACGCGAAGTCACCAACTCCAAATTTATTGCTGATAGTTGTGTACTAGCGCTAACTAAAAATGAGAGTACGGTGGCGAAAACCTCATGTCTAGCGCTGTAGTCGCATCCCTTGTCAAGATTTACAAGATACCACTGCTTGTCAAGTAACCTCTTGCGTATAAGTCATAAAAATAAAGAAAATACATTACAACGATGGCATGACAATCAACAAACCCAGTAGTAAACGCAAGCCTCCTGCAAAAACTCACCAATCAAACCCATTCTCTGAGAGCCTACATGAGAAAGCTTACAAGGCATGACAGCTATGTTTATAAAAGAAAGTCAAATCCCACATAAAGAGAGAGCTTTTGGACCCTAGTCCCATATACTCTTCACCATCTTTTCTACTTCACTCCTTTGTAGACATGCATACAGTAACCCATAAAACAACCCCACCATTTCATCCTTTCTTCCTTATCTTTGTTGCTTATCTTGCTGACCCCTGACTTAGATATCAGAATTTTTTTGCCAGATAGCTAACATTACTTTGAGCTCTTCTGTGTTTGTAGGTCTCTGACGAATAGACGACATTGAATTTCTACTATACAGTGCTCAAAACTGACTTCACAGAATCCTAACCTGCCCATTATTCAACCAGGTTACCAAACCGACTTCACAGAATACTGTACGGTTTTGTGTATTAACCTGTTAGCCAAATGCATTTTTTTAATACCAATATCCTTGGAGAAGAACTCAAATAATCTCACGGGGCAAGTCATTCTTACCAACATCCTGAATAGAAAGGATATAGGGTTCTTTTGGTTTTTATTTGTCTAGAGTTGCAAGTTCTTTTCTATCATAAAAAAGTGAAAAGTGTACATATAAGCTTCATGTTTATTCTTTAAGTTCATCGTCCTCAAGAAGGGTATTTGGTAACTCATTATGCTTTAATCCCCTTCTTTTTCTTTTTAATCTTTCGAGAGGGGAGGCAATCTTTCTATTGACTCTTTAAATTGTAGACAACTCAACAGTAAAAAGCAAATCTTCTTTGAACCTAGAGTTGTCTAACGGCCGGATTGCCCCGCGAACCGGCCCGGTTCGGCCCGGACTACTATTTACACGGTTCGGGCTGATTTCGGGCCAATATAAACGGTCCGGTCTGATTCTGAAATTCTGGAACCGAGAAACCGGATCGTAACGGGCCCGAAACCGTTTCGGGCCCGTCTGTTTGGCACCAGATTGAACCGGCGGATTGAACCGGCCCGGACAGTTCGGGCCGGTTCATTTTTTTTTGAAATTTTTTTTAATTTAAATCTTT
>JAVXUL010000012.1:5453520-5473403 GCA_035590515.1 Trichilia minutiflora | reverse complement strand
TTTAATTTAAATATTTTTTTAAATTAAAAAATTAATAAAACCAGAACTGAACTGGAACCGGACCCGGACCGAAATCGGAACTGGAACCGTCTGACGAACCGGCCCGGCCCGACCCGTTACTGTTCTACTTCCGGTTCCGGTCCGGTTCTATGAAACTGGAATCGTCAAACCAGACCGGCCCAGACCGTTTAAGCTTCCGGTCCGATCCGGTTCCAGTTTCAGGGAACCGTCGAACCGACCCAAACCCGCCGGTTCGGACACCACTATTTGAACCCCAAAGTTGCGACATAAAAGAAAAAGAAATTGGGTAGCATTGCTCGCATTCATACATATAAAAGAACAAGGCTTAAAGTTAAAATCATAGTGCTCAAATGATTTGATTACTCATAAATAATCTTACATTCATATATTTAATACTAAAGTACTATATCATGGTTGTTATAAAATAAAATTTAAAATATTAATCGTTAGTTAAAATATGAGTAATACCTATTAAAAATTAGCATTATCAAATACTTTTAACAATTTTATTTTTAAAATAAAAAATAATTATATTATCAGGTTCAAAACCAGAAAATATGCCAAAACATAAAGTATAAATTTGTCCAGTCATTGTGGAATTTCATTCTGAAAAGAAAGAAGCCTCACTATTGAAAGAAGAAAACAGAATTCAATTCAGGTGAAAGGAGAAGTAAAAGTAAAGAACACTGTAAGAAAATAACTTTATAGACATAAATTCTCGTATGTCCATAACTCAAAGAAGCAAAGCTCTTATATTATCCAAGTGCATGAAAGCTGATTTCAATTTAGCTTTGTTAAATTACTAAGATCAACGTTAAAATAAATAAATAAAGTAATTTACTTATCTGGGTTGAGCACAAAATTAATAAAAAATTGTGTTACAAAGGGTATTTTCTCAATGGAGGAAAATAAGTTTTTGAAAATCTCTGCTATGAACTCTCTGCTCATTTACTAGCAGCGGATACTCTCTCTAAGGCCCACATGTTACAATCCCTTGATACATTTGTAACAGTCACTGCAATTCCAACAATACAAAAATTTCAAGAGGAATCCGATTCAACCCTCAACACAATGCCATCCCAGCAATCTCAGCTTGGCAATAAATGAACTAGTATTAAGCACACAATGACGTCAAACTGCTTTGCTCATTTTCAAACAACAGACAGGCGTCTGCAGTGGATAGAAACATCAAATTCTGCTTCTTGCCCGAGAAAAATAACAACTGAATAAGCAAATGACTGACCAAGTGGATTTAAGATACGAATCCAATCTAATCACCCAAAATCACTAAAAGCAATCGAAGTCAATCACTTTCAGTCAAACTAACGCAAACTCAACTAAAGAAACCGGCTTTCTTATTAGAAACACACAGATAAAATCTTCGAAAAAGAAAACATTCAAACATTAACGATTCATGCAATCTTGGTATAACAAATGAGCAGAAAAATAGAAACTGCGAGTTGAAAAACAGTTGCGTACTTGATGGCATCTTCTTGTTCCGAATCTGAATGCTTCTGAATGAATTTCTTTACGTAGACATCGTCCGGTAGACTAATCTTCTGAACTTTCCCTTCAGAATGCGGGAATGTTGCAGGCGGAGGCCCAAGTAACAATCAATCATTTGCAAAATTGGAAACAGAAATACCATTCGGCCCAAGTAATTAATAAAAATCCCAATTTTTTCTAATCAAGAAATAGAAAATGAGAAGATAGTTGATATAGCATAAATTTGGCTGAACAAATGGATATGGAATAAGATGACACGTGGTTCAAGTCCAACGTCTTTGCAAGAAGCGTGAACTTTCCTTAGCAAATCTCCTTTCAAAAACGACATGATTGCCGTCCTCTTAGTTCGTTCCTAATATCCCTTCAATGTTCTTTACCCGTTGTCTATTGTCAGTTCCGACGTCGTTTAAGCAAGATGGAGAGGGACTTGATTAACTTAACAGGGCCTGAACTTGAATTTGGGCTAACAAAATTGACCCAGAATTGTCGTACTCTGAATTTACCGTTTTTTGCTTTTTTTGACCTTCTTTATTTTAATTTTCTTTTTTATGAACGGTATATTTAAAATTTTCTTTTCACAAATATATGGTAAATACATGGTGGAGATTGAGACTAATTTTTTGCTCCTTAAATAAACTTGCATCTTAATTTTATTTTTTTAGATTAAAAAAATAATTATTTTTTAATTAAAAATAGCTCTAACCTAAATGATGTTTTCCTAATTATTTTTCTAACTATCTAATTATGGTATGTATGTTTCTCATTATTTTTTTTTATGATTAAAGAATCATAATTTTTTATTATCCCATAAATTATTGAATTTATAGATATCGATAAGGTTGGTATATATGTTTCGCAATCGGGGAAAGGAAAGCTTGTTCCGTGCGGGTGGGGCTGGCGGCTTGGTTAATTAGGGATAATGGGTTACACTTGAACTTTCAACAATTCCCATTAATTTTTTTGACGTAATTTTATCTTAAATTCTGTAATTTTTCCTAACCACTGTGCTTGTACTATTATAGTATATATATATATATATATATATATATATAATACGTAGTGTGAAAAAAAGATTCAATGCAATTAGTATTTAAGAGAAATTCAAAGGATGTTGCTACAATTTGTATTCATATACTGAAAATTCGTCGCTAACAAAACTTTTACGCTAAAAGCACTTCTATCATGTCAAATTTATTATGAGTATGTAGAACTTCAAAAACACAATGAATCCAACCAGATCGTCGGGATAAGAAATAAGCAATTCATATTACATAAACAATTTTTCCAAATTCTTTGTTAATAAGCGCAATGAAAATGTTCAATGCTGCAGCGAATTATGGAGGCAATCATGACTTGAAAGAAGAACTTCATAATAGTTAGCAATTCATCGATGCCATTTTTCTTGTTAAAAGAAAAATATAGATGAATCATTAACATACTAAAAATTTACTGCTTCTGCTTCGAGCCAAATAATACGCCTGTAGTTTATAAAATTGCAATGTATTTACATTCCTAATTCATACGAGAGTAACGAGATCACATTATTGTCTAATGTTATCAAACAAATAGATCACAATTTTGTGTTTAAATATTAGACGAGCATAACCCAAATCCCTCCTCAGTCTAGTATAAACGGAATATGAACCTCAAACCTCTTGTGCCACCTTATAGATTTTGTGAAATAAATCAACTAGTTCCCACATAAAATTCATATATACCTTGAAGTAATTTTAAAATTATTTATAATGAACAATAGAGTTTAAAGAAGGCCTCTAGTACCGCTAATCTAAGCAAAATCGAAACATAAAACATGCATTCAATCAGAATTGTTCGAATAACAAGTCTCTACATCTTTTAACACTCAAACTAACACAAAAATATTTTCTAACCTATTCCTGTTTAAGCCTCTCTATGATGAAATTATTTAGTCGCAGGAATATGTTAGGTTAGTACAGGGATTCTTTTATAATAGATCTTTAAACCTTAAAACTCTTAAACTTTCTACAATTAAAGAAATAGATTTTATCTCTTTACCTTCATTAGTTAATTTATCATGTGGACCACTGAAAGTAAAATTCAACATACTATCAACCACTTTAAGGCCCCAACTCATATCTTCACAATGTCTCACACGGGGAACAACGTTACCTGTATCAACTCCTTTCTTTGCCTTGCTGTCATAAAATGGAGGAGCATGAAAACAAGGCTCCACTGACGTGGCCTGCACACAGGGTCAATCCGGGGCTTTATCATTGTCAGCATGATAGAGTATCCATGGTCTCAAACCTCCAAGACCCTAAGCTACATAGCCAAATGTAGACCATGGGCTTGTTACTACATCAGTCAAACTTAGAAGATACATTTCAGCCCATGCATTCCTTTCGTGAAAGTAGTTCTCTGATCGCTGAAACTCTTCATGGCTTGGCTGGTAAACCCCAACCACATCACCAGTCACATTTGGATATTCCCAATACAGATTTCTCAAAGTTTCATAGTAATCAGCACTTAAAGAGGTCATCAGAACAGACTTGACTTTAGGCTTTTCTGATTGTGTGACACCAGACTCTTTCGTATCGACTTCAGGCAGCAATTTCTCCTTAAGAGAACAGGCTTGAATCTGATCCATCGCATATTGAAATGGACCAGGTCTTGAAACAAAAACTCTTACTTGAATTCCAATTCTCTCATCTACCTTGACTAAGTATGACTGGTAGTACCTTGTGATGAGACCCCACACATGGTTGGAAGGGTGGAAAAGATACCGACACAAGTGGTGGAAAATAGTTTCTTTCTCGGGAAATAATTTAGCAAGTTCATGTCCAAAAGCCTGGATCAAGAAGAGCAATGGCACAAAATAATTATCTGTTTTAATTATCAACCAAGGAACTGTTCCCAGAAGGGCTTGATATTCATCACAGAAAAAGAGCTTATCAAAATGGTCATAATAATGAACAATATGGATATATATATATATAGGAAGGAAATGATATTGTTGAAGAGTTTGTGATGCTATCATTCAAAATCTTCCCATAACAACGAGAAGACTCTCGATTAAAGATGTTGAACTGATCCATAATGGGAAAATCCAAGGGTAGAAGCCATGATGTTTCAGGAAATGGCTCACAAAAGAGATCAGTCAAGTCCTTTCCTCGATCAACAAGCAGGACTCTGTCTGTGAGGAGAGCGTAAAGAAATACTGAAGCTAGGGATATAATCCTGTTTCCCAAGCCACCAAATGATATCCAAACAACATATTTACAATCTGTGGAACTAATATTGTGGCTAGAGTTAAGTTGCTTAAGGGTTTTGTTGTAGGCTAAAGTATGCGGTCCAAAGCGTTTGTGTAGAGATTCATAATTTCTGAGTTTAGAAAGGAGATAGCTACAAGGCTTATGAGGTGATGTTTTGCGATATATAACAGACTTATACCTACTTAAGCGAGAACTTCCATCGAATCCATCAGCAAGAAGTCCACCAAGAAGTTTTTCTTTAGGCAGGTCATCATATTGAGGGTAATAATCATTTACTGAACCTATAAAATTGGATAGAAGAAATAAACAAGTTAGCAAATTAAATAAATATCAAATAAAATTTGCCAGAGCATCAGATTGCTGAAATTTTATAAAAACTACCATAGGTAGATACATTATGCAAAATATACAAAATAAAAGAGGGGTGGGGGGAAGGTTGTTAAAGGTATTTAATATTGATTTGGAGTAGTGCAGCAACTGTGGTTGGGAATTCTAAAATCCTCCATGGATCAAAACCAAATACATAAACAAAAGCTGAAAGAAACAGTGTTATTTGGGGATTTTATACGTGATAACAATAGGACTGTATCATTAAACCAGAGTTAGAAGAAAATATCTAACAGAATAACTAATTAAAACAGCCTAAAGGTATGCTTGTGAAATATTGTGCTTCGATTTTACTTTAAAAGCACAATAGCTAAAGTGTTGCCGGCGTCTACTTTTATTTGATAACTGATATTTGTCATCCACCCGCTCACTTGGACTTAACCGTTAGTAATTTCCTTGTACAGCGACTGTGGAATTTTAATCCACAGAAGCTCAATCCCAAACATACCTTAAGGCTTCATTTGGCATTGTGGGTGCATATGCTATGTTTTGGAAGCACAATAGGCAAATTATTCGACAAACACCAACTTTCAGTAAGGACCACTTAATTGTTCACCTATATTTGACACTAAGTGATTGCATTCCCTAAATTTCAAAATCAAAGCACCTTAATACCAAACAAGGCCCAAATGTAGCTACTTCGTAGCTCCTATGCATCAAGGGAAGTACATTGAAGCTGCGTTTCCATCTATGATAATGAAACCAAATTTGGGAGCCTATGTAACAAAAGTGCATGAGAAAATTTGAATTCTTCTACTTGCAAGATATAAAGTTATCAAATCAATTCCACTTGTTACATTTCCATTAGATTACAGCTTATGAACTTGCAAATTCACTATTCTTGGCAACTAAAGATCCTCATATACACATTCAAACCTCATACTTTCAAACCTCAGTTACACATTAGCATAAAAACTATTTCGCAGAATTACAGACTAGAACATAGATTTTCTCACCTTTCCTTACTGAAGAAACATTTCGTCCGTCCAAGATTCTGGCGTCCGTGAATCTTATGATATGATCAACCAGCTGGTGACGAAGGATCAAGGAGAGAGTGACAAGAACTGGAAAAATGGTTAAACAAGCAGCCAAAATCTTCGTAATCCTCATAGTATTGAGCCCGAATCTCTTTAACGGAGCTCATGCTACATCGGTGAGCAGTTGATCTGAGTTATTTAACGGAGAAAAATGTCTCCTGAATGAATTCAGATCCATATGAAGCTGAAATTTAGTGTGCGGACTACCACTAAAAAACCGTGAAACGAGAGCACATGAAACAACCGAGAGCACATGAAAAATTTGCACTAAAGTCCTCAATGTTTGTACTTACTTATTTAAATATTAAATAATTTACGATTAAACATGATAGTCCCTAGTAGGCAGTATTAGACTAGTAATAGAATTGCTACAAATCTCCTCGCTCAAAGCCAATGGCTTTTGAGAAAAAAACCTTTATAATCCTCAATTACAGTTTATAGAATTGTAAAATGATCTTTATAATCCTTAATAAGTGTAAAGACGTATTCATCTTTTATCTAATTAATTTTGTTTAAAAAATTATTTTATTTAATAGATGAATAACTATTGATAATAATAAAGAAATATCTGCTAATTTAATTAATATAAAATAATAAAATTTGATAAATAATAAAATAAATATTTTAATTTGATAATAAAAATAAAATACTAACTTGTGATAGAACACGAATTGTAATTTATATTAGGACAAGAAATTTAAGCTATATCATCATATTATTTATATATTATGATAAAAAGTTCAAAACTCTTAATTTGTTTGAAAAAAAATAAAATTTATTATGACCTTGAAAAGAAAAGTATCTTTGAAACTGTGATTGAGCATCCTTTTAACTTCAAATCCTATTAGTCAATGGTGATAATTTAAGTCAAAATATAATTATTTATAGGAATTTAATATAATTAAATAAATTTGAATTTAAAAAAATTAACATAAATAATAATCATATTGTATTTGTGTCATAAAATTAATAATCGTATTGGGTTCGAGTTTTAACTTTTTGAATATGTTATAACTAATTAAAATAATAATTATATCTAAATAAATAATTATATTTAAATAAATAATCGTTTAATATAATAAATTTAATTATTTATATTTTGACATATAATTTATATTTAAATAAATAATTAGTGAAATAGATAAAATTATATATATATATATTAATTAAATAAGTTGAATGGATTAGATCGAATTAATGATTAAATTTTCTATTTGATAAACTAATAATCATATTATATTATATTATTTATTTAATAAATAGATGATATAATTAATAAATCGGTTTGAACTTTTTTAACATGATTAATAAATAAATCAAATTCAAATTAATATAAAAAATATAAATTTATTGATATTATACAAATACTATATATTTATCGGAATTGTTACTACTAGCATCAACATAAAATTTGTTACGGAGAAAAGAAGAATAATGAAATAAAAATTACTTATTTTAATATAAAAATTTAATAAAATTAATATAAAATTTATAAACCGATTTTAATGAACCCTCTATTTAAAAACAAAAACTTGTAATTTATTAAAAAATATTTACATTTATAGTATAAAAATTACTTTTTTTTGTTAACCTGAAATCTCCCGTATTCAATCATTATTACGGTATCCAATCATACACAGATATAGATATCCTATTTTCGTAGAGTGCGTAACCGTCAATCACATAACTTTATCCTTAATCACTAGACACGTGTGCAGAGACCATCCGTAATAGTATCAAATACAGAAATAAATTAAAACCTCTATCTTAACATGTCAATCAAATAATACGACGATTCGAATTCAGAACACTATAAACAGTATCCCAAATACTTACCATCACATCTCCCAATCGGGTCTATATATATAAAATCTACTTGTATAATATAATTCATGCCCTTGTATTAGTAGTCATTATATATATATATATATATATGTACGGGGTAATTAATGCATTTTTATCAGCAATCATTATAAAATGAAATAACAAGACAGTAAGGATTCCAGTGAAAATATATATTTTCAATTTATTAAATAACCTTTAAATGACGTTGCACTTTCTAATCACCGTCTGCTGTAGCAAAAAAAGACCTAACAGCATTCACTTAGCGTTTGCAGTGACATCAAAATGGCGTTGAGATTGGCAGTACTAAGGAACGCCGATGGTAGCTCTGGATGGACATCAACGTTCAGGAGATGGGCTCACGCATCGGTTCTTCCTCCGCCGTTGGATGCGGCCATCAGTTCTCCGATTGTAACTCCGCCGTCAGTTTTGCCTGAGTGTGATCGAAACCCAGACAAAACTAACAACAACAATAACGTTGAATTCCGATTCCCCTGTTTCTCCTTTGGTTGGTCTATGGAGCTCATGGCTGTTCCAAAACGGAAGGTAAAAACTTTTTTCTATCCTGTTGCTGTAAATACCGCATCCTTTTATTTTTCCTCTCAAAACAATGATTTTTTATTATCATATAGCTGAATATGGTTATTGTACAGATATTGCTTTTATTTGGGCTGTTCTATTTTACGTGAGAATTGTCTGTCTCTTTGGGTTTTGGGTTTTAGATTTTCCGTTTATCTAATTTTTGAGTACTGCTATTAGTTTATCTTTCTGTGTCTTGCGGAGAAATTTTCTGAGTTGTGCTTCAGTTTCATTTCATCCGGTTAAATAGAGACGTAACAAGTTTTAGGAGAAGCATTGTTTCCTCTAACGACTTGAATTGGATATGGTTTATGTTTAGTGGCTTTGTACATAGTTGTTATATTGTCTCATTGAAATTGTTAAATTTTCCTCTAAATACATATTGGTTTTTGGTATTAACTCTATGGTCTTATGATTAAAGATGCAATATGGCATTTCTCTTTATATAAATGTCAATTAACATTTTTCTTTGTTAATTATGCAGGTTTCTCCTCACAAAAGAGGCATAAGAAATGGGCCGAAGGCTTTGAAACCCATTCCAGTAATTATTCGCTGCAAGTAAGAATTTTTCCAACAATGTTAGGAAATAGGATTCTATGTTTTGTGTATAATGTTTCAAACATAGGTTATTACAAGTTTGTTTTGGCTTATTGTTGGACAGAATTTAATTTGGATTTTTGATTCAATACAATGAACTGAAACTGGCTGGAAGAAAGATTGACTATTTTGGGTATTTCAATAATTCAAGTAGTTATATGAAGCTGTCTTTCCCGAACATGACACATTTTCCCCTTTTTGAACAAAGATTAAGCTTAGTGTAGTTGAAGGTGGGACAGAGCATTGGATTAGAAGGATTTGTGAACCACATTTTGTCTTTATTATTTGAGGTAGGTGGCGGTCATTTCCAAATTCCAAGATTGAGGCATCTTAGAAGAGATTGTTCAAATAGAAGACAATTTCTTGAAGGGTTTGAATTACGTTATGATTTTTGATGGGCCTCCATTGACCCTTGTTTCTTCCGCAATGTCATAGTGCCATCTCTAAGAGATCGTCTTTAATCAAATGGCATAACCTTTTCACCTTATGTGTTCAAATGCTTGGTTTAGGATCACTTCTTTATTATTTGAGATTGAATAAGTACGTAGATATTCATAAGTTGTCTTGTGTATAACCTATTATTCTGTCGCAGGAGTTGCGGCCGGGTAAAATTACCACACTTCTTCTGTTGCAGCGGGGAGAGGAGGAAGGATTAAAAATTTGATCAAGCTATCTGATTCTCTGTGATGTACGTCCAAAGTCATGGTTGACTTATAGGGGCTAAATTTGTTGCCCTTTATATGATCTTAACTTTAGCGACATAGTTTAATAAATCTTAATTTGAGTTTTCTTTATAAAAATGCAGATAGCCCTTTTTTCATTGTTATTTTCTGCCCTTTTGAGAAGAAAGTAATGTTTTTAAATCACAAAATGATTATTAACTGCAAATCTGTAACTAATACTTGTTAGGTCTTTGAAAACAGTAAAATAGATTAGTGAAGTTATTTGCTGCTGTATTCTCCATGCGAACAAGTTGGATAGAAGATGCCATTCAAATAGGTGAAATCAATATTCTTGGTGATTATTGTTAACATGAACGAGTTTTTGTCTTTGTTTGGGATTATTGCCGTCCTACAGTAAATTTGAATAAAGTCGTGTTTCTTTTTGCACTTGTATTAGCTATTTTTTCCAAGCATAGGTTTAGGAGGATCGGGAACGAAATCAGTGGAAGTATTTGTCTAAGACTTTGATTATTTAGCTGACAATTCTTTTGATATGTCAAAGTCAAATATGTAATCTCGAAAGATTGCAATTTCAGTCATCTTTGTAACTTTACAATTAATTGCATGATGATTTTTCTTTTGATAGTAATCTGGAAAAAAATTGTTAGCAGTTCTGTAGCATAAGTTGGAAAAATCGTACCTAATTTTCTTTTTTATACCGTTTATTAACTTTTATGTTCAACTGCTGTCACTTTTCCTTTAATTGTAGCATTCCCCGGGTTAATGAGATCACAAGTCTTTATTGTGGAGTATAACCACTAAGTTAAAAAATCTATCATTATTTAGGAAAATATTTACAAATTTAAAATTTTCATATAGTCAAATGATTGTTACGAAGAGATTTCGTGGATCAATTTTGTGGTTAAGGTCTTTATTAATGGTTTTACAAGACTAAACTACTTGATACCAGGTGTGGGAAGGTCGTAGGTCATCATTTTCTTGATGTGAGATGGCCGTTTTTCAACACTGAGAACCACTTGATCTCTTAACTTTTCTATAATGTCACAAATCTTTTACTAGGTATTATCTATATGATTAGTTCTCAGATTTAGATATTTTTTCCTCGAACTTATTATATTTTCATTGAGATTTCTTGAACATAAGACAAATCAGAAAAACCAACCAAGTCCAATATGAATTCATGAACATCAACATATCAATATTTTTCCAAACCTCTAATCAAGTTTAGTTTGTTTTGAAAGCCAAAGCTGAAATTTATGTTGTGGTATAATAATTTTTAACGATTGACAGATGATAGTTGACCAAAATTTGCATGCACTCTCGCAAATTCTAACAAAACTCTATAGCAACGATTAGAATTGACCAAACCCAAACTTCCATCGTGATTCTAAAGAAATGGTGTGCTTAGAAAGAAGACCTTTCGCATAAGGCTCAGTACAGGCGTCACAAATCAGTGGGACATTTAATTCTCCACCGCAACAAATAACTATGAGATGAATTATGCTGATTTTCTAGACCACAGAATGTAGTTGGTGCTAGACAATCAGATAAAAAGTTTCATGGAATGAATAATCAGAGAAAAATTCATGGATTTGATTGGTCAATACCGCGTAAAACCATTTATCTTAACACTTGACTCTTCAGCTTAACGAACTGAAAAGCAACATGCTGTACGCAGAATAAACAAAGCAAAGGCTTTGCAAGCACAAAATACGTCTCACTTTCAGTGCTTGAAGAAATATATGCTTTCAATGGCGGTTTTAGTAATGATTTAATAAAAATCTCATTGGGGTCATTTATTCTCTTGCTAAACGAAAGAATCAGGTACGTGCCTATTTGAGTAACAGAAATTTGCTAGAACAATCATTTGTCTCTTCTAGTGGTGATTCAGAATTCATGAGAGCAACGTTGTTACTAATGAGAACCATCTTACTCTTGAGCATTATCAACCATTTAAGGTATTTTCAAGGATTCAAAAGATGATGAATTGAGATTTAAAAAGAGGAGCTAAGGAAAGTTGAAGGACAATTGAGAATTGCGTTCATTGAATTCTATCAGAAGCTACGTCTTCTGAAGCACTATAGGTAATTAACTGTAAAAGAATCTGAAAATATTCCATTTCATAGAGAGGTGTTTGCCTTAGCTCATTCAATTGTGATTTTTTCTCATTCTTTTATGAATGGTGAACCAGTTATATGATTCTTGGTGTATTTTCCAAGATCATGAAGAAGTATGAGAAGTTCAGACATCGAATAATTCTTTAGGTTAATGTTGCATGATTATCTTACAGATTAACAAACAAATTGCAGTTCATTTCAATTTCTGATGCTGGAGTTGTTGTATATTGTCTAATTTATTTATTATTTTGCGTTAATGCAAATAACATCAAGGATAGCAGCCAGATCGTACATGAAATATGTGGAAAAGTCTTACCTTGGCAGCTCTGATGGGTCTGTCTCACATACTTTTGTGTAGTCATAAAATTTTGTTGCCGGTATAGCATATAGGGTACTTGATTCTCATTAGATAATGTCACAAATAATGCGTCCAAGTCACATAGATCCTTTCCCAGACATTTAGACAAATCAGGCATAAAGTTCATTTCTCTAGGCTTGAAGGCTGACCATTTTAATAATTCTACTGAATTTTAATTTCCAATGATTGAATACCTCAAAAATATATATATTTTCTGGAACATCTATGAATCATTCCCAGATGGTGGTAATCATCTCGATCATGACTTTACATTATCCTTCTGTTGGTTCCTCGAGAAATAAATGAATAAGTGTGCAAAGACATTGTTCGGGTTCTGATAGAAGTCCACATATTGAACTGAAAGCTTTGCATTTCATTAACTAAGATGGCAGTCAAAATCTCAGAGATGTGGGTTGTATAGCTTGATGTTTGATTTAAAAATCTGATGCTATTCCCAATGATCTCATATGAGGCACATGATTAAGATTCTTTCCTTATTTGAATCCCAATATAAGCAGTTAGTTTGGTTCATACACTTTGCCTGGTTTCTATTTTAAACTTCATCTGTGGAAACTAGTAGATTTACATTATGCCTCCATAGGTTAACAGTCTGTTGGAAAAGGTGGAGGTTACTTTCATCAACCATTTTTCTAACGCAAATCGCAGAGAGGGCATGAAGGCATTGAGGCCAAAAGCAAAAAGAGAAAGGCACAGTGTAACATTCTTGTCAGGTATGTAAATCCTTTCCAGTTAAAACTTATTGCTTAAATATTCATTCAAAATGTACAGTTGATGTGGTTCCGAGATACTGATTTTCTTTTTCTTTTTCTTTTCTGGTTGCTCTCTTGCATTACTTGTCGCCATTATATTACCAATAGAAGCTAGAAACCTAATGGATAAGGAGGGTGCCGCGTACATGGCTAACGTTTTCCCACTTAGCAGGCAACCAAAGACTTCCTAATAGAATCTGCTTGTTAATTCTAGAATTTAGTTAGACGAGCTTTATCAATATTTTTCAGCCAGCATGTGTTTTCAAAGAGAATAATTGTTTGTCCTTGTAGTTTATTTGCGTATGCTCGTACGCTGCAAAATATACTTCTGGAAGCGTTATCTGGTCAACTATTTATTTATATTTGGCTTCAAGCAGGGAACTGAGTTGAGCTATCAAGAAGTCTTCCTTCTCAGCACAGGTCTTGCAGTACTAGCTCTAGCTAGTTTCAAGGCAAATTTGCACTTGCAAATGAGCTCAGGAGCTCAACATAGTTGCAAGAAATTAACTGAACTTGTTCCTCTGTTCTCAATCACAGGAAGATGAAATAGCTAAACTTTTCTATCCTACATGCTGTTACACCACAATGCACATTTATTTACTTATCACCATATTACAGTCCGATGGACTTATGACATATATAAGAAAATACTGCACAGTATACTTGGCCAATTGGTATAACCAGGTTCCCTTTTTCCTTCCTCCATTTTGCAGATCCTAATTCTCATAAACTTCTGTCCTTTTGACATCATATACCTGTCAAATTGCTTTCTCTTTATTAAATCTTCCCTTTGCTGTGTTTGTGCCCCTCTGTACAGGGTGAGTGAGTTTAAATAATAAAATGTCGTATAGATGATGTAGTTAAACGGAGCTAGATGGCATATGGCATGTTTTATGGTATTTCCCTTTCAGGTTACACTGCTAGTCTTTTTCTTGGCTGACAACCTTACCTGTCAGGCTTTACTTATACCCACACTCTTGGTTGTGTGCAACTAGTGAAAGGTTTCTAACTTGAATTTCTATTTATGGTCCTTCCTCTTGTTTATCTAAGGTTCAGGTCATAAGGAATATTGAGTTATACATATGCTACTACGGTTTGGGAGAATTTTACAAAAGGCAGAGAAGCGCCACAGGTCATGGCATTTATAATGCTTTCTATGTTGTTATTGCCATTATACCTTTCTGACTCTTATTCCTACAGGTTTTATTTCAATTTCTCTCTTTTTTCTGTGTGCACTTTGCACGTCTGCAAGTTTTGGTGCAGGAGAGAATCATCTATGGATAATGGTAGTCATAGTGGTCATTCAGGTCCATGGGAAACTATGCGTTTCTTTGTTCTGAGTGTTTTTGGTTCCCACCTACATCTGTCTTGTCTTTTCCTATATCTGTATCCCCTTTCAAAAACAGAAAATTTGTTGCCTTTGAAGTCTGCACTCACAGAAGGTTTATGTAATTTTTAGTGCCTCCGTCAGTTGTGTGAAGAGAAGGATGCAGAACATGGATGCAGTGATTTGAAATACTTCTTAATAATTGTTGCAGTTCTCATTAGAACACCTTTTGAACTGAAGAAGGGAACTATCTGGTTTGTGTTGGCTGTAGTCAGCTCAGCTATTGCCACAGCAATGGGCACATATTGGGATGATGTTACGGATTGGAGGCTTCTGCGAAGGAAATCAAAGAACTCATATTTGAGAGGGGTACTTGGTATTTCCCTGCAAGATTGTCTACTTTACAGCCATGGTATGGTTTGAATGGTTTGAAGTGACTAAAATTGAAGTGTTTTTATTTTCTATTGTAGCTAATTATATTTGGTGGTATTCATTACAGATCCTGAAGATAGTACTGAGTTGCCTGGATACAGTTAGTTGTCGAATTCAATTTGCATTCTCTTCAGAAAATGGCAATAGCAACCATCATTTCCTGCTTAGAAATTATCCGTTGTGGCATTTGGAACTTTGTCAGGTACTTCTTCTCTTCGGCTCCACTTAAATTTGTAGCTTTTAGTTTTCTGCTCCTGACATTCTGTACATATTGTACATTAGTGTTGTCACCCATTTACTGATAATTTCAACAAAAACTGAGAAATGAGCATATTCCGTTCGGTTGGCGAATGAACACTTGAACAATGTTGGCAAATACCAAGCATGCAAGTCAGTTCCGCTTCCTTTCAATTACTACGATGATGAAAACTATAAAGACGATTAGCATCACTAGAATCTCCATCCAGTGGTGTTGAATCTAAGAAGTTCCATTGCTTTAAGGAACAAATGCCGTATACTGTATCTAGTAACCAGAATGGTTCATGAGCATTTACATATCTTGCGCTTTTGACCTTATACAACTCTCTACTTGGAACTGTAACACAGGCTTGAGGCTTAATATCAAATTGCTTCATAGATCTTTAACGACTGCAAAAAGAATGATTCATATGGCATTTCATCAATGACTGTAAACATGGTTGCATCTTGCTGTCCCTGGTCCTGGAATCTGTAGCTGGTTATTATTCTTTCTGCAGTTTTAATTGCTTGCATATACAATCTTTTGTTTCACGAGAATAAAACTATTACCATCAATTTAAAACAAAAAAATATATGTTGTTTTTGTTTTATTTATTTTTGTTATAACCAAAATGACAAAAATAAATACTCCATAAGTTTATGTTTAATAAGAGATTATTGGTGATTAGATATCGTGGATAATTCCGTATTTAGCATTTTTCATTTGATTTTGAAAGATAATTTATTTTTTATTTTTATTTTTTTAATTCTCCTAAAATTATAAGACATATCAATAATATAAATGTGGTATAATTTTAATTTTAATTTTTGTCATTTTCTTTTCTCCCCTAAAATTATATATGATAAGTGAATAGATGACAATAATATAAATAATATTACATCAATTTGTATTTTTTTATAAATATTTTTAGTTTACTAAAAATATAGGACATAATAATAATATTTATATATTTTAAATAAAAAATGAAAAACCAACTGAACTAAGTGTCAAAGGTTTAAGAGGTTTTATGTTTTAACCGGTCATGGGAGGCGTCCTCTCGTCAACAGCTTCCCCAACACCAACAAACCCTACTGATTCTTGCAACCCTAAATACACACCGTCCGACTCACTGAATCCCACCGATTCTAAAAATTCAAATTCTTCTACTAACTCATTAAACCTTAACATGTCCTCTTCAGATCCCAGAAAACAACCACAATCAGATTCCGAAGAATCTGCAATTACTAACAACCAGAAAACCATAGAATCAAAATCCCAAACCTCAGATTCTTCAACTGACACAAAAATGGAAAAAACCCAACAGGGGAAAGAGGAGGTTAGTGATAATGAAGAGAAAATTGAAGGTGAAGAGGAGGAAGAAGAGGGAGAGTGCGGATTTTGCTTGTTTATGAAGGGCGGTGGATGCAAGGAAAGCTTTGTAGCTTGGGAGAAATGCGTGGAAGAAGCGGAGCAGAACAAGGAGGATGTTGTTGAGAAATGTTTTGAAGCTACGAGTACTTTGAGGAAGTGTATGGAGGCTCATGCTGATTACTATGAGCCTATTTTGCGTGCTGAGAAAGCAGCTCACGAAGAGGCTGTTAAGGAGTTGGAGAAAGAGAAGCAATCAGAGAAATCGGAACAGCTGAATGATTCGAAAGGAAATGAGCATGTAGGCGTAAACTGAGATGGTTTGAGGTTAAATTTTTTCTTTTTAATACAATTAATTTTACCTGTTTATGAATATGGTGCTAATTTTGAAGAATTAGTTGGAATTTTGGGAAAATAAGGGTTTCCATTGAGTTTTGATACAAACATGGAAGGGAGATTGAAACTAGTTACATTATTATGAGAAATGAAAGTGAGTAACAAATGTTACCGTCAGTTTAGAATAAGTGGATAATGATTTTTGACTGGAGAATTATTCATATTTCGCTATATGATGTCTTGTTATGCTTTTGGATTACATATTTCATTTGGATCTTTGTCTTTTTGCTTTTGCTATGCTGTGCTAATGTCAGTGAATTGATTAAGTTTCAACGTTTGATTTAGTTGATATGAAAGTTGGACCTCTTTTCATTTGGAAAGAGATAGATCCATCACATTTCCGTGATAATTGGTTGTTATAATGTCATATTTAGGTGAATTCCGCATTTCACTATTAGGTTGTTCAATGGAGTGTGTTTGTTTATATTCTTATATTATTCCTTGGGTTTAACACTCTTTTAAAAGAGTGGGTTTAAAAGAGTGATCACTCTTACTTGGTCCCAGTCACAGACACCTTATTATTTTGTTATTACAACTAGGTACCTTCAATCATGCTTGTGGTTCGTCGACAGGTTCCTTTGTTCTTAGTAGGTTACTTCATTAAGATTATTTTTTAATCACTTTCATAGAAATTCAATAAGAAATGAGAACTAATTCATCTGGAGTAAATATCATATTGGTAGAGAATAATGGATTTAGTGATTAGTAGTTTCTGTTTGAGTTGGGGAACCTGTATTTTAAATGAATGGGCTGTGGTGTTAAAAGGAATCCTTCTTTAATTTGCATTTTCCTGCATTTGATATGTTTAAAAGAATGTAGAGTCTTCATATGATATGTGTCCATGAAACTTTAAGGTAAGAGACTTCTATTGGTTTTTCAGGAAAATCAAACTTTTTATGCTTTGATGTTTCTTCTTGGCTTCTTTTATAACTTCTCTAACAATTAATCAGGGCAATGCATGCTATTCGGAAGTTGAACTGGAGAGTTATATTGTTTAGGATCCATATATGGTCGCACTGTATACTATGATACCTAGAATGCGTTGGAGTAAAGCGATTTAGTCCTTAGAGTTGAAATTCAAGGGGATTGAGTGGATGAGTAAGGAACTTTAAGGGTTGTAGTGCAGTGGTTTAATAGCCATTTTTTTAGTTTCCCAACCGAGTTCAAACCTGTGTGCAGGAAGGGGCAGATATAATTGAAAAAAAGGGGGATGAGCAAGGCAAGGATGAGTATGTTGTTTCTCGGCTATTGTTGTTTCAAAGTGTAGAATAGTAATGCATGTCAGGAGATAAATCGATTGTTAGTGGAACATTTGACATTTTTCCAGTCTTATTTAGGTTATGCTTGTTTTTTCGGTTTCGCCAGTACTGGCCTCCTATGTATTGTATATATTTAGGCACGGTATTATTGGTTAATAAAAACATAAAATAAATCCAATTACTAATAATAAATAATTCAAACTGTTTGTTCTGTTTAAAGATTGAACCACCCTGCTTTCAAGATACAAGAAGAAAAAGAAGAAAACTATGAAACGAGAAGAATTTCAAGAATGGCCATATCAACTCAGGGGACGCTGCAGACTTACTTTCTTGTTTCACAGTTCAAAGGAATAATATTGTATTTTAGTACTCAGCTCACAGCTAAGATATTCGAAGACTTGGAACCTCCAATACTCCAATCACACGACCAATACCATTAGAGTTTAGGGTAGGTTTGTCTACTCCTTTCAAGTATGGCATAGATTGAGGTTCTTATTTTTTATTAAGGTAAATTGGTGTGCAGATAAATTTCATTTATTATCATAATAAAGACCACCCATAATTTAACTTAGGCCCTCGAATTTTAATTGTACTGTTAAAGTTCTAACTACAACTTTTTTGGGATATAATTTTAATTGAATGTCTTGTTTCTCATTTTTTTTTATATATAAATGTGTAGGTAAACTCATTCTATTATTGAAATAAATTTTGTTCACAGTTTTAGTGTAGAACTCCAAAATAAATTTTTTTGTATTATCAAAATAAGTAATTTTACCATCACTTTGATTGGATATCTCATTTTCTTCCCTTGTACATAAGTGGGAGAGTAAACTCTTTTTATTATTAGAGTAGATTCTATCTATAATTTTAAGCGTAAACTCAAGCAGAATTTTAACACTACCATTAAAACTTTTCTTTCAGGTAAACGCAAGATATTCTATCAGTAGATTGTAATATTATATAATATTAAAAAAATAAATAAAATTTAATGGATATTAATTGATTTTATGGATTAAATTTATTAGAGTGGTATAAAAAATTTGGAATTCAAATTTCTTAAATTAGAAAGTGATTTGAATTATATTCTTTGTAAATAATTATGAAAGAAAATAAAATTGAGAATGTTTCCTGATTGTTGATCGTCAAGTAAAATAGAAGTTTATTTTCATGGGAATTTATATAACAACAATAAAAAAACGGAATTGTCTTTTGTTGCATTACAAGCCCCAACCATACCAGTTACAAAGCCCACAAGAAAGGAAAGCATAATTTTGGACCTGTTATGGGTTTCAAAAGTTATACTACATGGGTTTTGGTTTCAGTAGACCTTAACTTATAATATCAGAATTTGGAACCCAAATAATGAGGTGGGGCCAGACAGTCAACCGAGTAAGCCTCTAATAACAGTGTCTGTACTCTTGAGTTTTATCACCTTCCATTCCCATTGCGAAGAAACCATTTTTCCATCTTAAAACATAGCTTTCTCAGTAACTGCACTCAACGCGGCAAAAACTGAGTTACCATTATAATTGTTAAAATGTTGGCCAATGCTGCCCAGCTGGACTTTAAATACAGTTACTCTTCTGTTTTCTGTTTATTCAACAGTGATGGTTTTATTGTCTCATTTGTATATAACTTCGATGATATAGTATTATTAAACAGTGTTCATCTGTTGATGTATCTTATGTATGGACTGCCGTTTTCATACATCCTTT
>JAVXUL010000012.1:5423317-5435583 GCA_035590515.1 Trichilia minutiflora | reverse complement strand
TTACATTGATCAAACTACGTAAATATTGGTGTCTTGTTATTTTTTGTTTTGTTATTTAGTTGTTTAAAATCTCTTTTATTAATTTCTTAGGAATATTTTCCCAATAGTGTTTTTGTTAATTTCTTAGGAATATTTTCCCAACAGTGTTCTTGGTTTTAGCGCAAGTCCAAAGAGAAGCTTGTGGAGCCTCAACGTCAGTGAGGTTTTTATTTTGTTTGCTCAGTTTTAAGTTTTAGAAGTTATTAATCTTTGAGTTTGGCTATCATCTAACTCCCTGCATTAGAAATTTATGGTTTTTAGATTGAAATAAATGAGTTAATAGAGTATGTCATGGCAATTATTAAGCGTAGACGTTGCCCAATTAGAAGCTGTTAGTGGGTGGAGTTGTATATTCATGGCATTCTTGCCTAGGTATATGTAAATCGCATCAGTACATGTGCTGGAGCAACTAAAAACTCATGATTCTGTAAATTAAGTCAATATAAATATAACACTTTGTTTGTCACACCCAAGTTGATCAATAATAAAATAAACTAACTTCTAGGGATCCCAAATTTGCGAAATAAATACTAACATCGTCATTTTAGCCCGTGGGATTATAGCTTGATGATTTAATAGTATTCTCCCTTAAACTGGCCACTAGGGTTCGAACAAGGTGGGAGGTGGGTTTTATAAAAATAAAACACTATAGTTCTAGATAAATGCATTTTATGAGAATTTCGTGGAGTTAGGCAATCCTTGAAAGTAATTACTGTGTTTTGTTAAGGTCACTTACAATCCCCTGATAATCTTTGTAATAATGCAGCATATTTATTTTTTGTGCATTAAGTATCGTTTTGGTGACTAGTTTTTCACCTAAGAGTTAAAGTTAGGATTCTTAGAGAGAAAATTAAAGATTAATATGGAATTAATTTAGTTGAATATCACTTAAAATGAAGATGAGAGTAAAGAATATTATTTAGATTTTATTTTTAGGATTTAAGTATTTTTATTTTATTTTTAGACTTAAGAACAATATTATAATTTATTTAAACTTTATTTTTTATTATAAATAAAATACTAAAAACTTAGAGGAATAGAATTTGGCTTCTTTAATATTATTTTCTTTCAAAATTAAAGATGTAACTCTTTTCTTAATAAATTTCAAGAATTCATGAAATTAATTTTATTTATCAAGTTTTCACTGTATCAGTTGATAACAAAGCATGGTTTGTTCTTGGTAATATCATGTTTTCTAATAGAAACAGTAGGAAAACAACCATTTTAATCACCTGGATGAGTGGATGCAAATGTCATATATGATAGATCATTATCTCGAAGTATTTCAAAGGGATACAAGGTGCTCGTCATTTTTAAGACGTGCCGTTATTCTACCTAAGAACTTGAGTAAAACTAACAATGTAAAACCAGGTATTTTATACTGTAATCATCTATTTGAAAGCTTACACTAATAAGAGAGTCTAGTGACTATCGACAAAACTCTATGTTTAAGATGGCGGTAAGGTTTATGGTAGGCATTGTAGTATTTATATTATTGATAATAGAGAAAGGAACTACATTCATAGGTATCTAGTTTATGATTTGGGTTTACTTATCACAAAGTACATGAATTTTTACAAAGAAATTATTATCTATAAGAAAATATATTTGGTGAGATTTTTGATTGGAAATGATGTGGATGACATTTATTTTTATAATCTTAATATAAAAAGTTTGTTGCTTGAAAGACTATGGCATAAGTAAATAAATTTTTGGTATTGTAAGCAGCAAAGTATTTACAAATTAACCAAAGATGGATAAAAATATGAATTAGGACCTTACAAACACAAATATTCAAATGTCCTGCATTAAAGGTCGAAGAAAATAAAATATTGAGTTGAAGTACGAAATTCTCAAAAAGAGCTCAAGATTAATATTGGGGTTGAAAAACATAATGAGTAGCGACCTAATACTAATTTTGGTTGTGTGAATAGAGTAATAAATGAAAAATATGACATTATCATTGCTTTTGAATAACACTGAACCTAATAAAAACACTCCGAGTAATACACTATTAGAATAAGATATTTTAGTTTATGATAATTCAATTTTTATATTAAAAGTTGAGGGTGTTGTTAATTTGAAAAAATGTGTTTTTTAAAAAGTCATACATGTGTACTATGATATTTCAATTGAAAATTTTAATGAAAATTTGTTAGTGAATAAAAATTAAATTCAAATAAGTGTAACAAAGGTTGTTTATGACGAGTTGGTAACAATATTACTAAATAATTTTATGATTTTTATACAAGTATACTCAACACCACAAATAAAAGAGATTATAATATTGAAATTAATACAACGTGTCCAAAAGAGTAAGAAAACTCGAGGTCGAGTTTTCTGTAAGTGAAAAAGTTCGGCACAAGAATTAAAATTAGAATTCTTAAGAACTAAAGATTAATTCTAAACTAATTTTGTTTTAAATCATAATATTTGAATAAAAAAAATAGGGAATATTGTATTGATTTTATTTTTAAATTTTAAATATTTTTATTTTATTTATTTTATTTTTGGATTTAAGAATAATTTTTTGTTCTAATTAAATTTATTTTTATTATAAATAAAATGCTAAAATTTTAGAAAAGTAAAATTTTAACCTTTTTAATATTATTTCCCTTTAAAGGGGATAGAGATTTATATTTATTTATTGGATCCTAAAAGTATAAATCATGAGATTAATTTTATTATTTTTTTAATGGATTCTAAAAATTTCTAAGATTAATTTTATTTATAATGTTTTTAGCGCGTCAGTTTCCATTGATGCAGTAACTCAATCATTGAGCACAATGGTAGGTGTGAAAGAACATGTCGAGAATGAATACCAAAAGGTAGAAGAAGAAATCCTACTCCCTCGCAACGCAAGCAACTATTTCCTTACGCTGTGACACTGGATGACTTCTTGTGGGCCTTCGGGATTCTCAGATCAAGGGCATTTTCACGTCTTCCTGGTCCAAATCTTGTTTTGATCCCTCTTGCTGATTTGGTAAGGCCATTTGCATTTTTTCCTTCAATCAAGAAACTAAAGTATGGAGGCAACAAATTTTCAACTGTCTTTTGGTTTACCTTTTGTTTCTTTCACTTCAAATTTGATTTACCATGAAACTTATTAATCAGATAAACCGTGGCCCCAGCATTAGGACAGAAGATTGTGCATATGAGATAAAAGGAGCAGGTCTTTTCTCTAGGGAGCTCTTATTTTCTTTGCTGTTGCCTGTTCCTGTCAAGGCTGGTGAGCAGTTTGGTTTTCCAAATTTTAACATTTCTTATTTTTTTCCAGTAACTGCAGTTACACAAGTAGATCTCAAAAACTATTTCTTACGGTGAGAAAATCTTCTGAATCATCAGCATTCTATACATCTGCTTTTTACTTAATTCATAATGGACTTTAGGCGTATCTGAATTAAACAGATTATAAGAAAAAAGTTATTTTCCCGTGTAAAGGCATATATGTTAGCGAGAAAATATATCATATGCTTTTATGTTGCTATTAAAAAAAAATTGAAATTTGCACAAGAAAAGAAATCGCTTCATAAGTTGTAAAGGTTGAGCATCGAAGATAGTTTCATTGATGGCGGAAATAAGCAACCTTATACTGTAGAGTTTACTTTAAAGGAGAGATACTGCATATAATTATTTGTGTTCCTATCATATTTTTTCTGTATGACTGCTGCTAACTTTGTTTATCATTGATCAGGTCTGATCCAATATGATTTGGGTAAGAGCATCGCTGAATTTGCTCTGGCCTATGGCTTCATTGAAACAAAGTCTGATCGGATGCATATACCTTAACACTAGAGATATCTGAGTCAGATCCATTTTTCGACGATAAACTTGACATTGCGGAGTCAAATGGTTTGGGAGAGACTAAATATTTTGATACAGTCTTGGCCCTTTCTCTTCCACCAGCTATGCTTCCATATCTGCGCTTGGTGGCACCTCGAGGAGCCGATGCTTTCCTCTTGGAATCAATTTTCAGAAACACAATCTGGGGGTCACCTGGAACCGCCGGTAAGCCGTGCATACGAGGAGCTTATACGCCGAGTGGTCAGAGATGCCTGCAAATCGGCTTTGTCTGGCTATCATACTGCCATTGAAGAGGTAAACATCTATCCATCATGTGCATTACTGTTTCAACTTCTTATGCTGTAATTTTGATTTCTGTTCATTCACACACTAAACAGTAATGCACTCTGACCTTGTTTCATTCTTTTTTCTGAAATTATCATTTTGTGACCACCGTGTTCAACATAAGAGAATACTTAGATCTATGAATTGCTACAATCCAAGTTTATTTTATGCTCTCTCATACATGTATCAATCACTTCCCAAGTTTATTTTATGCTTTCTCATACTTGTATCAATCACTTGTCTTGCGGGATGAGCAATTGTAGCAGGAAGGAAATCTTGATACAAGGTTGAGAATTGCTGTTGGAATAAGATCAGGAGAGAAGAGAGCGCTGCATCAAATTGATGGGATCTCCAGAAGAGAGAATCGGAATTGGATGAGTTGGAATATTGTCGAGAGAGAAGACTCTTATGGATCTTGGTCTGGTTGGGGAACAAGGTGAAATAAGCTTCTGGGAGCTTAAGTAAGATATGCAAATGGACGGCTGGGAAAAAATCGTGCTGAAATTATAAGCAACGCCGTAAAAATACTCAAATCGACATCTCTATTACGAAGATCCACCTCCATTATTCGGCTAATTGAGCATAATTGACCATTCCTTCACGAATTTTGATGCGCAATTTTTCTGTCATTCCCACTTAAGTTACTCTCTTCGGCGACAAATGAATAAAATAGCTTTCAATAAAACAAGTTGAATTGCGATTTCGTCCATTATTTTACCCTTTTTCATGAGCTGAGCGTGTGATATTTATCCAGGAAGCAAAATTAAGTTATCAGCAAAGGAGAAAGGATTATCTGCTTTCAAAATAATTTGCTTAATATATATAGTTTTCAACTCGTTAGGTTTTGAAGAACCATGAGCTGCTACAATATCTGTACGATCAACTATGCAATTATGGGACGGCGTTGGCCACAAATGAACAGGATGGGGAAGAACATAAATACATGAAATAAATTTTAAAAAAAAATTGATGACCAGAAATAGAAATGACAGGATGGAAAACTGGAAGAATTTTTACTGCCGTTTCTTACAAAACTCTGCGGGCCGTGTATATGCTGTTGTTGCTATCATGAAAGCTGACATGGTTTGATTACCCGAATCTGGGAACAAATATGTGGAATACCATCTGAATGTGAGTTAAATATGCACCTTGAGGTCACCGTATAATAATTGAGTTACCATGACCTAGTAAGTCACTGCAATTTGTTCCCTCACAAAGACACTCTTGAGGATTCGCAAAGAAATAATCTTCCTCCTTTGGCATGTCTGCAATTACTCTTCGCCGAATTGGCTGTCCCATCCTTTTCTCGTGTGCTAGCTGGACAGCAGCAGCAAACTCATTCCAAGAAAGAGTACCATTCTGATGCATATCCAGCAGCTCTACCAGTCTTTTCCGATCTAGTAGGATAGATTTTTTGAACCCGAGATATCTGCATGAGATCAAATCAGAAGTGGCTTCAAATATCTTTACACTGGATATAGTTTTGGATTCTCATAAGTAGATAGATATACATACCTGCGGTGACCTTCCACAACTTTTGCCATGTTCCCGTCATATGTGGGAATGAAAGTGTTACTAGCTGTAGAAACCATAAAATCCAGGGCTGCCATTTGAGATGAATGATTCTGAAATTGTTGTAGTTCTGCCGGATCTAACAGTGTTTCTTTTTTCACCTGAAATTATAACTAAGTCTTAAGATTCAAAAGTATCATATCCTAATTTGCAAGCCAAAAATTAAAAAGAAAGAAAAGAGAGTTTAGAGACTTGCAAATTCATAAAATTAGAAATTACAAATTGGTAACAAACTCACAATCCGTGGAAATGCAGCTCTTAGTGCTGCCAATCTCTTTTCACCACCATAAATCTCACCAGCTGCAATATAGATTTGTGTTTCCTTATTGAATCCTAATGCTTGCAAAACTAATGCAGTCTCCTCTGGTGTCAGGGGGCACAGACCTTGTGATCTCCTCTCATCTGAAATTATTTCTTTCTCTCTCCACCATGGGTATGCATACCTGAAACAGAGGCAATGCAATGAAAATTATAACAATATCATCTCTGCATAAAGGCCACAGCACTAACTACTTTGATCATATATACTTTCATAGAATAAAGTGAAATGGTTAGATATTCTTTGGGTCAGAATACAATTCTCCTCAGACAGTCTAAATGTCAAATGATTGATATAAGTCAGATAATGAGGCAGGAACCACCATGATACCAAAATTTCCTGAACTTTGTCATTGTTGAATATCAAGCATTCCACACTAAGCATCCTTTACAAAAATGAGGCTATACTGTGGCAGACTCTATCTGATTTTAGCTATGATCTATGACCAGACTGGCTTGTACTTTTTGTATCTTCTAGCACTATTGACCGAATTCTTTCACAGACACAGTATCAAAAGCAAATAAAGACTAAAAAAGAGTATCCATCCAGTCTTTATAGAATCATTCCCCCCACAAACAAGAAAAAATAATGCATTGGCTTTCAAACATAACGAACCTCAACTGCTTTAGTTCCTATGCTTCTTCTTGAGTACAGCCACGAGTACAACCTGAGAAAGCTAACATGTCCATTTCATATCTTAAATGCAAAGCCAAAAACATGCCCCTTTCTTGAAGCATACGGACCAATTTGTGCCCCAGATTCTCAATCTCAGGAGTAAATTTCAGTCCCCGAAAATTTACCCGGCACCTGAGCTTTTGAAGATCAAGTGGTATCCCGTTGTTTGCCATGCGTGTATCTGTTCTGTTGAAGTGCAAAACCTTATATTTGCTGAAAAGTGGCAGAATCTGCATTATCGGACTACTTCCATTAGTGAAAAGGTAACAAAGAATGTATTGCTACGATCCTTTGATTGATAAAGAATATATTAGTTCAAGAGAATAGCCAAATGACTACAGACCTGTTGCAAATAATATTTTTCATTTGACCAGCTAACAGGGGGCATCTCAAAGGGTTTGTATCCGTATTTCCTATTAAACTTCTTTGGCAACCTCCTGACTATTCGAACTTCATCTCTTAAGGAATCAATGAAATGTCTCACATCAAAGATGTCCTCAAAATTACTGCAGAAAGAAACTAAAAAAGTTGGAAAATTAAAGAATTCACCAATCAAAGAAATTAGGCAGCTTTTCAAGAACAGTGAGCATACCTGGGGTCAGCCCAAAAAGATGTCTTATCAAGTTCGGGAACAACCAAAGTGAGATTTAAAAGCCGTGCAATAGTCACCATGTCACATATCTAAAATGTCAAAAGAGCTGAGCAATTAACTTGATATAGGATTAAAGAAACCAGGGAAGCAAAATGAGAAATACAAACCGCAGCACGCATTTGATTCAAGCCCCCATTGCAGGACACTTTAAGAAAACCATTACTCGTATAATTTCCTGCAAAACATGAGGTGTTATAATCAATTGGAGAGTCAAGAATAATTGTTTTTCTGATAATTAACTTCACCAAGGGTAGTTCCTAACAATATATACAAATCTGAGCATTTGCCAGTGAAATGATCAACCTAAGATCATCAGCTCATGGCTAGAGGACAAATGAAATTAGATGACTCTTGTGCTCTATATTCTTGACTTGTTCCCAAGGAACCAAGGTTGAAGGATAGAGAAATGTTACAATTAGCGTTACAAGCATAACCACAACAACTAGTCTGATGCAACGTGTAACGTGTTTATACAAGTCCAACACAAGATTAAAACTCAAAAATCTTGAAATCCACCAAGAAAATTGAAGAAACCCTAGAATTTTGGGAAATTGTTAATTGATATCAAGCAAAAGTTTAAAAAAAAAACAATAATCAAACCTTCAGTCCTAAACCCTAAGATTAAAACTCTTTTTTATACTAAAAATTAAGACTAAGTCTATACATAGTTTAAGTAAACTCGTCCTTAAATTTAAAATTAAAACAAGATAAAAAGAATGGTAAAAATGTAAATTTGGAGAGAAAAGTAAACATAAGTAAATGTAAGTTTACTAAACGTCTCGTATCATTTTACTTTCCCATACTTCCATGCACGTCCACGTCATAGCCCGAATAATCTTTTTTTTATCTCTCCCATGCTTTTATTTATACAATCATTAATGTTCATGGAGAAATTTAATTTATAAATATTAATTTACTCTTGATTATTTAGATCAAAAGATTCATGGCTAATTAACAATTTCTACGAACTTGTATAGTTAACTATATACCAAACGAGTCTACCAACATGATAAATTGAGGAGAAACTATTGGAATAACATATATTGTTTGCATACTTTTAGTAAATTAATGCTCAGAAACACGGTCAGTGTTGCTACACCAAAATCCATTCTATATTCATGTATTGATCTTAGAATGTCATAGTACACATTAAAGAGCTCCTTCAGGTTTTCACAACTAGTAAAACCAAACTTTAATCCATGGTGGAAATCAATCAAGAAACCAGAAGGCCTGAAGTACACAATAGTCAATAGTCTATTATCATCTGTAAGTTGCTCACAATTACCATATGGATAGTAAACACACTCAACTTAACCTGCATTATACAATCTTAAAACAAGTCATAGCCAATCAAAACCTCAATTCTAAAACTACACCCAATTTTAATAAGCTTCTCTCATCTCCTTTCCATCAATTAATATTGCCAAATAACGAGCGAGTTTTACATGCCCTATTAAAATCTTCAGCAAGTCAATTAAAGCTCAAGCACACTAGCAGAACAAGGTGTGCATACTCTTGCCAAAAATCTCCTCACTAAACAAAATCCCTAACAACATTACTAGGAAAACCATGCCCACATTCCATAATTCATAATCCTCAAAGAATTTAGGTCTGCATCAGCACTCGTCTGAAATCTAAAACTTACAAAACAACAAAAGAAAAAGAAAAGTACTCACTTCCAGAAATATAATTAAAACAGATAAACAAACAAAACAAGTAACTAACTTGGGGCAACAAGAGGTGGAGGCGATTGAACCACCGCGTCCATGTGGCGAGGAAGTCGCGTAATCCAAGGAACTCGATTTGTTATATTGGGCAAAAATTTGGGATGCCAAAGCTCTCCAATGGCAACTAACTGGACCAAACAAGTCCATAACAATATGCTAGAACATACCCTTATGAACCAAACCTGCAATCTTGTCCTCGGAATCACTGGCGGTTGTAATTTGTCGCATCTCAATTGAACATTGTCGGATCTAACTTCCATCTCTCTTCTTCACGCTTCATCGCAGCTTCATTGAAACCTTATGAAAACTTTACTTTCACAGAAAATAACGAAAACGCAATTTGATTTTCACAACGCAACCGTGTGCATTGTTCTAAAAACAGGATCTTGAATTTTAAATAGGTTTAGTAGACTAATTATTTTATAAATTTCGATGAATTTAGAAATTTTTTCCCTTTTTAGGGTAAAGACCAATAAAAGCAACCCAGCAAAAGAGGTGACAGTCACGAGCGAAAAAGAGTAAATAAATCCGACCCAACCAGAACAACCGTTGGGAAACTTTCCTTAAGGCATTACGTTTGATAGGGTGACGAAAATTCTCTCTTTCTCTCTCACCTTATTAAATTAATTATTTTTTCTGATTTCAGAGATCGCGCAATTCTGTAATAAAATATTTTCTACGTTCGGTGAATTCAAGCTAGAGATATGTAGTGTTTGATTTATCATTTAAAATATAAATAGATTTAAATTTAACTGAAGTATAAATAAGTTTATATATATATATTTGAATTACATATTTATTTTTTGATTTTTAATATATAATATAAATGTTAAGTTATTTATTTTTATAAATAAAAAATTCAAAAGTTATATTTTAATATTTATATGTTGGAACAAGTTAATTACTGATGTCATATTAGCATGTCATATTAGTAAGATCAAAATTGAGTGTGAAAGCATACCTGAATTTATGCTGTAATATTTAAATCTTTATTTGACTAATTTTTTGAAATTTAGATAAAAAATTCAAGCCTACCATTTGATTTAGACCCTTATTTTGCTCCATGGTATAGTAGAATTTCAAAATCTTTTATAATGGCATATGGATAAAGGTCGCTTGATCTACAATAACGACTAAAATCTCATGTAATAAAGAGTTATCTCGGATTACAATAATTATACATTCGATATTTATAGTTATGTTTATAGTTTGTAGCCTTCTTGAACATATTAAAGGTTGAAAGTATCTCTTATGTATCATTAAAGGCCTCAATTATATATCTAGACCTTGAGATCATCTAGCAGTGATAATTTCAACACTACCACCAATAACAAGTAGCCAATCATACATGTAAATAAGAACCACTATCACGATAGTTATGTCCCATGATTCGCATTATGTCCCATGATTCGCACAACTAACTTTTGAGAAAAAACAATGAAAACGAAATATGTATCAATGATTAAGAATGGACGCAATAAAAAATAAGGAATCCTGTAAAATGAGGTAACAAAATTTTAGCTTTTTGATGGTTAGAATATTCTCTTACTCTATCACTCTTTAACTCTCACTTTCTCTCTCTTAAATTTTTATTTAAAAAAATCTTTACTAACTTAAGTATTAAAAGATTTTTAATGAAAAATTGATTTTTTTCCTGATCGATTTTTTGTGATTTCAGACAGAGGTCATCATGAGTAGGAAGGTAAAAACTCTGGTGCACGAGGTTGAAGAAGAACGCAATTTCCTACATCAATATCTTTAATATTGAATCTCTAAAAAAATTTTGATAGTATTTTAAGTCTTGTATTTTTGAATTTATATTTTTTAATGACAAGATACTAGAAAAATACTCTTTTTAAATATTAACTTGGGATCATAATTTAATAGGTATAAAAAATTATAATTAATTAAATAACTCATACTGCTTATTTCTGTCTAATCCATTATAGTATAGAAATAAAGTTCAATCTCTACACATAATAAATAAACTCATGCTTTAATTAGATATATTAAGCCTATTATAACTTTATTAGATCACATAAATTTTGAGCTTAACTTATGATAACATTTAATGCTCAATTATTAATATATAAGACTATATATTTAATTAAGATTCAATAATCTTCCACTTAGATTATATGTATCACTTTATAATATTTATATATTAAAATAAACTTATGAGCTCAAAAATTTGTTATTATTACCAAATGTATTTCAAACAATCTGGTTCATCCATCATACTAATATAGAATTAAAAGAATTTTCATTATATTTAATCGTAACTAAATCTATCAATGGTTATTAATATAACCAAATGACATGTATCAAGCATGAATGTGTAGTTTGAAAATTATATGTAATATGATCTAATCATGTCTATTTTTAACTAATCTACTTTATAAGATCAAAATATATAGAGAATGTAAACCAAAATTCTTTATTACTGTAACTTTAAATTTTAACATGTCTATAACTGAAAGTATATAAAATACAAATTCCCACTAAAATCTCATTTTCTCAAAAGATATAGTATTTATACTAGTAATGTGCTTATTAAGAGTTGTAATTATAATGTTCGTTTCAATATACTTAATAGATATCTAATCATTTTGACTTCTCTTTATCACAAATAGGAATTTGATATTTGCATGTTTTAACTTCGTTAAACTTTTCATATTATTAAAATATAGTATTATTATTTTATTATCACATTATATATTTAATAGTCTTTTAAAAGCCTATTGACAATGTTCTGTAATCGAATTTCATTATTAAATATCCCATAACATATTATAAATTATACTACTATGGTGGAAGAAATTATAACTATTTACTTAATACTTTTTTAAGAAATTACTCTTTCAACTAATAAGTAGTATAGCCTTATGTGAATTTTTTATTGTATTGACATCATAAAATCAGAATTAAAACTTTATTGATCTCTGCTTTAATTATTTTTCTTTATGTGAGCATGTACTTTTTTGTTTTCTATAGAATTCATATAACTTATTTGGGTATTAATTAATGATCCATTCTATGATATTTTAAGTGTCACGACTCGACCCGTGGGTCCCATTTGTGACAACGCCACAGACCTTCAGGGTGTACCCAATAACACAGGATACAACCTGTAGGCCTGTAAGGCTAATATAAA
>JAVXUL010000012.1:5409460-5423217 GCA_035590515.1 Trichilia minutiflora | reverse complement strand
ATATATATATTTGAAGTGTTGCGGCCATTGCTTTATTTTATGTGAAGTTTGGGTGTTAGACTGGTTTGTTATTGAAAATATTTTGATAAACAGATTTTATGAATGCCTTACAGGCCTACAGAGGGTATTCCGTGTGATTGGATGCACTCTAGAGGTCTGTGACGTCTGTCACAGATGGACCCCATAAGTTAAGGTATGACATATGCGATGCAAGCATAATTATATGTACAATAAAAATATAAAATTATCAATATACTTTAAAATCTAGACAAAAGGTTCACATTAAGTATTCCTAATGGCTTTCTTACAATTAAGTATTTTTTGATATCATAAATCGATATTGAATCTCATGTGTCTTAAAATAATTAACAGTAAATATACCAACCTTTTATAGTTTAATACAAGTGTTAAGTTTAAAAAGAATGTCAAGAGTGTTGAATGATAATAGCCATGCTTAACCTCTACGAATACCCATCTACCTAAATATCATATTTACCTTGTGTGTATATGAAAGTATAAATTAAATAAATCTAGATTTTGAGTATAGGAACTGTAAAATTCAAACTTTATTTAGGATCAAATTGCAACGAATTATAATTTTAAGATCAAAATCTTGAAAACTTAGTTTTGACCTTTAATTGAAAGATTGATTGTAAATATTATTCAAAATTTTAAATTTTTATCTTAGTGTAATTTTAAAACTTAATAAAAATATTTGGACAAAAATAAAAATTTTAAAAGTTTAGAAGCCAAATTATAATTTTTAAAATTTTATTTTGAGCTAAAATTTAAAAATATTACAAAATTTTTCTAAAATTATAATTTATCATATTTTTGAATTAATTTGCATTTTTATAAACTCTAAAACTAAATTAGTAATTTTAAAAATAAGTTTTAGACTTATTTGTAAGAAATTCAAAAATTTTGGATTTGACTATAATTTTCCCAATTATGAATTTAATCTATATTTGTCAATTATGAACTTGGTTGATATTTATAAATTAGAGACTTAATTAAAATTATTCAATTATAGACCTAATTAAAATTTACCGATTGGGAACTTACTTAAAATTTTCTAATTAAAGGCAAAATTAAGGTTTTCTTTTTTTTTTCTTTTTTACAGTGGCCACCACTTCTCCTATGAAATCCGATGTCGTTACCATATAATTGATACCATCACCACCACCCAAATCCAAGTGATAACGAAAAACGTGAATAGTGGTCATGTCTATAAAAAAGAAAGAAAAATTCAAATTTCCCCTAACGTTTGGACAAAAAACAATCACCCCCTCCTTTAAATCAAAGTTAATCCAAACCATTAATTACAAAAAAATGAACGATTGAGATTAAAATAATTTTAAAGAAAGAGAGTGATTGTTTTTTATCCAAACGTTATGGGAGAATTTGGATTTCTCCCTATAAAAAAAATTATAAACTTAAATATTTGGATTTTTATTAAATATTTAATTCATTCCGTATTACTATACACTTGAATCCATAAATTCACACAAATACATATAAAATAAATTCATATAACCAATCATGTATATATAACAAAATTAATTTATGAACATAATTTAGTATATTATGCATGCATTTTTCATAAAATTCATCCAAATAATATTATATGGACATGTACTTACAAAAATAATATAAATAATACATCATAGTATATATTTAATCCAAAAAAAAATCAACGAGAAAACAATATTTTTTAAATGTTTCAACATAATATTAGCTCTAATACCATTTATTGAAAGAAGTTAATTACCCGTATCATATCATTAGAAACAAAATTGAGTGCAAAAGCATACATAAGTCCCTACTATAATACAAATCTCTAAAATCTTTTTTGCCATTTTCTAAGTTTTATATTTTTAAAGTTTGTATTTTTTGATAATGGGATATTAAAAAATATTTCTTTAAATACTTATTCGAAACCATAATCTAATGGATATAAGAAACTCTAATTAATTCGAAAGCTCACCCTATTTATTTTTAACCAATCCACTATAATATAGAAATAAGATCGATTTTTACACATAAAAAAAAACTATATTTTAATTAGATGTGTTAAGCTCATTGTAATTTTATTATATCATTTAAATTTTAGTTTTACCTATGATAGTATTTAATGTACAATTATTAATACATAAACTTATATGTTTAATTAAGATCCAGCATTATGTATTCGTAAATATTACATATTATACATATTTAAAAATTATATACTTGATATAAAATAAATAATTAATTATTAAACTAAAATTAATTATAATTTTAATATATTAATGATATTAAAAATTACATACCTGATATATTTAATATTTCTTTTTTTGTAATGGTTTATATTACGTTAGATTATTCATATGACTACATTAATTTGTAATCTGAATCTATCTTTTATAGATTTCATAAATTGATTAATTAAACTTTTAATTTAATTTAAATTAAATAATTATGATCCGAAAATATAGCAAGGACATAAAATATAAATCAAAAGAAAAATATAATAAGATTGAAGGTAAATAAAAAAAAGTAAATAAATTAAAAAAGCAAAAAAGAAATCATAATAAAATTAAAGGAATATAGCAAATATAAACATTGCCTAAAATATTAGTATAAATTTTTTTCAAAAAATTATATTTTCAAGAATAAAAAAATATCTTATGTGATTCAATAATTACAATACTTAAATTAATAGTAACCATTAATTTAATAGTTGTTATGATTTAAATCTGAGTATTTTTGTCAGTTACTAAAAAAGAAAACGTAATTAGCTTTTTAATATGTAATATTCGTAAAATTAAGAAAAAAATAGTAAAATTAATAAATATATATTTAAAATGAATAATATATTATTTATTCAAAAATTTTATTTAAATAAAAAAATAATACGTTTAAATTTCTAAGAGTAAATAAAAGTTAGATTGAAATGAAAAAAAATAAATATCTGTGAATTATTTCAAACCCTGATGTGACGGATCTGTAATAATCCTACGGCTTCGATCGTTTCAAAGATTACAACTGTTTGTGCCTATTTCTCATTTATTAATTAAAACTATTATCTCATTGATTCCTTCCAATATCCCATGACGTTCTTCACCTATCGTCCGTATGATCATCATCGTCTTTAATTAACTTCATCATCTAATCACTCGTGCAAGGTTTAGAACGAAGTCGGTTTCTTTTTATTTTTAATTAAAAAAGTTAATTAATAACTGAATCATTTTTAATTAAAGAAATTTTCTAGATGCAAATTAGTAAATAATTAAGAAAATTTTAATTTCTTTATAATTTTTCTTTTAATTCTTTGTTAGTGATAGTGTGAACAGACTTTTTATCATTTAAAAATTCTAAATAAAATTAAAACAAAACAACGAAATTTAATTCCAATTTTTTTCCTTTTTCTTTTCTTTTTTTTTTTTTTTAAATAACAACAACAACGTCATGTCTTTATATCCATATTACGCAGGCAGTGTTAGTTGACAAAATCAAGATTTGTGGACTCGTTCAAAATAAGGAGATTCTGAAAATTAAAAATATTTTTTTAAAAAAAAAAAAAAAGTTTTCATATTTCCAGACTTCCAGTTCCGGTGAAATTATAGTTTGGTTTCCTCAACAGGAATGATATTATAGAAATATTGATTACGAAAATTTTATTTCTAGAATAAGATATTTTTTAAGTAAAATTTATGTGAGAAAAGTTTTAAAGAAAGAATAAATAAAAATAAAAATTTTAAAATATTTTAACGTTTGAAAAAAAAAACCTCTACTTTTTTTTAACTTTTCTTGATAAAAGAATAATAATTTTTTATCTTTTAAAAACTCTTATTTAGTAATAATCAAACATTAAAAAAAATTATCAAAAATAATTTTAAAATATAAAAATCTTTTAACCGACATTAATTTTCTTAAATATTCAGATTGATTCCTTCTATTAATTAAAAAATTTAGTCTCAATCAATTTTTAATATTTTAATAAAAAATAAAATAGTTTATGATATCAAACTAAGACTAGTCCTTATATCACCTTTCAAATATCTAATTACATAATATCATCATGTATAATTATTATTAAAATTAAATAATCACAAATATAATTTTATAGATGTAACTATACACATTCTATACGCATTGGCTTAATTTGACTAATATATTAAAATTTAAAAAATATATATATATAACATATAAGAATAAATTGAGATTATTTAATTTAAGTTTTTATTTGGAAAAAAAAAAAGAAAGAAAAAACGAAGCATTTAAAAAGTCAAACCTACCTAAAAGTGGTCCACTTGCTTGATAATCGATGCATTGCATTTGAATATGGGCTGCTTCATTTTCACGAAAAGTCAGCCTGTTGCCGCCTCTATAATTATAATTATATAGCTAGGACCATTTCTAATTTCTAAAGAAAAATAAAATGTATATTTAGCAATAATCCATTTTAACGAAAAGTCACCACTCTCTCTCTCTCTCTCTCAAATAGAATACACTAATATATTATAACTAGATGAATGATGATATTAACCCAATTTTATTGATACTACATATGCATATATATGGCAACACAAATATTTAAAAGACAAAGAGGCAGACCACACAAATCTTTGGGGGATGAGTGAAAGCCTGCCCAACCCCGGGCTTCCAATTTGAACCTGGGCCTCCCCACCAAATTGGCTGGAGCGGTGAACCAATCTCATATATTAAGTTAATGTTATTCTCAACTTCGAACATTAGTCCGTCTTCTCCTTTTATTCTTTAATTTAAAATTATAAAATAATAAAAATCTCAGGTATAAAATCAGTTTCTCAATGAAATTCCTTCGATACTTAAATTAGAGAAGGTTTTACTTTGTATATAAAAATAGTGTGCATGAAAATATAGAATATTCCTTTCTAAAAAAAGTCACGTAAAAAGTAACCAAATTTAATAGAATCTGTATAAAGATTGTGTATACCTCCCATGATTTCTGGATGTTATATATTAGAATCATAAAAGTCTATACCTTTGAACACGTGTTGCTGCATAGCTGACGTACCTAAGATAATCTGCTGCAAAAATCAGGAGGGGTGAAAAACTATGATACTGTTACTATTACGTCAATCCCGAAACCTCACGTATACGTTCTTCCGAGGAAAGCCTCTAGTTCTCCCGAGAATGAAGTCCCCTAATTTTTGGGAAGCCTTTATGCAATAGGCTATGACTTTGATAACACCAGACTATAGCGTCGTTGAAGCCTGTATACTCCGAGTGCTCGTGAACCCTTACCATTTTATGTGGATCACATCAGTTCGATTTCCCAAGATCGAGTCCATAAGGTTTGCCATTGAGGACCTTTGTCTGAATGTGGATCAACAGTGAATAACTCGAAGGAGATCTCTTGATCAATACCCTCAGACAGAGTACTCAAGATAATTTTATTATCTCCTTAATGATGCAGATAACTCTCAGGACGATGTCGTATTAAAGGGTACACTAAAAAATAATATGTCTATATGATGGGCCTGACCAAGGACTTGAGAATATGTCTAAATCTATGGCTTGGGCTTTAACAAAATACCCAAACACTCCTTATAAAATTAATTTACTTATCTTCTTTACGATTTTTAAGATAAAATTAATTCGGATGCTCCATCGTTTATTTTTTTCGGGGAGGCAGAGGCAGTCATTTGAGATAAAAGATTGCTAATAATGGTAGGTATATAAAAATGTATCGTACATCATTTTATATATATTTTTTAATTCTATTGATTAAAAATTTTTAAAACGAGTGTTTGCTTCATCAATCTTTAGCGCGACCCGGCTCAATTTCATGTTTATCAGGCCCAAAAAGATTAATTTATAGCTGTTCACGGAGGCCCATAACTAGAGCTTTTACGTGTTTCATCCCATTACAAACTACCACGTCGCAGAACACTTGTTTTTATGGTGGCGTCAACTAACATCTCGCAATTAGAAGAAGCCGAACGATTTGGTTGTGGAAGCCCAACAAAATCTTCCTTCTATGAAATCTCGTCAATATGATCAGATTAACCTTCACTATTGCTTTGATTATCGGGTTTCTATCCTATATGTCGCAATCTCTACGATTCGAGATACAATCGGGTCACACCAAATGCATCGCCGAAGAAATCAAAAGCAATTCCATGACTGTCGGAAACTACAACGTCGTTAACCCTAACGATGGTCAGTCGTTACCCGAATCACATAAGCTCACCGTCAGGGTAATTTTTTTTTTAATATACGTAAATTGTTGTTTTATGGATTACGATTTATTATATGAATTATTGTACTAGGTTACGTCAGCTTACGGTAATAGTTATCATTATGCGGACCGTGTCGATTCCGGTCAGTTTGCGTTTACGGCGGCTGAGACCGGAGATTATATGGCTTGCTTTTGGGCCGTCGATCATAATCCGCAAGGAACGGTGACCATTGATTTTGATTGGAGGACTGGTGTGCAAGCTAAGGATTGGTCTAATGTTGCAAAGAAAGGTTCTGTTGATGTAAGTCAACTTTTTTAATCTCTTATTTATGAGTTAGTTTCGTGTGATTTGTGTTACAAGTTCAATCTTTTTATTTTAGTAAATAATGTTGAGTTACTTGAGTTTAGTGGTATAATTTTGTGGTTGGCTTTGAAAGAAGGCCCGAAACTAGGATTACAAATTGTGATTTTAGGGAGATTAAGAAATTAATGATTTGAAATATCTATTTGAGAATCATATGCCCTTTTGGCAAGTTGTGCACCAAAATTAGATTATTTATTTGGATACTTTTTGGAAATCATCTTCCCATGAATATGCAAGAATAATTGTTGGTGGCTTTGTTGAAAAAATACCTAGCAGAAGGCATAGGCTTGAGTTTCAAGTTTGAGATTGGATGGTTTGTCCAGAAGCATGTCCCAGAGAGCATAATCTACTGTCATTTGACATGGCATACTCCAAGTTGTTTAGATGCTAGCCGCACTGGCGAATTGAGTTATGAGCAAACAAATGTGCTTTAAACAGGTAAAATGCTGCTGAGTAACTGGATTTATGATACATATTCATTATTGTCTGGCAGAAGTAAAAATCTCTATGGACTCTTCTTCACTGAAAAGTAAAATTGTCAAGTACTTTCTACTGGATTCTCATGTGGTCTTCAAGTGCTCAATCTATGGAAAATATTTATTTAAAGAGTATCTCCATACTTGATACTGGTACAAGATCAACATGCTCTTAGAATACGGCCTAGCTACTGATTTCCTGAAAGCTTGGTCAGTTAGTTGACACAAAATAAATGTGTTCTGCTTATTCTAAAGAATTAGAATGTACACAGATCTATCTATGAGTGTTACCCTCTTACGAGGTGTTCCTTTGCCTAAGTTGTTCCTTATAGTAATTAGCATAAGATCTTTTCAATTAGGAATTGTGTATGAATTACTACTTTAAATTCGATGGAATACAGATTTCTGTGCCGAAATTCATAATTGGAATTTGGAAACTAGAAAAACGGTTTTGGATTTTTAATATTAGAGATGTGAATTTATATCCTCATAATATTTTATTTTTCTTGAGAATTTTCTTCAGTTGTTATCCCACGAGATGTACTTTCTTTTAATGTTATACAAATGTCAGAATTGAGATATGGAGTGAAATTAACCCTTTGCCTTACTTTTTTGAATGTCAGATCATGGAATTAGAGCTGAAGAAGTTGTATGATACTGTTAATTCCATTCATCAGGAGATGTTTAGTCTTCGTGAAAGGTATTGAAATTTTTCTTTTTCTCTTATGAATAAAGAACATATATACTATTAGTTAACATAGGAATATATTCTTCATTTGTATATCACATTCAATTTAAATATGGTTTATTTCAGAGAAGAAGAAATTCAGGAGCTGAACCGAGTTACTAACTTGAGAATGGCCTGGTTTAGCGGGCTTTCACTGTTAATTTGCTTAACAGTTGCGAGCATGCAACTATGGCACTTGAAGAATTTCTTTGAGAAAAAGAAACTCATTTAAAAGAAGTTTTGATTAAGTTAGGCAATTTTTTATTTTATGATTTTATAAAGTATTCCAAAATTTTACTTACGGACGAGAAAAAATTGACAGGTTACATGGTTATAGGTTATTTATTGAAACTTCGGGAAGCCGAATATACATTTTTCTTATGAGTACGTCTTTTATGTGTTTTCCTTCAATGGTTCCTTCCAATAATTCAACGAACCTCGGCATAGCAGTCACTTTTACACGATGGGTGCTGATATATCAGTGATCGTACATCCCATTAGTAGTGAAAATTAAGTTTATGCTTTAGCAATCTGGGACCTTGACCACATGCATACTGGCTAGTTGTATCTAAATCATCGATTGCAATTTCAAAAGGCCAAGACGCACAAACATTTATGATTGATTTTTCTGTGTTAATAAACAATTCAAGACGTAAAAGTTTGTGAAAAAGAGAATGGGCACATCGTAGTTGGAATTGGTGTCTGCAAAGAGCCAAACGTACATTCCTTCACAAGAGAAATAGAAAAATAGCAGCAACCTCAACTGAAGAATTTTTAGATTTTGGCTCAATCTACGGTTCCAGCTCTATCAATTTACAAGATATACACAAGTAAATGATTAACACAGCTTGAAAGCCTTGATCTTATGAAAAGGATAAATAAAAGAGCAAGTTCTCTATCCTGGCTTCTCAATATCACTCAGAACCCTTGTAAATTACAGTTGAAATATTTTAGGGGTTAAAAAAACGAAAAAGATCTATTGCCAGTCCGGAGTCCCCTCATGATTTAACATTTGTCTGTTGACTTGGGTGAAATTTATCGACTTGCTGGTTTGAAATCCACATGGAAAAACTACTGAAATATAAAAATTGAAAAAGTAAATCAGTTCAGTTCAGCTACTCTGTTCATCACAACAGTCCGAACAGAATGGTGGAAAACCCAGTCAGTCACAGTAAATAATTCTCACAAAGTTCTTCGGTTGAGTCTGTTCGCAACACCATCTGCATAAATTTTCCGTTACCCATTGAATATGTTCCAGTGATGATCTGCTGCCACATTTTCCTTAATCTTTTCAAGCCTTTTGAGAATATCCAAGAATGAAGGTCTTTGGTTCATGTCAGCAGCCCAGCACTTCTCCGTTAAGCTAAAAGCACCAAAGAAGAAGAGAGAGGCAATATAAATGTACATAATTTCGATACATTTCACTGAGTCATGAATTAAAAATCTCGTTTTCAATCTACATCATTAGTAAATTAAGTATGCAATGAAATTGGTAGCCCATGGGATTTTGTCTTGGAAATTTCAACCAAGTTGATTGTTTATCAGTTATTTTATGAAGTGGTAGTTGTACATAGGCATAGCGAGGTTTTCTTTCAGTAGCCAGTCCTTGATATAAAATCATTTAATAGGGGCAGAAATAATAGCTCGCTATTACACCATCAGGAGTAGGTAAGTGTTTCATCTTAGCAGTGGCTGGACCATGGAACATATTATTCTTAAATTTGATTTATAGGTGGGCTATATGTGGTGCAACACAAAATAACTAACTTTCTGCTATATGGAAGGATACAAGTAACTTACTCTCTCAATTCCGGAATATATCCCTTCGCACGAAATATAGGCCTGTGTCCCTCTGCCACATGTTTGGCTGCTTCATAAGGCTCGTAATTAGCATGTGGTGGTTCCCCTTCAAGCATCTGCTCAAATCGAAAACTTGTGCTTTACAGCTTGTTTAAATGCATTACATCTCATTACCGTAACTGAAACACAATTACCTCGTAGAGTATCATTGCAAAAGAGAAAACATCAACCTTCTTGTCATATTTACGGTGTTTGAAGACCTCAGGAGCCATATACCGGTCTTTGTTTTGTTCAGAAAACAAAAGAAAATAAGTATAACAAGATCATATTTCATGAACCAGAATTTTACAAAAGACACTCACAACTTCCAGTCTCCCCAGTCATTTTGTACACATCATGAGAATTCTGAACCTTGATAAGCTTGCTTAGTCCAAAGTCTCCAACTTTCAAGTGGTCTGCACTTGAGTTGACCAAAAGAACATTCCTGAAACATAGAAACAGCATTGAAACAAGGAAATGCACAAAATGGTGTAAATGCCAACTCAAAATTACTAATGATAGAAGTAAAAAGATAAGCAATAATAAAGGAAAAGGCTGGAGAAAGACGAGGTTTCTCTAAATATACTCCGGGTTACACAGACTAATATAGTATATTGTGTAAGCAACAAATTAATAGTAATAAGAACTACTTAAAAAGAATATGTGACACACATAACTCACCTTGGCTTCAGGTCTCGGTGAATTATGACATTTGGCTCATTGTGCAGATAAGCCATGCCCCTGAGCACATCAGATTTACAAATATTAGCGTAATAGTCAAATACACAAAGGCACATGGGGGACTAAATACAAGATTTTAGGCCATGTTTATAAAATTCAACTCTCACACGCTTCATCTTTTAAAATTAATGAATATCTGTAGCATATACAAAATTAACTAGAAGCAACATGGCCTGTACATATTCTCCAGTGTCGATTTCTACGAATGACAAGCGATTTCAATTTTCCTCCATCAATGTAAATGAAAGGCCACGTGGAGAAAATTCTAAAGCACGAACTTTCTCATGCTCCTTTTTCCCTAGTGCTTCTGAAAAACTGCAAATGTGGCAACGAGCAATGTAAACTCAACACTTGAAGAATTACCTGGCAATGTCCAGTGCAAAGTTAATCGCTGTTGAAGGACTAAGTACACCCTTTTCCTTTAGGTACTTATGGAGGTCACCCTGTAACAGCAAAATAATTCATCGAGTCAGTATAAGTTATTTTTAAGTCAATTTATTCAGACCACTAATAAGAGTTTGGATAGAGAGAATCTAAAGTTAAATCAGAAAACAAATATGCATTCATATACCCCTCGTAAATACTCTGTAATTAACATAAGGGGCTTCTTCTCAGTGACAGCTCCCAGAAATTGGACTATATTAGGATGGCGAAGTTTCACTAGCAAATTAACCTCATGCCTGAAGTCCTGACTGAATCAAGAAAGTGAAAAAAAAAATTTACATTCTTAATATAACAAGAAAATGGGTTACCATGGAATTAGATTAAAGCTACAACATTCACCAAGCTAACTAATCATTTTTTTAAGTTTGGTGCACCACACCTAAAACCCCACGTTACATAAGATATTGAAATCACTTTTTCCTTCAATAAAGACATCAACTAGTACAATGCATCCCAAAATAAATATCTGGCAATTCTAGATTATACAATTATTATAATGTGTTAATTTCATCTATTACATGAGTTCTGATTCATTGTCCATCAGAGCACAAAAGGAACTATCACAAGTAGTTTAAAACAGTACACAGCATAAAAAATACACTGAACTTACATCACCAATCTATCATCTGAGAGCGATGGAAGTATACGTTTGATAGCCACTGGTGTTCCCCGCCAAGAGGCTTTTAAAATCTCACCGAAAGACCCCTACCAGAATCAGTTATTATCATTGAAGGCACATCTTGCTAGCAGTTTTAGAAATGGACAAATGCACCAATTACTTGTAAAGCACGTCAAAGGCAAACCAAACTGAGCATAAAACTACTAGAAAAATTAATCAATCAAGACATTGTATTTCATGAATCAAGAAGTGGAATGGTTTGACTTTGACATGTTGGTATAAATCAAGAAATTGTTTGGCAGATCGCATACAAATGAATTTCTGAATACTCAGCATTTTAAAAACAATTTGCTGCAGACTCCTACAATTTGAAAATCATTAATCTTGAGAAAAATAAAACTGAATCTCACCTTCCCAATCATTGCTGAATTTGAGAAGTCCAGCTCAGAAGGGTCAATTTCCCAGTCACACTTGTTTGGTAGAGGGGGAGGGACAGGCTTTGGCTCAAAATGACTTCCATTTTGACCCTACAGGGGGTGTATTCTGATTAGAGCTAACAAAGGGAAACTAAACGGACAATACAGAACTTATAATAAAGTCCTTATGAAGTACCAATACATCAAATAACAAAAAAATCCGAAAGTGCAATCAAACACTGCATTTTGGTAAGAGGAGTACAAACACCAAACTGAATGCTAGGTAGCACATTTTGCCGCAAGTGCAAAATTACAATGAATGATTAACACTTTTTCCTGTTCACAGGACAAGCAATTAATAATAGCACATAGGATACAAAAGGAAGCAATGGACTTACATAAGACAGGCCACCATAATCCGTCAAAAGCTCAATCATGTTGTGTTTCTTAGCTCCTTCTGCATCTGCCAGGGGCTGTCATGATTGAAATCCAAATTTAAACCAATCTATCTTAGTCTTCAAAAAGCAACTACGCATATGTTACATATAGTTTATTATTCAAGTTGAACTAAAGAATTTCACGTTAACAACCCGTCAATTATTAGAAGCATTAATAGTCAAAACACGTGATCACATAATCAAATCAAGACTCCAAATAATTGAACAAAAAGTTATAAATTGTTATGATATTTTAAAAAAATAAAATTAGCAAAGTCAATTTCGAGAAACACTACCGTATTTTTCCAGCGATCCTGGGCGTTGACGTCAGCTCCGAACTCGATCAAGTATTTGGCAACGTCGATCCATCCGTGTAGGGAGGCCACGTGTAGCGGAGTCCGGTTATCGTAGTCCCTGGCGTGGACCAGAGATTGATCTTCTTCGAGAAGCTTGCGGACGGCAGCAGCGTCGTTTTGGTGCGCGTGCCAGAGTATTAGAGAAGTTCTGCTGACTCTCGCCTTCTCCTTCTGTTTGTCCGACGATGAACCGGCTCCGCCCTTACACGGCGTGGTGAAATCTCCGGGGGAAGAGGCACCCGAACTCATCAGCTTAGATTGACTTGGATCGGATGGGATCTTTTTGTTGTTATTACGGTTTGCTTGGTAGGTTTGTTTTAAGTGTTCATTTCTGTTTGGCTTTTCACTTTTGGATATTTTATTTATTTGTTTTTATTGTTTTCATTTAATTCTGAGTGTGGGAAATGAAATGCATTCGCAAGAGAGTTGCATACAGGTGTAAAGTTTCCGTTATTCAACTTTTTACTTTGTCAACAGAATTAGATTCGTTCTTCCCTTCTTCACGTTCCTTTCTTTTTGTAATTTTATATTGTTAGAGATTCGTTCTTCCCTTCTTCACGTTCCTTTCTTTTTGTAATTTTATATTGTTAGATTATTTGTTATTTTTACCTCCGGATTTCATTTATTTTTATTTTTAATATTTATTTTTCGTTAGCCATTTTGGTGTGCTGTTTCTCCCTTCTTATAGGCATACTCCTAGTTATGTACGCGTACATGCAGTATGCTGTCGGCAAGCACTGGGATCAGATCAAATCGAAGATTCATTGTCTACTGTATAAGCAATAACCTCGATTCTTATATAAAAAAATTGAAATATAAAAAAAAATACTACAAAAATTTTAAAAAATTATTACCTAATGTAAATTAAATAATTATGTAGCTATTTAATCAGTTTGTTTTTTCTTCAAACTATTTTTTATTGAATTTTGTTTACATTTCCATAATATTCCCAAGTTTTTCGTAAGTCTTCGTTATTCTATTTTGAACTGAATATTCTGTGAGTTCAGTTGGCAGAAGTTTATCAAAAACGTGATTTTAATTAAAATTATTTTCTATTTAAAAAATCAGAACGTAAAAACGAAATTTTTAATAATATATAAATAATAAAATATTTAAAATATTTTTATAAA
>JAVXUL010000012.1:5372553-5393855 GCA_035590515.1 Trichilia minutiflora | reverse complement strand
TTACGTTTAATTGTTTTGTTGATGTGTTTGACTGTGTAAGACTCGAGAGTTCGCTTGGGAGCTTTGGGTTTGGCCATTGGAGAGCAACAGTGAAAGAGAATACAAAATACATGACCAAAAGACGAGATACAGATGGATGAAAAATTAAAAATAAATAAAATGAATTACTAACGCCGTGTTTGGCACGCGGTTAGCAGAAAAGGATATTTTTGTTTTTCTCTTCCTTTCGGGTTTTATATGTCGATTTTACAGGTGAGATTAAGAAAACAATAATTGAAAATGATACAATTCTTAAACAAATTTATATTTAAAATGTAATTATTAAAAAAAAAGGGACGGAGAATTAACATTTTGAATTAAAACTTTCATCCAAACGTGTCCTTATGGTTTTGATTTCTAGTCACAATAGTATTGGAATTACACAGGAAACGAGGGGATTATTTTAGGATAAAGAAAGGATGGAAGGGAATCCACGTCGGTGTCTACGTAGATATCTTAGAGTTCAGCCGGAGCCGATAGGAGCGGTCTGTCCACGTTTAGCTAGAAAGTTCCGGTTCCGGATTCTGTATGATCGGATTTACTTTTACAAAAATCACGTGCCATCCTATGCTATGACACGTAAGCATACAAAAACCAAAACATATTCCATGACGAGAAACTTTGCACATCCCAAATGTACAAAATGGGATTACGTGATTAAATTTAATTACGTAATATGTTTTTAGATGCGGTATCCTATGCATATGATATATCTACAACTTTTTTTTTATACAGTAAATAATATCAATTTTTATAATATTTAAATATTTAATTAAATATAATATTAATATTAAAAAATCATTTAATATTATAAAAATTAATTAAAATTTATTAATTATTTTATATTCTTATAAAAAATATACCATTAAATTTAAACATAGAATCAATTTAAAAATAATTATCTAACATATTTTTATTCATCAAACCACATCCTTAAAATTTGCATCACGTTTATTATTTACTTAAATTTGTACGTTTATAATAGAGAATTTATAATGCATTTTGTTATATTTCCAAAAATTATAAAAGTAATGTTTTAGAAATAATACTTTCAGAAAATAAAAAAAATGTTCTATGATATCAGTGAATGTTAATTTGAAAGATAAAAAATAATAAACTTTAATTAAAAAACCGTCCCAAATTAAATCACCACCGGTCCAGTGCTTGTATAATATTAAACGTTTTGTCAGAAACTTGGCGGGTTGTTTGATCGTTTGACTGGTCGTTAAGCGATCTCGTCTCGTTGACTTAAACCAACCGTTCTTAATCTCAAATTCAAATTCCCAAAATATCCGTGCCTTAACCTTCCACTGCACTACCAAAACCTGCAACAGACTCCCAATTCACTAGAAACCCTTAATTCAAATCAAGAGCAAATTTAAAAAAGTACGTCACGACAATTTCGTTGTTGTTCAATAATCGAATTGTAAAGAAGAAGTAATCGACACCTTCAGGGGCACTCCTGGTAATTAAACTAAATTCACTAGCATGGCAGCAAATTAGCATTATTGTAAGCTCCATACTCGGTTTTAACTTCTAGTTTATCGGCTTTTTAATAGGAAATCAGTAGCGAAATCTCTTGCATTTTCTCTTCAACACTTTTACGAGTGCCGACGTTCATACGACTGCAGGTTTGGTTTCTATTCTCATATTATACAATTTTTGTTTGCTTCCATTTCGTTTGATTTTCTTTTAGGGTTTGTTAACTTGAAATTGTAGAGGATTGCGGTCTTAAATTGAAGTAGATTAATGGCTAGTCAGTTTTTCTTGTAGAACTAGTTACATTATTATTTTCAATTAATCACACGTGAATATACTACTTTATCAACAAGTGCTTTTCGTAAATTTTTCATTTTTTCTTACAGATTTGGATAAATGTTGTTCCACTCTCCTTTAGTTGATATGTAACATTTGGTATACATTATTATCTTGCAGTAATAACTTTGTGTCTGGTTCTGTTTGGCTGTCAATAGGTGTATTTTTCAAGATCTTGAGATTATTCCAAAGAAATGATTGTATCTGCTCTTCTAACGTCGGTGGGAATAAATTCTGGGCTTTGTGTTCTGTTCTTAACTTTGTATTCTGTATTGCGGAAACAACCGAGTAATTATGAAGTTTATATACCGCGGTTGCTGGCCGAAGGAAGTTCTAAACGGAGAAGTCATTTCAACCTGGAAAGGTTAATACCTTCTCCTGGCTGGGTGAGAAGGGCATGGAACCTGTCTGAAGATGAGCTGTTGTCATCCTCGGGCTTGGATGCTGTTGTTTTTATGCGTATTATAACCTTCAGGTAATTCAGTTCTCTCACAGGTTGCTAATGTAATTGTTAACAAACAGAAAGTGAAAAAGACAAAGCAGTCTTTATTATTTTACTGTATTGGTTTTGGAACTTCTGTCTCAAATTCCTTAGTTGATTTGGATTTAGTACGTTATCAAAGTTTGATTTGGAGTTCCTACATTATGGAGAGGTCTATCCAGTTAAATTTGTTTATTTGCTAACACCCAAGCAAAAGAGAGAATATTTTATATTTGCTCATTACTAGTGAATATTGGATGCAGTTGAACATTGTGATTTTTGGGTGTACATACAAATATTTTCTTCAGTTTTCTGCTCTGTTTATTTTTTGTTTTTTATATGCAGGGTGTGCATCGTAGTTTGTTCTTTTTGTTCTTCAACATTTACAATGATTTTTCACTGTGTATTTTCTGACCTTGTGCCTTCGTCTCAATACTGCAGTTTGAAAGTATTTTTGTTCGCTGGGATAATAGGGATTTTAGTTATTCTTCCAGTGAACTGCACAGGAACCGCGCTGCATGAGATTGACTTTGCTGATCTGTCAAATAATTCTTTGGATGTATTTACCATTTCAAATGTAGACAGTGGCTCCAACAGGTAATTTCATACTTCTAAATAGTACTAATCTCTATTAGAGTTTGTGGCAAGTACATAAAGTGACAAAACAGCATTTAACAGCAAGCTACTACTACTACATTAGTTCAGTCTAACTGGGTTTTCAGTCCCTTGTAATGCATGATATTATATATGTGGGGATAGCATCATTTTTGACAGTTGATCTCATTGTTTCCTGTCAGTATGTGTAATATAAAATAATATTAATCAGTTTTGGTCTCTTTCTTCAGGTTATGGGTTCACTTCTGTGCTGTATATCTTGTCACTGGATTTATCTGCTATTTGCTTTATTATGTAAGTGACACATTGTTCACACTAGCTTGATGGTATATCTATACTTGAACAAATTAAATCAACTGTGCCTACAGCTCTATCTTTTGGGTGACACTGGGAGATGTAAACTTTTTATAAGGAGCATAATTTATTAGATTTTCTTTTAGTAGATCTGTGTTTCCTTTTATTACCAGCCTTATTTATCTTCTATAATTGCTTGTTAACCACTGAATGAATGAGTTGATGGATACATAAACTATACAATAGCAATTACGGAAGATGATAGCTATCCGTTACAACTGCTAGTTGACCTGAATACTGAAGAATATTTGCTTCCACAGGAATATCAATATATATGTTCGAAAAGAATGGCTTACTTTTATTCATGCAAACCTCAGCCGCATCAGTTCACCATCTTAGTTCGTAGTGTCCCTGTATCTGCTGGGAGCAGTGTCAGTGACAGTGTTGAGAGCTTCTTTAAAGAGTACCATCCTACTACATATCTGTCACATGTGGTTGTTCGTCGAACAAGCAATCTCCGCAGTCTCATTGTAAGCGATTTGCCCTATGTTTGTAAACACAGTGAGTTTTGATATTGTATATGAATGGTGAGTGATTTGGTGAATTCCACCATTCTTTGTACGACTTCAATAATTATTTCATATTTCTTTCTAGGATGATGCTAAGAAGCTGTATAGAAGGCTTATTCACTTACAGTCAGATCCCAATCAAGAAAAGTATAAGCGTGTTAAATTGTTTGGACAGAAGGTTGATCTTGTGGATCATTACGAGAAACAGTTAGAAGATATTGAGGAGAACTTGAGATTGGAACAATCAGAGGTTTCCTTAGCAGGAGATGTATGTCCTTTATCATTATCTTATCACCTTTCAACAAACTTTTACTTCTTGTTATCTTCTCAATTTCTGTTGGGATTTTGTCTAACAACTTAATGTTTAACTAAGCAGATGTTGTTTCTGTGTATTTTATGGACTATATATATCAAATTTAGTGCACAATAATTCTTGTTGAGCCAGTCACTGTGCAAATTGAACAGTGGATCATTATGCACCTTGGTGGAATTAGCCATTATTGTTTTGTTTTGTTTACCACTGTGACTGTAAACAATAGGTTATCACTTTGTTGATTCCAAAATAAATATGTTGTTGATGAGTGTGAACAATGAAAAGGAAGCTTTGGTTTGTCAATGTTGAATGGCAAGTTTTAAAGAATGACCATGAATTTAATAATTTAAGGAAAGAGCTGTGAAGGGAAAACTAGCACGCAACACTGGTTTTGTTTTAGTACAGTCATAGGGAAGTCATTAACATTTAATTATAGTATACGAATGTTTATCAACTGGTTGTTACTGTGCTCAGTAGCATGTTTTGTTGCAAGAGTAAACAAGAAGGTACTCTTGATACTAATTGATTAGATTGTATACAACTGGAGAAGATAAAACTGACATTGGAAGTATGTAAATAATTTATTCATTGCCAACTCATTAGTGTTCACAGGTATTGAAAATTTATAATTGTTTGGTTTGAACCTGGGGAAAGAAAAGTATAAAGTTTGTAAGTCAGTTATGACTAGAATAGAGTTAAAAGTTTTGAGGAAAAAGGCTGATGTTTATATTGAATTTGCTAGAATATTTTGTGGCATGGTAAGTAAAGTTTTTGAGCAGTGGATGACTTAATTTGTAGAAATGGGGTAGATAAATAATTTTTGATATATTTATTCCTTAATGCACAGAACTCTTAATTCCATAAATCGATTATTGAGCTTATGACACTATGTTTGAAAAATTTTATAGGAATTGTCATTAGTCTTTGTTATTTTTTATTTGCTTTGTTCTCAGTTCATTTTCTTTCAGGATCATAACAATCACATATTTGTTCATAACACTGGAAAGTCAAAAGCAATCTCTTCTGCATGACAATAAGTTTTTTTGGAATTTTAGAGTTTGTGAGATTTAAGGTATTAACAATAAAGTTGCATTTTCATTGGCCATATATTAATTGTGAAGGTATTGTGGTCGTGATTACTCGTGGACATTTTTTTTCATCTCTGGTGATGTAGATAATACACAGTATCTTTTTTTAGATTTATTTCTTCACTTAGCAATAAGTATATTTTGAGATGTCTCTTTTTTTCTTTCTAGTCACACACTGTTAATCTATAGTTTTCCATCCATGTAAAAGGAAATTCGGGCTGCCTTTGTGTCCTTCAACTCTCGATATGGTGCTGCAATTGCTTTCCACATGCAACAATCAACCAATCCCACACACTGGGTTACAGATCAAGCTCCTGAACCTCATGATGTTTATTGGCCTTTCTTTTCTTCGTCATTCATGCGAAGATGGATCTCCAAGCTTGTGGTCATAGTAGCCAGCATTCTTCTGACAATTTTATTCCTTATTCCTGTTCTACTTGTGCAAGGTCTTACTAACCTGAGCCAACTGGAAGTTTGGTTTCCATTCCTAAAAAGCATTCTAACTATGTAAGCAATCTGTTTAAGACTTTTTATTTTACAGCTGTACTAAAAGCTAGGGCCTAAGAGACAGTCTATGAAAAAAGTAGATTGCCATATTTTAAAAATATCTATTTTTTATATTTATCTTGTACTTTTGTGATGGTGCAACATGCTAAAATGACATATGTTTAACGTGCAGAACATTTGTCAGTCAAGTAATTACTGGATACCTTCCCAGTCTTATTCTTATGCTGTTCCTGAAGATAGTGCCCCCCATCATGGAGTTCCTTTCCTCCATTCAAGGATACATATCTCATAGTGACATACAAAAGAGTGCATGTAACAAAGTACTTTGGTTCACAATATGGAACATCTTTTTTGCAACTGTATTTTCTGGATCAGTTCTATACCAGCTTAATATCTTCCTTGAACCAAAGAATATTCCTGCAAAGCTAGCTGTTTCTGTTCCAGCCCAGGTGAGAACATATTCCCTATAGGCAATTTGCTTAAATTCTTATTCCATGTCATTGTAGGAAAAATGTGAGGACTGGCCAAATCCAGAGCCACTACAATTGGAAACTTAAAAAATTTGTTCTGTGCTTTCATAATGTGGTCTACCTATTAATATATATGATAGGGTCTTGAAAACAACCAATCAAACTGAAAAATTGGTTGAAACTTTTCTAGTTAGTTCTGTTTGGTTTCTCTTTCCTGTCTTGGTATGAGATGCTTAATAAAATTTCAGATTGAGCAAATTATTTGTTTTGGACATTTGGATGTTCATATAATATAAAAGGTTGACTGATGTCATTTTGGTTCCAATAGTTTATATTTTTAAGGATCACTTGTTTTTCATATATGTGCAGTCACATTCATATCTATACACATATGGTTTTTGGACATTGATTCATTCCTTTCTGTAGTTTATTTCAGTTTCTGTTTAACACAAACCGATTCTTAGTTCAGTTGTAAAAAATGAATGACTCTGGAGCGAAGAAGTACTTGTACACAACACACACCTAAAACTTCTTATGTATTGTCAAGCCCATCTGATTGTGAAAATATAGAAATTATAATGGTCTTCCTTCATCTCTGATAGCTCTCATAGGGCTGTCTGACTTTAAAAATTTTTCCAAATCATTTCCTCTTGTCAATACCAAAAAGTTGGAAGATAATTATTATCTAGGAAGGTAATGTTGATTTTATGCGCTGGCACTGGCAAAGCTCAGTAGCTGGATGGCAAAGTCATATTATGAAACTTATACTTTGGCATCCACATAATCTATATAATAGTAATAGACAGCAGTTACACTTGTACAAGGCATGGTTATATTTCATCTGCCTAGACATGGACCATTTTAGGCAAAACCAAATTCCGGTTGTGGCCCCAAATTTATTCTCTCTTTTCTACATACACTTACTTATTAATCAAGTATAAAATCAGGTGCACTGTTTTCGTTGTTCTGATAATGCTAAGTTTTTGCTGCAGGCCTCATTTTTCATTGCTTATGTGGTCACATCAGGATGGACTAGCACTTCAACAGAACTCTTTCGAATAATCCCTCTTATATGCAGCCTAATAAGAAAACCTTTTACCAAAAGTACAGATGATGACTTCGAAGTTCCATCTATCCGTTACCACAATGACATTCCAAGAATTCTTTTGTTTGGACTTCTTGGTATTACGTATTTCTTTCTAGCTCCACTAATTCTTCCCTTCTTATTGATATACCTCTGTCTTGCATACATTATCTACTGTAACCAGGTTAGTCAGCTATCTAACAATTCTATCTTCCTATTTTTATTCTGATCTTTTGGTTTTTTAAGTTTAAAGTAAGTGCTTTACATTTGATATTAAGCTACTTTTGAAGTTAGACAATGGATAAAGATACAGCTTCCATACTTGATCTGTATGGTTCTTGCAATTCTAACCAGTTAAATTTCTCATCATATAGACAATACCCATGCAGGAATTAGGAGAGCCAGCAGAGTAGTTCATTGTATGGTTGCATGGAATAAAAGAAAAGAAAGGGAAAAAGACCAAACTTTATTATTAATGTCAGGCTGAAACAATATAATGTCCTTCCCTTATTGATAGGGCCGAAATAAAAAACCTAATCCTACTAGGTTAAGGAAATCAAGCTCTAAAGGAAACACAATTAGACACCTAATTAAATGAAGGAAAGGAAAATAGCTTAGCTTTCTAAAATGACAAGCACAAATAATTCCTATTTGAATACTAATTCTTCCTTGAACACCTAGCATCTGTCTATAGCTCCTCAGGATGTCCTACATCAATTGGTGAAGAAAAGCAATGGTTTCAAAGTACATGTTTGTTTCTGGTGTTATATGTTAGTATGCCCATCATATGTGCCCAGTTAAATTCTATTGTGTTGATGGTCTACTTATTAACTTTTTTTTAGGATAATCTTAAGGATGTGCTTGAGTTACTATTCTCAAGCAAGTAAAGGGACCACCAATTTATGCTCTATTTTAACTGCTGAAAGGAGTTGTCAGTTTTTATTACTGATACTTGGGAAATTTATCTTGCAGTTCATAAATGTATATTCTCCAAAATATGAAACAGCTGGGAAGTTTTGGCCCATTGTGCACAATTCGATGATATTTTCTCTGGTACTTATGCATGCTATTGCAGTGGGGATTTTTACTTTGAAGAAGCTCTCTCTAGCATCAACCTTGGTTTTTCCTCTTCCAGTCCTGACCCTTCTTTTCAATGAGTACTGCCGGAAACGCTTCCTACCCAATTTTATTGCTTACTCGGCTGAGGTACATTGACATGCCAAATGCTGTAGCCCACCCCTGTGGGATACACAATACAGGATTTACCATTTACCGGCTTTCACCTTTATATGTTCCACCCTAGTATTGACATTTTTTTTTGGCTTCTTAGGTTTTGATTAAGAAAGACAGAGAGGACCAGAATGATGCTACAATGACCGAATTTTACAATTACTTGGCCACTGCCTACCAGGACCCAGCCCTGTTGCCAGTTCATTACTCTGTCAATGCTGACCGTCTTAATAGTCCTCTTATATCCCCTTCTGAAATTCAAGGCTAAGGTATGGTTGACTTTCTATCATAATTCAGGTGACTAGGAACACCGGTGTCTATGATTTACTGCCATATTCATTTTCAGTGCTTGATAGATTTATGTTTCAATCTAAGCATAAGTACAGAAATATGCAGGGAAATAGCATTCTTTGCGGTCATTATTGTATCTATAGGTCTGTGTATGTAGATAGGACAATTGCAGCGGTGCGTTTGTGTATGTACATTAACCATATGGAATTTTGCATACAAGGAAATGAAAGCAACTTCGTTTACTAATTTATCAGTGTACCATGACTGATTTTCATGTGTTCTTTGCACGTTAATTATATATATATATATATATTTCATGACTGCATATTGTTTGATTTCTAACCTTGACGACATTAAAAATATTCTTTGAATTGTTGATATTTTTAGTCTACTCACATCAAAAGCCAAAGACATTTTACTTTCTGGTTGGATATTTGGTAACTTCTAAACTGATTCATTTTCCAATTGTTTTTTCCCTGAATTTTAAAAATCCATCTCATATTTTTTGTCAGTGCCCAATAGATTTGGAATTAATGTGTTTTAACTGAAAGTCGTGGGTACTGTGAAATTTGTTAGGAAAATAAGTGAGTGATAGCTAAATATTAGCTGCAAGTAAAAGTGTGTTACTAAATATTTTCACTGTAATGCAGTTAAAATTAAACAAAAACGCAATAGCTACAAAAATCCTCTGAATATTTGGATAAGTCGTGTTAATTTCTATTCATTATTGTGATCAGCTCATGGATCTACAAATCAGAAGGTAAATTGAGACGTAAAAGATTGGTAATAATCAAACGATGCCGCGTGTAATGATAACATGAAATAGGCCTTATCACGAAGCCGTTTGCCGTTCGCAGCGTGGGCCCTAACGGCCCATAGATTTAAAATTTTTTCGTAACCAAAACGAGTGAATATTTTACAACAGAAAATTTAATGAGCGGCAAATATGCTCATCATGACATCATGGTGGTAATTTCATAGAGGGGAAGCAACAACATTGATGGGGTAAAAATCGAGACCATTGTTGCGGTTAATCATCGTCGATCAATTGTCCCTTCGCATCGGAGTGCGGAGTTGACCTTTTTGCGGAAAGCAAATTCGGTGAGCCATCCAAGAATTCTAATTTTAATAGAAATCGTTTTTATTTTCATTAGAGTAAGTTTCGTGTCGTAAAAACTAAAAAATGGTATTTATTTTATATAGACTTTAACCCAATAACTAGAATTGCAAAGTGAGATTATAGGTGAGTTTTAAAGTTATTTTATTTAAAATTTTGTATAGTAAGTATCACGATTTAAGTAATTATTACATTAATTTAGATATATAAATAATAATTATACAATAATTTATATAAACGTTAGCTCATCGTTTTTAATAAATTCTTCAACAGTTTCCTTTTATTCAAAATTATAAATATTAAATTAGATTTAATTTTACAGATTTTGTGGAATACGTTTCTTCACTTTAATATTTCCGGAACACTTCTCTTCAAAATTACACTTCAATTTTTCTGGAACACTTCTCTATAAAATTAACAGATTTTATGAAACACTTCTCTTAATTTATTGATGCACTTTTCATTAATCTTCAATTAGAGTACTTTTCTCCAAAAATTTTTGGTGCACATCTCACCATCTACTTCAAAAAAAATTTCTTCTTTAGCTATTGCAGGCAAATTTCCTTATTCTTCATTTTTGGATCGATAATTTTTCTGTAGATGTCTAAATCTTTTGCATTTGAGGCATTGAGGTTTTCTTTTGTGCCAACAATTTTCCTCTTTATGACCAGGCTTCTTGCAATGGTTACACTGAAGAATTTTCTCTTTTCCCTTTGCAACTTTGGTTAGATAAGCTTCTTCAACCATCTGATCAATTTTGTCTTTTCTCATAGCCCTCTTTTGCTCCTGAGCCTACAAAACATTAATTAATTCTGGTAAAGTTATATCACTGATATCTTTAGAATCTTCAAGAGATGAAATTTTTGCCTCAAATCTTTCGGACAAACTTATAAACATCTTCTCTACGATCCTACTATCAGGTAAATCTTCTCCCAATAGCCGCATTTTGTTGACCACCGTCATCAACCGGTCAGAATATTCTTGAATGGTCTCCTTTTCTTTCATGCTTAAAGTCTCAAAATCTCTTTTGAGATTTAAGACTTGCATCCTCCTTATTCTTTCATTACTTTGATATAATTTTTTCAGTATATCCCAAGTTTCTTTAACTATTTCACAAATCATAATTCTTGTGAAAATTAATTCTGAGATAGCAAAATAAATTATAGATAAAGCTCTTAGAGTTTTTGCTTCTTCTTCTTTACGAGCCCTTATTTGATTAAGTGTTGGATTATTTCCTAAAGGTAGTAATTTCCTGTCATCTTCAACCCATTGTCATAAGTCAAGACCTTTTAGATGAGCTTTCATCTTGATAGCCCATACTTGATAATTTTCACCATTGAAATTTAGAGGCGAGAGAATTGTTGAATTGCTAGCAGTCATGGGGTTTTATGGGATTTTTTTTTCACTCAATCTCACAGTCTTTCAGGGATCTAAGGCTCTGATATTATGTTGAAATTTGTAGGATAAAGAGAAAAGAATATTTTTCTTTATATGTATTATTTGTACTCAACACATCTATTTATACTTATAAAAGATAATAAAATAATTTAAAATATATTAAATCCCTAATTTATTTAAATCAAATAAATTTTCTAAAAGACTTATTTTACTGCAACTTTTATTACTAATTTAAATTACTTTGAATCATTCTTCAACATAAACATTATCAATGGAAACTATATGATCTTCCACTTCAAGTTCTTCCTATTCTTCTAGCAAGCTTGAATTTGGTGAACTGTCCCCTGGGAGCTCCCTTGATCTTTCTCCTCTCCACTTCAACATTTGAGAAGACAGCTAACTAGATTAATGAGATCACACATGGAATCAACTAATCCTTATTCCTTAATTAGTAACAGATATGATAGCGATTAGTATCTCATGAGGTAATTAGATTTCTTGATTTGCGCATAATTCATTCAAATTATAGTTTCCTAATTAGATAAGCTGCGCGACATAGATACAGTTCTCTTTTAGAGTGTAGCTTAATTAGATTGTATGCTTGGAACATGATCCACACTAAAATCATTAATAATTCATTCAAATTATAGTTTCCTAATTAGATAGAATGTAGCTTAATTAGATTGTATGCTTAGAACACGATCCACACTAAAATTATTCTTATTTTTAATGCTCAAACATTTTAAGAGAATGTATTAATTCAAATTTATTCAATTATAATTTGTAAGATTATCTATTTTTTACACAATAATATGAAGCTTGTGGATTGATGCGACAATGTTATATTATTAATACTTATATATATTTTATATAATTTATTTTATTTACTTCTACAAAAACATAAAACATATGAAGCTTGTGGTCAATCAAGTTTTCTCTCTCTTTATAAAATGACTTAAACTCTTAAGAATATTCATTCAAATGCTGATATAAAACCCTAGGATATACAATCTACCAAACTAAAAATTTTATTGGGCAACCACCTATGCTCCCCATTTCGGGTTCTTCATTAAAAGCAGGCATTGTTTAGTTCAAAGCTTCAGTACATTCTACTGCATATTTTTTTGCAATTTTATTAATAAGTTTCATTTTCACATATTAATATGCAGCAGACTGTTACAACCGTGCAAGTAATGCTGTTATACATTACGTAGGAAATATCAAATCACTAGTCAGCATAAAATTGTCAAACACTTGATCGTATTGTACAATTTACAAACTTTGCTATAAATTTTAGTAAAAGTACAAATCATTTATATTTTTAAAAAATCATAAAATAAATTATAGTTGTAATAGGAGCTGTTGAACATTCTACATATATTTAAAAAGAAAAAGTAAAAGACCCACCTTCAGCATCAAAAACCGTTAATGGGGATTCTATTTTATTGTTAATTGTTTATTATTATGCTAATGCTGCAGTTTCATTAATTTTTACCTTCATTTATTTCTTAATGGAACCAATATTGCAAATGACATTTTCTTAAAAACAAAATCTATCAAGGTCAAAATTACTTATTATTTCAAGTGTTGCATGCAATATCCACAACGGATGATAGCCATTACGATTAAAACATTAATTAATCCATCATGATTAATAATGTTTTTCTTTGTTTCTTTGTTTTGAATTTAAGTCAAATATGCGAAAGTCATATGGGTCAAGATTCTTTTCATTTTATAGATATTTTCTATATCTTCTAGGGCACTTTGCACTTTGCCTAATGATGTAATTAATCAAGTTAACAGAAAATGATATTAACTACTTCATCAATTTTGCTATAATCATGTATGAAATTTCGTCTGTTCTAGTGCCATTTTTTTTTCGAAAAGTCGTTCACTTCCTTCATCATGTTATTGTTATACAGAGAGAGATTTCCCAGAGAAAGAATTTACTGATGACAATTGCGACCTGTTAAATTTCTCAGCTATTAGATGAAAGTAGTAGCAGACACGAAACCCTGAAAATAGACAGATTCCTCGTGCTTCTCTCGCCAGGGACACTCTCGTTCATTTCCCTTATGTATTAAATTTATGTTATTTGTTTAGTGACTAATGATTTATAATGAGTTGGATACTGAGTTACAAAAATCTTAATTAATGTTTTAAAAAATGTTATCATGAGCTCTAGTTAAACAGTCATCGGCATAAAAACTCGTGCATAAAATTTATGGAATCATATTGTTGGGCTAATTATCTCGAATTAGTTAGCGTTCCCTTTTAAACTTTAAACAGATTCAAATTAAAAAGAGAAATCCAAGTCAATAGTCTTTAAATTGGCTGCTTCTGCAGGACTAGGAGAAGTCGATGTTTGTATTTTCGTTTTCAACAACTTGGTGAAATGATATCCAATTTGACTTAGATAAATAATAGTAGAGATATATGTTTGATCTGTTTCACATCTTGTATCTACAATCATTTTCTTTATAAGCAGTAAAAACTTGGTCAAAGTCCCAAGTTAATTGAGACCTACCATAGGATTATCAAAATAAAATACAAGAGAGAGAGAGATTAGGCTTTGAAGCAAAAGATAAAAAATCATCTGCTTTTGTTGAAAGTAAAGGATCAGGGAAATGCACCGAAGCTCAAGTGGTCTTTTCAATGAACAAAGTTATATGATAAAGCAACAAATGAAAGTGAGCCAAAGGTAATGAACCCAAGACCCATCATCATGAATTATACTTTTAGTAAACGTTGGCTGTTGATTGAACAAGTCCTAGAGAGATTTTGTTTTTTTATACTATCAATTCAGTGAGGATAATTAATAAACAAACTAACTGTTAATTAATTAACTAAATTGGGTTTTTTTAACTTTATTAATTCCTCGCGAAAGGTAAGTCTAAGGTCAAGAATTAGGCACATAACAAGTGTGATTGTTCCAAATGTCAAGTTGTGCTAAGTTGGAAACTATTAATATCTGACCAAACTTTATATTATTATTTTGTCATCCATGTTAAGAATTCATCTGCAATAAGTAAGAAAATAATGAAATCTCTGGATCTATACGCATGTAGTTGGAATGATGTGGCCCAAATCTTATAAAACTTAAGGCTCCACATTAATCATATTGTCTAGACCATTACATTCCAACAAATGTTTATACTTAAAATCCATCTTCCTAATTGCGTGCATGAATATTTGATATTGGCCCATCTTCCCTTTCCACTACAACTAATCATGTTGATAAACGATGAAGCTAAAGGTAAACGATATATATATATATATATATATACAACTAGGGATTGTTTGGTTTCAATGTATCTCATGAATATGGATCCATATAAGAGAGTTTCGCTACACCTATTCCGTGTCTATCTGGTATCTATATAAAGATGATCACCAAACGATGGAATAGAAGATTCTCGTTCTAATCCTACTCTATTAATTAATTATAATTTATCAATAGGATAAGTTTCAATAGTCTTCTATTTCTTTTTTCTTCTTTTTTTACATATTTTTTACTTATATGTTTACGTTGGAAAAAAATGTAATTACTGTTTAATTAGTAAAGATTTTTTTCCAAATAATAAAATTTCTTAAATTAAAAAAAAATTTGCGTTTACAATAAAATAGTATCACAATTGTATGCTTCTAAACTTTCAACAAACGCTTAATAATAATAATATAACATCCCAGAAAAGAAAATCGATATTCAAACAAATGATGGGTTTGATTTATATTTATGTAATATTTTACAGTTTTAAACTTAACTTAATGATGGGATCGGTTTAATTTGAATATGCTTTTCACATGTCATCCGCGCTTAATATTTTAATAAGTGTGCAGTATGGTGTCCCGAATAATTCCAACATATTTAAAACATAATCTTTATTCATTGATCTTAAATTAGTCTACGGTAATGATGAATGTGATCAATATTTTAATAATAGTTTTAAATAAAATTTCACCGAAAACCCAATAGAAAAGTCCAATCACCATTAGCTTAAAATACCTCCTCTTTTGTGAAACTGAAGATTTTCCCACCCCCTACTGGATTTCAAAGAGCATGAAGTAGAAGGCCCCAAAAATTAAAAACAAAAAAATAAAAATAAAGAAACAAGGAGAGAAAACCAGAGTAAGCCGAATGTGTTTTGACAGATAGTCAATGGATCATTAAGAGAGATATATGTACCTAACAAATAGCAATTTACGCACTGCATGACTCCAATCTCCAAGTATGGGCTTGCTCTTTGCCTCTTTCTTCCTTTCATCAACCTTTTTATTGTTATAATATTTTTAATTTTCTTTAAGGCAAGCAAACCCAGGGGACAAATCGTTTCCCTTTAAACTTCACCTGCATTACCCTTGTTAAGAATCAAGAAATAGACAAAGAACTTCAGTGACAAAAGCCCAAGCTCTCTCTCTCTCTCTCTCTCTCTCTACAATAACACAGTTTCTGCAACAAATGCCTTCCAACTCTTATATATTATACCACTGAAGCTCTTGCTTCTTTCTCACTCAATATATTATGGAAGAAACAGATGAGTCCAACGCAAACAAGAAATGCAATACTAAAACCAGGAGTTTCAGGGGAAGAACTAGTCCTCACAAACATCAGTACCAGCATCGGTTATGGCAAAATTCAAATCATTTTGGGTTTTGTAACCAATACCGGTATCCAAGTTACTGCACAGCTTCACTTCCTTTACCTTCCCCTATTCCTTTAACACTTGCTTTAACACCATCTCTTCCTCAAAACCAAAGCTTTAGATCAAAAACCCATTTCCACAAACCTTCATGTAAGCTTAATAATCTTCCTCTTGCCACTTCCTCTGATATCCATGTTCCTGTTGTAACAATTTCTCCAGGTAACCCAATATATTTAAAGTTTTAAAACTTTTCTTTGGTTATTTTTTCTATTTGTGTTTTCCTCTCATTGTTTTCCCATATCTATTCTTCTAAAATGTGTGTATGGTTTTAGCTTGAAGTTCTCTTTTAACGAAAAGTTAATATAGAATTCTGGGTACAAACTGGGGAATCTCCCTCAATATTAAAGCATATTAATTTTCTTTTTCTTTCTGTTTGTTTTGCAGGCTTTTGTTATCGAACTTTTCATTTGTTGGCTGGTTTCCGTCATATTTGTTCTTTATTTGTCTGCGTGTGATATGAAAAAGGGATATTAAATTTTGTTTGTTTCAATGTCTCTTATTTACACTTTGGTGTTAGTTTATGTAAACGTTTTAATCTGAGAACTTTCTAAGAAGTAGCATAATCTTATTGCCAAGATTGATACATCTTGTTTGTTTCGATAGATAAATCTCAAGTACTGGTGTGTTCTTTAATCATTAGTAGCCTTAATCAATATTACTTCAATTATAATAAGACTCTACCATATCAACATGATGAGCCCCGTCTCTGTTAACTCGCTATTTCTTTCAACTTACGCAAACAGCTTCAGGGGGACTTCAAGGAAGAAACAAAGTAGCAGTTAAAGGAGATGATGGAAGACGGATCATGGGTGCCAAAACACAAGCACTTGTGGCAGCAAGGAGACCAGATTCCGGTGGCATCAAAGGGCCTGTTATCTCTCTCCTTGCCAATCATTTTCTTGTCCAATTTGATCCATCACAGCGAATTTTCCATTACAATGTCGAAATGTCTCCCAGTCCTTCCAAGGAAGTTGCTCGAATGATCAAACAGAAACTGGTAGAGAACAACTCTCCTATGCTCGCTGGTGCTGATCCTGCTTATGATGGCAGAAAAAATATTTACAGCCCCGTTGAATTCCAAAATGATAGGCTTGAATTCTTTATTAGCCTTCCAATTCCCACAAGCAAATCTATGTTACCTTCTGAAGAATCCAATGAACTGAAAGAGAAGCACCATCAGCTTAAACTCTTTAGAATAAATATCAAACTTGTGTCAAAGTTTGATGGAAGGGAATTGAGTAACTACTTGAGCAAAGGAAGTGATGATTGGATTCCACTTCCTCAGGAATATCTCCATGCTTTGGATGTTGTCTTGAGGGAGATCCCAAGTGAGAAGTGTATACCTGTGGGGGAGATCACTTTATTCAAGTTCAATGGAAGGTGCTAAAGAAATTGGAGGAGGAGCTGTTGGATTGAGAGGATTCTTTCAGAGTCTTAGACCAGCACAACAAGGACTTGCTCTCAATGTCGATGCCTCTGTAAGTGCTTTCCATGAAAGCATTGGAGTAATTCCTTACTTGCAGAAGCGTCTCAAGTTTCTTAAAGACCTCCCTCAGAGGGAGACAAGAGGCTTGAGTGCTGAAGAAAAGAAAGAAGTGGAAAAGGCAATTAAGAACATCAGGATCTTTGTTTGTCACAGAGAAACAGTTCAGAGATACCGGGTTTATGGATTGACGGAGGAAGCTACTGAACATCTCTGGTTTGCAGACAGAGATGGGAACAATATAAGGCTTTTGAGTTACTTCAAAGATCACTACAATTACAATATAGTATTCAGAAATTTGCCATGTTTGCAGATCGGTAGGAGCAAGCCATGTTATCTTCCTATGGAGCTTTGTATAATTTGTGATGGACAGAAGTTTCTTGGGAAGCTTTCGGATGATCAAACTGCAAGAATACTTAAGATGGGTTGCCAAAGACCAAAAGAGCGAAAAGCAATTATAGATGGAGTGATGAGGGGACCTGTTGGTCCAACAAGGTAACCTCAAAATTAGTAAAACTTCAATATAAGGTCTTCACTACAACTCTAAAATTTCTTTTTGTTTTCTTCTAGTTGTTTCTAAAAAATTAGTTTTTTTTTGCTTGACAGTGGCAACCAGGGAAGAGATTTCAAACTCCATGTCTCAAGGGAAATGACAAGATTGAATGGGAGAATGCTTCAACCGCCCAAATTAAAGCTTGGTGATGGTGGTCACATAAGAGATTTAGTTCCTTCTCGCCATGACCGCCAATGGAACTTTCTTGACAGTCATGTTGTTGAAGGAGCTCAAATTGAGAGGTGGGCACTGATAAGTTTTGGTGGCACCCATGATCAAAAGTCTTCTGTACCAAAGTTTATTAGCCAGCTATCTCAAAAGTGTGAACAAATGGGCATCTTTTTTAACAAAAGTACAATCATTAGCCCTCAATTTGAACCAACCCAAGTGCTTAACAATGTTTCTCTCTTGGAATCTAAACTCAAGAAAACCCATGAAGCCGCCTCAAACAATCTTCAACTGCTCATATGTATAATGGAGAGGAAGCACAAAGGGTATGCGGATTTGAAACGGATAGCAGAAACAAGTGTTGGGATTGTAAGTCAATGTTGCTTGTACTCTAACGTTGGGAAGTTGAGTTCACAGTTTCTAGCTAATTTGGCTCTCAAGATAAATGCCAAGGTTGGCGGATGCACGGTTGCTTTGTACAAGTCATTGCCTTCTCAGATACCCCGCATTTTCCAGCCTACAGAGCCAATAATCCTTATGGGAGCTGATGTGACTCATCCTCACCCACTAGATGATTTCAGTCCATCAGTTGCTTCTGTGGTTGGCAGCATGAACTGGCCAGCAGCAAACAAGTATGCATCCAGGATGAGATCCCAAACACATCGACAAGAAATTATCCAAGATCTTGGTACAATGGTAGGGGAACTACTTGATGATTTTCACCATGAAGAAAACAAACTTCCCAAGAGAATCATCTTCTTCAGAGATGGTGTAAGCGAAACTCAATTTTATAAAGTGCTTCAGGAGGAGCTGCAATCCATTAGAGAAGCTTGTTCAAGATTTCCTGGTTATAGTCCTCCGATCACATTTGTAGTAGTACAGAAGAGACATCACACAAGGTTGTTTCCATATGATAATGATCCGTCTTCAGCTCAGAATAAATCTTTTGATGAAAACATTCCTCCGGGAACTGTTGTAGATACTGTGATAACTCATCCAAGGGAATTTGATTTCTATCTTTGTAGCCATTGGGGAGTGCAGGGAACAAGCAGGCCTACACATTACTGTATTTTGTGGGATGATAACAAGTTCACTTCTGATGAACTACAGAAGCTGGTTTATAATCTCTGCTACACATTTGTGAGATGCACCAAACCTGTTTCATTGGTGCCTCCTGCTTACTATGCCCATTTGGCTGCATACAGAGGTAGACTTTACCTTGAACGCTCGGAGTCAGCAACTTTTAAAGGGAGTACTTCTACAATCTGTCGAGCTGCCCCTCCAAAGGCAGCCCCGCTACCAAAACTTAGTGAGAATGTAAAGAAGTTTATGTTCTACTGCTAATTGTTTTTGTAGCATCATTGCATATCTAGAAATCTTGAATCTTATGCCCTGTACATTTGAATTCCACACAAATGTAGTCCTGTATACTTCTGTATAGCTGGCTATTTTTTCAGAAATAAAGATTATTGGTAGACTAATGCAAGAATTAATTGCTGCCAATCGGATAGGGCCAAACTATATTAAGCATATTGTTGTAACTATCTCTTAATTGGCAAGAAAATGACAACTTACTAATAACCCTAATAAAATCCAAAAGTATATTTTAAAGTTGAGTTCATGTGTGGACAAAAGCCAAGCTTCAGTTCAGATACAAAACAAAAGAGCCAAAAGGTTTTCTTGATAGGAATAATTACTCTATGCAGTATTTTTCAGTGTATGATCAGCCCCACAAACAGCTATCAGTTCTTCCACAATAATTGATGAAAAAAAAAAAAATCTCCCCCGTTATCTTTCTGTTTATATTAAAAGAAAGTGTGAATAGATCAATAGAATATAGGATAAAGTTAGAACAGGACAGTTACGACAGTAGTGGTTGTATTCTTACTGTCAGTATATTTTTTATTTACGCATCTATCTTGTTTATTAAATGTTTTTGGTAACTGTAAAATTATTGTTGTGCAGCTATAAACTGACCATCCATGAATATATGTTAGGCAATAATTATGTGATATTTGTGTACATACTTCAGGTCAAGTAGAAGAAATACAATTAAATAAGAATACTATCAAAAGCTTGAGTAAATATATGGTTGATTCTAGAAAAGTTTTGTCAACGAGTGATGATACAGGCGTTCAAATAAGTCATATGTAAAAGTTTCACTTGATTCTGAATGCAACAAAAACTAAATCATTACTATAAGTCTCTGCGTGTCGACTGCTATAACAGCCTTGAAAACGTGATCAGTCGCTGAAAAGATAGAAGAGTAAACAGAGAGATATGATCTAGCTGCTACTATTTAGGATAGGCCAGTTTTGGGACTATAAAAGGAGTTTGAAAAGAAAAAAAAAAATCTCATGAAAATCATGAAAATCTTGTATCTTTCTCAGTGTATGCTATACCTGTTTTCAATGCATGCATTACCTTGAAGAAGAGGCCATAAGAGAAAAGAGATAATAACATTAATGCTCATAAGTTTTGAAATTTATTAAAAGGATAGGCCAGTTTTAAGAATTTCTCAAATGAAGTGTATATAATTATAGTTAAAAATCTTGATTATTTTAAATTCTTATAAGGAGTGATAACCTGAAGAATCGAACACAAAATCACAGCATAAATACAAATCGATCTCTCCTACTCAATACCATTAAAAAGAAAAGCTAAGTACAAAACTGAACTCAGCAGTTATTGGCTCAGGCTATGGGCACTTGTAGTTGTAGCCATTAACGAGAGGAAAAAGCAACAAACCGTAAGCCAGGAAAATATTGGGTTTCAAACGAAAAAGCATTCGACTATGAGTCTATGAACATCGACTTCCCCTTTTGTCTCTTCATACTTCTCTGTCTCTCCTTTTAAGTTTTAGAGGCTCAGCCAGCGGATGGGCTTTTTCTAGGGATGATAATTTGGATTACGACACAATTATTCGATACGAATTTGATATAATTAAACAGATTCGGATTTAAAAATTTTGACACGAATAATAAACGGATCGTATTCGTGTCACACAATTAATAATCGTGTCGAATTCGGATTTGACCTTGTGAATTCGTTTATTCGTTTAAAACACGATTAATTAAATAAATA
>JAVXUL010000012.1:5358822-5370319 GCA_035590515.1 Trichilia minutiflora | reverse complement strand
AGCTAATGTATGTAAATAAAGAACAATTTCTTTTATTCATAAATATTGAGTTTATACAAGATCAAAAGCCCTGAAACTGACAACACGAATGGTTTCTAGGGCATACACACTAACAGATTTGGGATACTTTAAATTTCTAGGGCAAAGTTAAACTCATAAGTCTCGGAGTAAAGGGGCATTTTGCATATGGTTCTATTTGGTGCATAGATTCCACATTCTCACCTCGGGATAACACTTTTTCACTGTTTATGTTCTTTACTAATTTCCTTACCAAGGCCTCTACATCTTTTTCCTTGGTTAATGTCCTCTTCTATATGTGGATAATGTCATCTCGAAGCCTCACACTCCCTTCATCATTTTTGCTCAAGGACTACTCTCATATCATCGATGGACAAGCTAGTTTCTAAGAACTTCTCATGATTCTTTTCTAAACTTTGAGAAACATAAATGGATTCACAATGGCGCCTTTCATAGATCTTAAAAGGTGCATTTTCGCTCTTGTTGTCCATTTTCTTCACCAGAGGTTCTCCTATAGCCTTTCTTTTTCCCTTTTCAACTGCAGTGTATTTCCTCTTTGAAACCACTTCTCTCCTTCCATCATTGTTCTTCACAACTTTATCTGGTTATGGGGTGCTGCTTTCTACTGCTTCAGCTGACATTCCTAGGTCTAGTGACCCCATCCTCAACACCTTTTTATTTCTGCTATCTCTAAGATCAACGTTTGTATTTGCTGAACTTTTTCAGCATACAGTTGTTTAATATTTCGAAGCTGTTGTAACAATTCGGTCATTTTATCTGTTTCTCTTGCATGTTATGGCCTGCAAGTGGGAATGGCCCCAGATTTAGATGTAGAGTCTTCAAGCTCTGGAATCTCCTTCAACAAATTTTGGATTTCATTTGTTGTCGTGGTTGCGTCAATGGAATTTCATTCTGGCTTTCTCCATTCCAATACATGTCTCTGTGTTGGGTAAGCTCTTGCTATTGTCATCTCCAAGGCAATTAGTGGTTCACTAGCTTTTTGCTCGTTTTCCCATAGACGACACCAATATATTAATGCAAGAAATTGGTTCTTCTTCTTCAACCTCCAGCACTAGCTTCTTCTTCCTCAACTATGATCAGTCTCTGCAAATTCTTGTCTGTAAAACATGAAAATCCTCATGGGTAAAGCTAGTATTCTGATGAAAAGCATTCGATGTTTAAAACAATAAGGATTTTGCTTGTGTGTGAGAGTTGAAAGAAATTGAGAGAGAGAAAGAGAAAGAGAGATGATGCTTGTCAAAAAATCAGAGAGAATCTGTCTGTGTATGTTGTATAAAAGTTAGAATATTCGTTATCCGTAAATAGAAAAAAATAAACCTCCTTTATTCCCAGAATCTATCACCTTTTAATCATTTGCAGATATAAACGTATATACGTGTCATTCCTTTATTAGTTTTCTCTGAAAGTTTGTGATGAGAATTACGAGGTGTGACTGTTATGAGAATCGTACTTGTCCAAGTGTATAACTGAATATTCTAAAGGATTGATGGAGTCAGATAGAATATACTAGGATGTTTAAGGTTTCAGACAATAATATGCTGATAAGTCTTAGATCTCGGATATTGATGTGCCTAGATCCTTAGATTATCCGAGAAGTCCCAAGTCTCGAATAATGACGATATTATAATTTAGTCTTAGGAAAATAAATCTCTCTGACCAATGGGCCTAGGCCCTTAGATTGATCGAAAGAACCCAGATTTTGGATGATGACATCATGATAAACAAGTCTTAGAGAATAAATACCTCTGAACCAATTGGCCTGAACTTTTACACTTGGAAGGCCCAGACTCTTCATAAATTATCCAAATAATAAATATTAAAAAAAGATAGATACTGATAAAATATTAAAATAATAATAAATAAATAAATAATTTGTATTAAATATACATGAAAAAATTTTAGAAAAAACTATGATAAAAAAAGAAGAAAATTTCACTATATAAAAAATTAAAAAATATATATTTATTTTTTAAGACCAGTATTTATTTACACCCATAAGTTATGTGTTAGGCCCAAAAATTAATTGGGTCAATATAAATATTATCCTCCGATTCATCAATGTAATATTATATATCAAAACAAATATTATTTTATTCTATCTTTTGTATGCATCATATTAGTATATATGATAAATCAACATCACATTTTTATTAAAAAAATTTTATATACATAAAAAATCTTAATTTAGGAAATCAAAGATAGAGGACTAATCAAATTAATATGTTGTCATTTATTAAAAAGATAGTTCACATAAAATTTACGATTTAATTTTTTATATATTTTAATAAAAAATATTAATTATAAAAATTAAGTCTAAAACACAAAATTCACATAAATTATCTTTAATCACTAAGTGTCTGTTTGGCCCAGTTTTTTCAGTGTTTTTTAACCTCTTTTTATTAAAAGCTGGGTCAAACAAATAAAAATAAAATACTTTTTATAAAAAGTCTTTCATTTAAAATATAAAAAAGACCTTTTTTAAAAATTGAGAAAGATGAACTTTCTCTTCTTTTCTCATTAAATACACATATGATACTTATTTTATTTCAAAAATATACTTCTTAACTCCTTCTTTCAAATATTTTACTTTAAACAAATCAAATACCCTTTATGATAATTTTAATAAAAAAAGAAATTATTTTATTTATTATACCAAACAGTTTTAAAGAAAAGTCTTATTTTAATTTTAAAATCTCTTTTTTTTTAAAGAGAAGCAAAAGCCAGCTTTTAAGTATTTAAAAAGCTACCCCAAGCAGGTGGGGCATGCATTTTCATAAAATATGCTGAAAGGCCAAAATGAATGAAGAAAGCACAAATGAAAAGGACCCATTGTGTAAAAACATACCAGTTTGATCTGGGCCTTAATTGATGCAATGAGGCAAGTATACTCCTCTATTTGCCTGTAGAATGCAATTATGTAATGTATTAAGTTTGACATTTAGAGCAGTTATCAAAAGAGGATTAAAAAAACAACTGTTTGGCAAAATAGAAGGGAGAGAAAGAAAGAAAAAACAGTAATTGGACAAGCTAGTGTTTTTTAGTTACATGGTTAAAAATAGCCCACTACAAATCAAGCACCAAAAATCTTTCCAAGAGAATGATTTGACAGGATCAAAATAACAGTGTTTATAGAAAGTCCATCCATCATAAAGGAACTTCATGAACTCTGGCAAATTATTTTTATTTTTTATTTGTACCAAATTAATTTTACCTTGCCAACGGCAGGTGCATTACATAAGTAAATTTAAAATAAACTCCAACAAACCGAATTAGATTATTTAAACACAAAAAAAAAAAAATTATACCTTGAAATCTTTTCTTCCCTTTGTGATATGTAATTCAAAGCTTCAGACCAGGAGAACTCCACATGGAATCCAAGTCCAATATCCACAAATATGTGCTGTGTATCTGGCCTGAATCACCCAACCCCACATTCAAAAAGAAAAGAAAATAAGAACAAGAAAGGATATCACGTTAATGTGCTAAAAAAATTAAAATAAAATTGGAAACATAGTAATTACAGTACAAACTTCCAAGAAAAAAGTTGGAAAGGTCAATGAAGATCTGAAGCCAAAGTTGAAAAGAAACTAGGCAGCAAATTAAAAAATATATATATAATATAGGCATGCATTGAATGTCACGCATTAAGCACCAAAAAGCATAACAAAAACTTACACATCGGCTTGCATGTATACTTCAGACCCAAGGTTCAACAATGTTCTGAGACTTGTCACACTATTTTTCTCCAAATTCTCAATGTTCCTTCGCAAATCTGAGCTATAAGCATATGGTGTCAAGTAAAACAGATAAAAGAAGGATCACCAAGTTGGTTGAAAAGACTATCAGATCCTACACTCTTCATTAAAATTTCCAAAATAAGACAAATGAAAAGGAAATAAATTAAAAATGCTTCAGTTTCAGTGCCTCTTTCAGGAAGTTTCCATCTTTTGCTCTATAAAACCAATTGCTTTTGAGATGTTAATTTACATACATCCAAAAGCCTAGTGAGCCATATTTATGAAGGTTGTAAGAGATTATTAACAACTCTTTTTCAAAATACAATCAGAGCCTTAAAAACGCATGGTTGCTGTAATATTTTACTTGAATTTAAGAAAAATAAAATTTCATCCATGGAAAATTAAAAAAAAAAAAAATGTTAGAAAGAAAAAGAAAACCAAGCTATATCTCTCAACAAACATGAAAGAAGGATACAAAATCTTTTGTTGCTCAAAGACCTTGTCCCTGCAAAGTGAAACAAAGCAAGCAGTGAATTTCCATAAAACATCACTTCAACTCAAGGTGCCTGAGCCTTGAGTCAGTCATTAAGTTTCAATTACAACTGGCAAACAGCACTTCCACACATTAGTTTTAACTGAATATGCGGATACTAAATTAATATTATTAGCATAATACCAATGTTTGTTGTGCCAAGCGTCATAAATGTTACCATTTGCAAAAACCAGATATTTTGACGAAAAATAACCTTTCTAAATTTCCTGTGCTGAAATTAATGGTGCCATCCAACATTCTAAACATACCGTTCGGCCATAGCACGCACAAGGTCTGGTTTCAATCGTCTATCAACGAATTCCTCGAATTTCTGTATTTTCTCCTGGCGGTAGTTATCCATTTCAGTCCAAATAAAACACTACAAAGTCAAACATGAGCCAACATCAAAAATTCTACACGAAATAAAAACGTTGATACAAGCTACGATGCAAATGATTGAAAAATTACAGCAACCCAAAATCTAAAATTCACAGTGTCTAGCTTTCTAATCATATTACTAAATATTCCCAAAAGGCAAAGAGATATACAACAACAAATTAGTGATGCCGAAAAAACAAAACGTTTCGTTTAGGCATTTTATCGAGCAGATAAAAGACACGAGCCTGGTTCAAAACATTTTATCGACGAGGAGGGTAAAGAATTATCTGAATAGAGGTTCCGAAACACGCAACTTAGTTGAAGTTTGCTTACCTTGCTTTAGTAGCGACCGTGGCGGTGATTGTTAACCTGTAAAACAGAACTTGAGTGGGCTTGTATTTGATTGCCGATTCGATCGAGGATGCTGACTTTTCAAGTTACCAAATCGCATCGTTTTGGTCCTAGAGTGGAAAGCCCATATCCAAATCCAATATTACAGTCCACTAATTAATATATGCTTCAAAAGTGGGATTATTATTAGATTTATCTATTTTATTAAATTATAATGTGGGAGATAAATTTTATTTAATTTTTTTTCTAATTATTCATATACCCTTGTATATATTTTAAACTATAAACCAAAATAAAAATTGCAGAGTCCTCGAGCTAATCAATGTGAAATTAGGTTGTATTTGGCTTTGCTAATTTAGCACTTAATAAATGTTAATAAGCACTTCGTTAGTAAATATAATTGATATTTTAAAAAATATATTTATCAAAATTAAATTAATACATAATAAGTATTTAAAATACACTCAAATACTTAGTTTAACAATTACATTAATACATAAATATTTTTATATTTATTAACCAAGTACTAAATATTTTTTTAAAAAAATTAATAAAATGAGAAGTGCTAAAAAAAATATAAGCACTAAGTAAATATTTTCAATACATTAGAACATGTATGGATAGTGCATGAAACAGAAATGCCAAATTCTAAAATTAAAGCATCCATTTGCGCAAGAATTTGTGGCAGTCACAACCTCATTGAAATTATCTAATTGCCGCGTACATTTAACAAAGGAATTCAAGGTATTTAACCTTCTTCGCATTTTAGAAAGTGATAGTTTATACAATCACAAATTCATAGTTGAATTTTTATACAAACGCTCTAGATCAGTTTTGAAGTTCATGGTCCACCCTGATACCAATTATCTCAGATTATAACCGTGTAATTAAAGTAAAGTAAATGAAGACTTCAAACAGAGAAAGTTGGATCAATGTGAAGTAACTTTGTATCATCTGGAAATGTTGGCAGGATATGAATATTTCCTCAAGGAATGAATAGAAAATATAGCTTCCAACCACTAAACCAAAATAAAAAATGTTGAAATTTGCTGAAATTTTCTTTGAAGGCATCCTGCCTGTCCATTACTTCCATAATAATTAAACTACCTCTACTTCTGCATTTAACTCGGCAAGCAAACCAATGAAAGACCTTGTTTGTGCACTTGAACGAAGTATCTAATCAGGAGTTGGGAGTCATAAGCATACCAGTTACCACAAACCTTGTATTAAGATCTGCTAATATCCCAACATCCAATGCTTTTATCATTGATGAAAGCATGTGACCAACAACAAAATCTGCAAGTCCTGATTGCAGCCCCATCTTCATATTACTAACTTAAAGGAGTTCCATGGTTAAATTAAACCAAGTTACAAGATGATGTCATTTGCCTCTTGATTAAGAAGAAACAGATACAGTTCTAAAACCGGCTCAGATTCACCATCCAAAGCTCCCATACTATAACATGCAACCGAAGTGGAAAACCGCATTTATCATGGAAATATGGAATCAATAAGCATGACAAATGAGTACATTAGCACTAAAAGAGGCCCTTGCCACATTCTTGAAGATCCATTCCCATAGCTTAGTGTCTGTACTCGATGAGTAAACAATCCCCCAATAAACACCATCCCAATTGTCGATATAAGAAATAACAATAGACCTACCTGATTCTGCCCTTAATCAAAATCCTCGACCTAAGTAATGCCTGTGACCCTGAAACATCCTCCAACACAGATATAACAATGCCAATATTACAAGTAACAAGTGAAAACACGAATCCTACTATTATCGCCACACATAGAACTAAATCAGGCGTCAACGGAATTGCAGAAACTGCCACACAAATAGCAAAAAGAAGGACAAAAAACAAGGTGAGGCAACCAACAATCACCATACACACCCACAGATATGTTAACAAAAGCCTCTTCCAAATTTTACGAACTATCACAAAAAACTTCAAAATGTTGGCTGGTTTCCTCGAATAAGTACAATCTACAGAGTAAGCAACCGCCGCTTTAGACAACAAAGACAAGGTAACAAATAACGGGAAGGACATTGCCGATGAAAGAGCCATTTCAGAGAATTTATGACATAACTCTTTGACCAAAAAAGATGGTCCCTGCACACGGGTCTCATCGATTAAGGTCGGGTGTCGCCTGATCTGTACTTGCACTGTACACATCCTAAGGGTTGTGGCGCCGTCCCGTGTCCAACTGGACGGCACAGTAGGTGCATGAGTTTCCTAGTAACAAAAAAAAAAAGCTTCAATGAAAGACCACTAGCTTCTGCAACTAATAAGAGCTTGTAAGTGAGTTTCTTCACAACATACTGATCGACAAGTACATTTGATAAAAGAACAGCAGATAAAAGGCAAATTAACACCGAGGCTGTAGTCATAAAAGCCGAGGAATTGAACCGGAAAACCCTAGCAGATTCTCTAAAGATTTCTAAAGCACTTGTGGAATAAAATTGGTGCGCACTGTAAGCATTACCATAATCCGATGGTTCTAAATAAAGATTATGCAAATGGGTATCTTCAGATCCCTCCATTTTTAAGTGATACGAACTAATCCTAGGAGAAGCGACGCTAAGGGTGTCCATTTGATTAAGATATCATGAGCCGTTATTAATACATCCAGCTTATTACCTACCCATCAGATCCTAAGTAACTGAAAATCAATAATGAGAATACTAAAACGGTATCAAACAACGCAGAGAGAGTAGAAACAACAAAATCAGACCTGTTACTGAAGGAAAAACATGAGGATGATGAATCGAAACGGTAGCAACAGCTGAAAAAGCGGGTTAAAGAGCGACGATCAACACTAATTAGATAGACTTAGGAAGAAATGGGATTTGTGTCAAAACGTGTGTTTTCGGCTTGTGGCACTGCTTTTTTAGATTTTAGCGTGACGGTTGCGGAATTTTATATGTTTTTTACCGTGCAAATGACAATGTTCGTCTGTGATTTCATCCAGTAGTTTGTACGCGTTCAAGATGCTATAATTATCGACTGAGTTAATTAAGGAACATGGGACAACAGATTCTATAGAGAGTTTGTTGTTTTACATGAAATGGTAGAATTGCTATGGCTTCTTCTAACAAATTGCAATTGTAGGGTATCAATTCACACTCGGCAAATCGATGTTATTATGTTACCATGGTATGATTGGAGAAATAATAGCAATCAATGTTATTTTATGTTACCATGTTGGTGTGATTGGAGATGTTCATGGAAGAGCTGTGATAGTGAATATCTCATTATACCAAATAAGCTTAGACTAAATTATAATTCTTAATTTATTCTAATTAAGTATATTTATTTTACGTTATAAAATTCAAGACAATTCTGTAATGAATTGTTTGATTAAAATAAATAAATAATATAGACATGATTATTAAGCTAGCACACATATACGTGAAATCAATCCAAATTGAGAGAATGTTTTATTTTATGATAAGCTAATAAATTTATTTTAATCCCTTCGTATCTCAGGAAAATAGAGATTATCACATCTTACATAATAATAATAAAAAAGTTTCGAATAGATTATAAATTTTGAAGTTATAAGGTAAAAAATGTTCAAAACAAATAATATTCATTTAAGCATTAACACTATATTTATACGAAAATAATTTAATATATATTTTCTTATTTTAATTCCCAAAATACACGTATAATATGATTCCGTCCAACAAGTTATATATAAAAGAAAAAAATGGAGGAAGGAGAAGAAGAAGGTGACAACATGATTTGTAGATGGAAAATTTATAATTATTGATGGAATCTCTTTTTCTTTCTAACTCTAATGAGTTTTGGTCCTATCTCAGATATTCCCTTAAAAAAAATAAAAAAATAAAATACAAAAGAACATGTAGCCTAACTGGTTATCTTTGACCTTGTGTTACATACTACCTAGTTGATTTTATTCTCTTGGACGGTTAGATTTAAAATTAGTTGATTTTTGGAGAAAAAAATATAAATAAAATATACTAATAAAAATGTTTTAAAAAAACGTATATTTTGACTTGAGAATCAATGCAGCTTAAAGCCCGGCCGTCGCAGCACAGGAGTCAAAATTTATATTGTGGAGACCTAAAAAATCAATCGAGATTAATATATATATCATATTAATTCAGAAAAATAAGTTTTTTTTTTATAAATACATGTCACACAAACACATAATTAATTACAGAAAGCAATCTTTCTTCTCGGATTCAGAACAAAAACCTACAATCTTTTTTTGCCAATAAGACTTGCAAGACCAATCTCCTATCAGCTTTCTATCACAAGAACAAGAAAAACAAGAGAAAAAATAAAAAAACACAGAAGAAAAATCGAGAGAAATTTTTCAAGAGGACTTTTATTGATTCTCATCCTCTCATCTGGAAACAGGACTCTTTTACCTTTTATCTACAAGCACAATTGTATTTACAACTAACAGAACACATAAAATTGACTAACATCCTTTTCCACTCTAATGACAAGTTTATCCTTAATAAACAAATTACCAAACCTTGCATTTTAATTCAGAATACTTTGCACTCTAATCCATTAACAATTCTGCATAATATTGGATTATATTATCAATTCTCCATTTTGATTCAATATTAAGTAAAATTATAATCCTGTGAGTTGAATCTTTCTTATCCTCTAGACATACACACATATATGTACATTGATCCCCTGTCAACTTTCCTACAATTTACTGACTTCCATACAAGTTTTATAACCTCCACTTATACTCTCTAAATTCTTTGTTATTCACCTGCAAGTACTATCAAAATATACTTATGCTCATGAATTCCTACAAACTTCTTAATTGACACGATTTTAGTTAAAACATCTGCTGTATTTTTTTCAGTTTTTATTTTCAATAATCTCACACTTTCTTCTGCAAGCATATCTCTTACAAAATGAAACCGTATATTTATGTGTTTAATTCTTTTATGAAACATATGGTGCTTAACAAGATGAATTAAACTCTGATTATCACAGAAAATTATAAGACATTGATTAAAAATTCTGATATCAATAACAAAATCTTGCAACCAAAGAGCTTCTTTAACTACTTTTATAATGGTCATGTATTTAGCTTTAATGGTTGATAAAACCACCACATACTGCAGAGAAGACTTTCAATTTACTGCTCACCCTTTCAATAAAAACACAAGACTAGAATGAGCTTCTCCTATTCAGATCTGCTGTAAAATCAGCATTAACATACTCTTTGATCATATCATCTGTTATATTATCATTTGAATAGCACAGACAATAATTCAGACTTTCTTTTATGTATCTTAATGCCCATTTCACTGCATTCCAGTGTACTCTTACGAGATTTGTCATAAACCTATTAATCACACTTGTTGCATAATCCAAGTTTAACCGTGAACACACCATTGCATACATTATGTATCATACTGCACTTGAATTAGGAATCACACTCATTTCTTCCTTTTGTTGTTCTGTACTTGGCCTTTGATCTTTATGGACTCTGAAGCAAGCAGCCAAAGGAACTTTTATAGACTTTTTTTTACTCATTCTAAATTTCTAAAATACCTTATGCAAATACTTCTTTTGAGATAGTTTCAACCATTCATCACTTCTGTTTCTCTATATTTTAACACATAAGATCTTTCTAGTTTCCCTAAGGTCTTTCATTTCAAACTTAGTAGACAACTAAGTTTTTAATTCAAGTAATTTGTCCTTTCTTTTACTAGTAAATGTTATGCTGTGATCACATTATATCAAAGACTCACGTGCATATATTGGTGACAAAGAAGTTAAATAAAGGATTTGTTATAAGGTGCAAGTTGTTGACATGTGTAAAAGAAATGGACTCACATGCAAGATTGTTAAAGATTTACTTTCTTGGTTTTCTTGTTAACTACTTACAGCCATATATCAATGTTAGTCTTCATAGGTAACTTGATACAGATAATAAAAAATTTGAAGTATTCTTATGATATTCTCTCGATGCTCTTATATCTTTCTTCTCTCATGTTCTTTTGTTGTTTTAATTGTTCAAGGTTCTAGTTTTCCTTCTGGTGTTCTTTCTTTTCTTTTAGAGTCTTGTAGACAGTTTTGCTGGTTTTGTTAAGTCTTCTTCTTTAGCAATTCTGGAGCTGAATTTAGCTTCTGTTTAAGTTGAGTTCAAGATCCGGAAGAGGAGATATGGTTGATTTTATTTAAAGGTGGTTTTATTCATTCCATCCAACAGATCATCTCAATACTTTTAAAAATCTTCAAGTATTATGAAAATTTTCTTAATTAAAACACTAGCTATCAAGTTAAACCTATTCTAATATCATATTAAATTGTCACTTAATTTAAAAAATTTAGCTCTAACATAAGCCCAGACAGCAGGGTCGGAACCAAAAATCTATATCAGGGGGGCCAAAATTAAAAATAAATATACTGATATAAAGTATAAAAATTAATAAATTATCATAAAA
>JAVXUL010000012.1:5338295-5358722 GCA_035590515.1 Trichilia minutiflora | reverse complement strand
CTTTTGTATATATTTTGACCGAAAGAGCAATACAAGACAGAAGAAAATTCTCACAAAATAATCTTTGAGTTTTGACAATAGTGTCTATCTTTCTAATCATATTACTGTATATTCCAAAAAATATATATATACCACAACAAATGAGTGATTCCAAGAAAACAAAACATTTTGTTTACGCATTTTATCGAACGGATAAAAGACACGAAGCACTTCAAAATTAGGCTATAGCAAGCTTCATAATGTCTATCTTTCTAACCATATCACTAAATATTCCCAAAAGGATATCCAACAAAAAATTAAGGATTCAAAAAAAAGCAAAACGTCTAGTTTAGGCATTTCATCGAGCAGATGAAAGACACGACCCCGCTTCAAAATTAGGTGGTAACAAAGCTTGTACAATGAAGAGGGTAACGAATTAACGGAATAAAAGTTCCGAAACAACTTGCAACTTCATATTTCCGATTGTTCAGATTATAGTTTTACCTTGTATTTCGATGATTATCAATTGAATGTTAAAGTTTTGATGATTAAAATCAGCTAAGGCCTAGCTACTTTTTAAGTTACTAAAACGGTTTTTGTCCTCTCACTTTCACTTACATGCAAATACGATATTAAGGTAATAATAGTGCACTAACTAATATAGGCTTGAAAAGTTGGATTATTATTAGAATTATCTAAATTTTGCAAATTTTATTAAATTACGATGTGGGAGATAAATTTTATTTAATTTTTTCCCTATTTGTTCATATACATCTTAAACTATAAAATAAATTAAAAAAAATTAAAACCCGAAACTAAATAATATAAAATAAAAAAAGTCTTGAATATTAATCTATTAGATCCTTTAATGTACTCTAATCTAAGTTATCAGGCATAACTCTAACAACTTAAAAAAAATTTAAAATAAAATTTATTTTTTATTTGTTTGAATAATTTTATTACCAATTATTGAATAAGCGAGTGACTATTTATAGCATAAAAAATACTCTAAACATTTCTAATTAATAAATAAAATAGTAATTAAATTTGGTAGCTATCATTTTGTTCGCAAATTATAAGATTTTTAGATGTACAAATATGCTAATTGTATTGTATCTTCTTGATAATTATTAGTCCAAAAATATGCCACACTGGGGTTTATTGAAACTTGAAAAGATTTAGTAAGGCTTTGTTATCCTTCTTATGTCTTAATTAGTGATTAAAAGATTATTAAGGGAAGTCGTATGATAAGTGTGTGTATTAGGTTGCAGGTAATAAAATGTTGAGAGTTAGTTAAGAGGGCAAAATAATCTTTGGAGTTAAAAAGATTGTTAATTGCTGTTATAGGTAGTTTCTTTAATCCAAATTTGTTGAGAATAAAAACGAGGAGTCTTGAAAAAATAAAAACTGGAAGCATTCTCCTAAAAATTCTTTCTGATTTTTCTCATCTCTTCTTATTATTTCTCTTGATTATTAAAAGAGTTGGTTAAGAATTGAATTTACTAGGTTAGGTCTTCATTATTGTTTTCAAGTGATCTTTCAGCTGGTTCAAGGTAATTGATCTGAGTTCTATAATTGCTTTTTTGCTAAAAGGTTGACAAAAAAAGGTCAAAAATTTTGTTCTCAATTAAATTAGAGAGAAGATTTTAAAATTTTATTGTCATTGTTTTTTAAAGTTTTGGGGATAGTTGTTTTTATTCTGGGCTATTTCTTGGAGTTAAATTCAAGAAATGATATAAGTGCTACTAAGGAACAGATTGATTCATAGAAAGAACCGAAGAAAAACTGAATCTTACTACAAGAAACCTTAAAGAAAGAAAATGTTCTCAACTAAATTTTTTATCAAAAAGTTTATAGGGGGAGAATGACTTCTCCCTCTACAAGTTAAGATGAAAGCACTCCTTGAATATGAAGGTCTTGATTATGCATTGAAGGAAAAAGATATTAGGATGAAGGTAAAAAAAAAATGACTTTCAAATAAGGGAAATTCAAAGAAAAGTTATAATTGCGTTAACCCTCTTCCTTTCAGATAAAATCCTTAGGAAAGTAACTAAAGAAACAACTGCCAGAAGAATATAACAGAAGTTAAAAGAGAGATACTGATATAAATCTATAGCAAAAGGATTATACTTAAAAAAATAGATATATGCACTATATCTAAAAGAAAGATCCTCAGTTGAAGAACATTTAGATAGCTTTAATAAGCTGATGATAGATCTTGAAATTACAGATGTGAAGGTGGATGATAGAGATTAAGTATTAATAGTTTTGACTCTTTACCAGCTTCATATAACCATTTTATTGATACCTTATTTTATGAAAGAAATTTCCTTTCTATGAATGAAGTCAAAAATACCTTAAACTCCAAAATTAAATAAGAAGAATCAATACAAGGATGAAACTCTAGAGAAATTTTAAATATCAAAAGAAGACCTAAAAGAAAATAAGGAAAAGAAAAGAGGGACTTTAGATCAAAATCAAGGGGAAAAACTTTAAGAAGTTTTCATTGTCACAAGTACTGGTGTTATATGTCCTAAAAACTATTCGTGTTATCGATTTCATAATATTTTATATTATATTATTATATATATGTACTTTACATATTATTAATCAAAAAACTATTTCTTTTTCATATGTGTGTGCTGCTTCTTTTGTTTAATTATACTAATGAATAAAGTATGCATATGAAAGTTCAAATAATAGTAATTATCAAAATTAACTCCCTACATATGTAATATCGTTTAGGCATCGATATCACATAATAGGTACATTGAATATCTCTAATGAATATTATGAGATGATATTAGTGTAAGTGATAATAAGAGTGATGTCATTAAGGTATTAGTATGGATTAATAATTAGTGAACTATTTTTTGAATATGACTAAAAAAATGATGAATCACACAGAATATATGTAGTCAATGATTTTTCATTGGATTGTTAATGTGTACGAAGTAATCTTTTGACCTAAGACGTTATAGTAATTATCCAATATAAATTTACATGATTCATATAGTGTATAAATACAAGACTAATCATATCTTATACACAAAAATCGATTTGATCATGTATTGTTTATATTATGATACAAATGACTATCAAGATAAGATTCATTGACTCAATAAATTGGATCTTGAGTTTTCGTTGACTCAATTTGGATTTGAATTCTCAGTTGGATATTGGTAAATGCTTAAAACCTAAAACCCTTGTCTAAGAACAACAAAAGTTATACAAAAGAATTTGTGAATATAAATAGATAATTCATAAAAATACTGAGTTTAGATTTTTAACATTCTTTAAACCCTTACTTGATCAAGATTTGATAACAGAGGAATATAACCTATACAATATGTACAATCAAAAGCAAAATAATTAAATAAAGATTTTCTTCATTATAGTTTAGGGACTATAACTTATTACTAACTATAATTGTTGAGTATTTGAAGAATTTGAAACAAGATCGATGAGATTAATTCTAGGTGACGGTTAACCCACAATAAACCCAAGAGGTCACACCAATAGTCTTATGCATGGATTTGCTTTTAGAAAAAATAAATATTATCCGTAAAAAAGCTAACACTCTTAAAGATAATATTTGATCAAAAAACATAAGCGGTTTATAGTTAAATAATTTAATAGACAATCGAGAACTAAAATACCTAAATATTAGAGGTATATTTATAATTTAGTATAAGTTACAAGATTTTATTACTATTATTGAGTATTGATGGACATAGATATAATTTTACAAAGCTTATTTGACAAGTCTTGGATAATGATAGAATTAAATAGTATAATCAAGAGCATTCTTGTCAAATAAATGATGTGCATATAACAGCTTGCTTTTTCACTCTAATTATGAATGGTTAATTATTTACAAGTATTGAAAACAAAGAAAAGCTCTCATTTTCTCTCTTAAGACACACAGTTAAAGCAATCCAAACATTAGGTGGTTTTTCTTCTCGAAGATTTTATATTTTTGGAATTCTACAATCTTCAGCAAGCATTAAGGTTTGTAAAATGTTCATTAACTCACTTGTTTTTGTGCTTTTGAAGCATGAAAAACTTAAAAGCATGTTTAAGCATAAGAAGCTTAGATTAATTACTTTATAAGCATGCTTAGATGCTAATCACACTTTTAACAAAAATGGACATTTTAAGAGGGATTGGCCTGAAATAAAGTAGCAAAAGGCATCAAAGGCACTTAAAAAGAAGTCTGATACAACAATTGTTACAAAGGCAAATTTTTAAAATGTCTTTCTCTTTATGGCATCACTAAACAGGAATATGATCACCAAGGAATGGATACTTGATTTAAGATGCACATATCACATGTGTCAAGTAAGTTTTCTTTCTATAACCTTACCTTTGATGATCTAGAAAAAGTTATATTAAAAGATAGTGTGAGTTGTGAATCCAAAGGCATAAGAACAATTACATTGAAGATGCATGATAAGACATTGATAGATTTATATCAAGTTAGGTTTATTCTTACTCTCAAAAGAAACTTAGTTTTTTTAGGTTTGTTAGAATCAATTGGTTATCCCAACCGATAATGCTGTTCTAAAAGTGTACAAAGGAGCCCTAGTTGTTATAAAAGCAAGAAGAAAAAATGGCTTATACATAATGCAAGTCGAAGTGATAACTTGTGATGCAAATGTCTCTTATATAAAGAAAAGAGATAGGTTGATTTTGTGATACCAAAGGCTATACTATATAGGGGAGAAAAAATTGCAGAATCTCATAAAGAAAAACCTATTACGTGATGTGAGAGATAATAAACTGAGATTCTATGAATGTTGTGTATATAGAAAACCACATAGGTCAAGTTTTAATTAAGGCAAGCATATGTCTAATGGAATACTAGATTACATACATTCAGATGTGTAGGAGCCCGCATAAATAATTTCTCTAGGTGGAGTTAGGCACTTTATGTCTCTAATTGATGATTACTTTAGAAAAGTATATGTTTATACCTTAAAGAGTAAAGACTAGTTATTTAAAAAAATTTGTTAAGTGGAAGAATCTAGTTGAAAATTAAAAGAATAAGAGAATTAAAATGTTAAGAACTGATAATGGGTTAGAATATTGTAACATATTTGACAAATTCTGTAAAGAAAATAGCATATAAAGGTATAGGATAGTAAGTCATACACCTCAATAAAATAGTGTGTCTAAAAGTATTCATAAATTATCCATTAATCCTTCTTACTTGAAAAGGTAAAAAGAGTGTTTCTATATGCAAGCTTATCCAAATTCTTCTAGGCAGAAGCCATAGTCACAACAGCATCCTTAGTGAACAGAAACCCCTTTTCTACATTGAGCTTTAAAACATCAAAAAAGATGTGGTTTGGTGTTATACCTTCATTAAAAAATCTAAGGGTATTTGGTTGTACCTCCTATGCTTATGTAAAGCACCAAAAACTTGAGATAAGAGCAGTAAAAGGGATCTTTATTGGATATTTATGACGATGAGAAAGGATGAAAAATCTGGTGTCATAATGGTAAGGACGACAAATGTATAATGAGTAAGAATGTAAAATTTTTAGAATATAGGATTGAAGAAAGAAGTTTAAAGTCTAAAATGTTTAACAAATTGAGAAAACACATAGAGGAAAGTCTTAGTTGAAAGTAGAGTCTGTACCAAAACTTGTCAAAGAAGAAGAAACTCTAGTACAAATTGAAAGAAATAAGTCTGAGTTAGAAGACATTAGTCAAAGGCTAAAGAAGGTGAAATTACTCATACTAATATCAATAAAGAATATAACCTAATCAAGGATAAGAAGAAAAGAATAATCAAGTCTCCTAAGAGGTATGGATATTCAGACCTAGTAACATACACTTTTTTGGTAGTCGAGGAAGTAGACAGTAATAAACTAGAAACAGTTAGGGAAGCCTTGCAAGGAATAGAGGTTGATAATTAATATAAAGAAATATGTAAAGAAATAAACAAAATAAAATAAAACTTGGGAATTAGTTGAAAATATAAATAGTAGGAAAGTAGTGAACTGTAAATGGATATTTAAAAAGAAAAAAGAGATATGACAAAAGATAAAGTATAAAGCCAAATTGGTTACAAAAGGTTTTACTCAAAAAGAGAGGATTGACTATTCTGAGGTGTTTTCTTCTATAGTCAAACATGTTTTCATAAGGTTAATGTTGTCTATGATAATTGTGTTTGCTCTAGAATTTGAGCAAATTGATATAAAAACAGCATTCCTTTAGAGAAGTTTGGAAGAAAAAATATAATGAAAAAAACAGAATACTTTATCAAGAAAGGCTCTAAAAAGTTAAGTGCTTGTTGAGAAAGTCCCTATATGAATTAAAACAATCATCAAGATAGTAGAACATAAAATTTGATGAGTTCATGAAGATTTTAGGATACACTAAAAGTGAATTTGACTACTGTGTTTATTTTAAGGAAAACATCCTTGATAACTTGGTATTCTTGCTGACTTATATTGATGATATGTTGATTGCAAGCAGAAGCAAGGACAAGTTCCAAGAATTAAAAGAAATGTTGAGCTCAGAGTTTAAAATGAGAGATTTGGGCAAGTTAGAGGATCCTAGGAATTGATATAATCAAAGATCAGGTAATATAAATTATCATGCTTCCTCTAGAGAATATTTGAGGAAGATACTATAGAAATTCAGAATTACAAATATCAAGCCTGTTTGTACCTTTGGTTACCCATTTTAAGCTGTCAAATTATCAAAGTCCAAAGACAAAAGAATAGAAGGCACAAATAGAAAAAAAAATTCCATACTCAGAAACTGTGAAAAATCTAAGGTATGGAATGATGCACATTAAGCTAAATTTAGCATATGGGGTAAGTTTGATGAATAGGTTTATATGCAATCCAGGTACTTAACACTACAAAGCCATTAAATAGATGTTGAAATATGTGAAAGGTAGCCTAGGATATTGTTTAGTGTATGGAAAGGAGGATACAAGTCGAAATTGTTGCAAGGGTTTGTGGATGCGGATTATGTAGCTAATGCAAATAGAAAGAAGTCCTTAACTCAATTCATTTTCAAGTATAGAGGATGTACAATTAATTGAAAAGTGTTTTTGCAGCATGTTGTTGGTCTCTTAACCACTGAAACAGAATATATGGTTATAGTTGAAACAGTGAAGGAGACTTTATGATTGCAGAGCATAATCTCAAAATTAAAAGTAGAGTAATAGTAGCTGAAGTGTTCTATGATAACCAAAGCGCTATTTAGTTAGCAAAGCATAATATATATGATGAAAGAACTAAACACGTAGATATATTATTACACTTTTCAAGGATATATTGACCGGTAGGAAAGTAAAATTACTTAAAGTGCATATGAGTGAGAATGATGCAAATACTTTGACCAAACCTATAGCTACTAGAAAGTTTTAAGCTGCCTATGAGTCTAATGAATCTGGAAGAAAAGACTCAATAGGGAAACAAGTCGATTGGTATTGTATTTTCACAAGGCATTGGCTTGTAAAGAAGTACAAAAACTGGGAAAAGTTGAATGCACAATGATATATGTGGTAAAGGAAGAGAATGCTAGAGAGTTTTATATTCTTTGAATCCAGGTGGAGATTGTTGATTAGTGATTAAAAGATTACGAAGAAAAGTTGCATAAATGTGTACTAGGTTGCAAGTAATAAAATGTTGAGAGTTAATTAGAGGTTTTAAGAGCAAAATAGTCTTCTATTCTAAAAATGTTGTTAATTACGATAATGAATAGTTTCTTTAATCCATATTCGTTTGGAATAAAAACGAGGTCATTCTTCGTAACTCTATCTTGAAAAAAATAAAAACTGAATGTATTCTCTTAAAAATTCTCTCAAATTCTTGTTATCTCTACTTGTTATTTCTCTTGGTCATTAAACGTATTGGTTAACTTGTTATTTCTTGTTGAGTCAGGGGAGCCCGCCCAAACTCCGGGGAGAATACACTTAGGCCAAATGAGTTAATACATTCATAAACTTGGACACCACTTCCAACCCAAAACCTTAAGGCATTGGGTCTATGGGTCCATTCAACTTATATATTACTCATTTGCCTTTTATCTTTCTAATGTGGGACTTTTTCACTTCACCCACTCACACTTATATCTTAACATTTCTCTTGGTTATTAAACGTATTGGTTAAGAGTTGAATTTACTAAGTTGAGGTTTCTGTTCTTTATTGTTGTGTTTTAGTGATCTTTCTGCCAATTCAAGGTAATTCATATGAGTTCTGTAATTGCTTCTTTCGCTAAGAGGTTGACAGGAAAAGTCTAAGGTTTTGTTTTCGGTTAGGTTGCAGTGAAGATTCTGGAATTTGATTGTCTTGTTTTTTTAAGTTCTGGGGATAGTTTTTCCGTTCTGGGCAGATTCTTGGAATCAAACTCAACATTATGTATAAGATAAACCCCTAGAATTTCCTCCAAGATGTTATTTTTGGATAGTCAACATATCCTGAATCTTTAATATGGTCCATAAATTTGTTTTTTAGATAGAAATTTCTCTTTTTTCAAAATTTATTATTTATTTGAACAACATGCTGATGCCCGAAACGGCCCAAATAGCAATGCACCTTGCCGTTCATTTTGAACATCTGTGGTCCACGTCCCATTAGTCAACCGAAAATGACGTGCTTCAAGCCATCTCACATTTCGAACAACGAAAGTAAATGAAGAACTCCAAAAAAAAGAAAGTTGGAACAGTCAGAAGTATATTGTATGATCCGGAAATGTTGACAGGATATGAATATTTCATCAAGGAATGAATAGGAAATATAACTTCCAACCACTAAACAAACAAATAAGTTGTAATTTCCTGAAATTTTCTTTGAAGGAATCATGCCTCTTCCATTACTTCCATAATAATCCAACTAACTACATCTACCTTTGCATTTAACTCGGCATGCAAACCAAGGAAAATCATGTTTGTGCACTGAATGAAGTATCTACTCAGGAGTTGGGAGTTATAAGCATACCAGTTGCCATAAACCTTGTGTTTGAAGATCTGCAAATGTCCCAACCACCAATTCATCATCATTGATGAAAGAATGTGACCAACAACAAAATCTGTTGTCCTCATATTACTAACTTAAAGAAGTGCCATGGCTAAATCAAACCAAGTTACAAGATGATGTCATTCGCCTGCTGATTCAGAAGAAACAGATACAGTTTCTAAAATCGGCTCAGAGTCACCATCGGAAGCTCCCATACTGTAACATTTGCAACTGAAGTAGAAAACAGCATTCATCATGGAATCGATAAGCACCACAAATGAGTACATTAGCACTAAAAGAGGCCCTTCCCATATTCTTGAAGATCCATCCCCATAACTTAGCGTCTTTACTCTGTGATCAAACAATCCCTCAATAAACACCATCCCAATTGTTGATATTAGAAATAACAATAGACCCACCTGAGCCTGCCCCTTAATCAAAACTCCTGACCTAAGTAATGCCTGTGACCCTGAAACATCCTCCAACACGGAGATAATAATACCAATATTACAAATAACAACAATATTGGCATAAACAACTGAAAACGCCAATCCCACTATCATCGCCACACATAAAACCAAATCAGGTGATAACCAAATTGCAGAAAGTGCAATACAAATAGCAAAAAGAAGGACAAAAAACAAGGTGAGGCAACCAACAATCGCCATACACACCCACAAATACGTTAACAAAAGTCTCTTCCAAATTTTACAGACTATCACAAAAAACTTTGAAATGTTGGCTGGTTTCCTCGAATAAGTACAATCTACAGAGTAAGCAACCGCAGCTTTTGACAACAAGGACAAGGTAACAAATAAAGGGAAGCACATTACAGATGAAAGAGCCATTTCAGAGAAATTATGACACAACTGTTTGACAAAAGGCTTCAATGAAAGACCACTAGTTTCTGCAACTAATAAGAGCCTGTAAGTGACTTTCTTCACAACATGTTGATCGACAAGTAAGTTTGATAAAAGAACAGCTGACAATGGGCAAATTAACACCGCGGCCGTAAGCATAAATGCGGACGAATTGAACCGGAGAACCCTAACAGATTCTCTCAAGATCTCTAAAGCACTTGTGGAATGAAATTGGTGTGCACTGTAAGCATTACCAGTATCCGATGATTCTAATTCAAGATTATGCAAATGGGTATCTTCAGATCCTTCCATTTTTAACTGATCCGAACTAATTCCAGGAGAAGTAACGCTAGGGGTGTCCATTTGACTAAGATATAAATATCCCACAGCTTAATACCTACGCATCAGATCCTAAGTAACTGAAAATAAATAATGCGATTCATAAAACGGTTTCAAACAACGCAGAGAGAATAGAAACAACAAAATCAGATCTGCTAATGTAAGAAAAACCTGAGGATGACGAAACCGAAACGATGGCAACAGCTAAGATAGCGGGGTAAAAAGCAACGATCGACACAAATTTGACAAACTTTGGAAGAAATGGGATTTGTGTTAAAACGTGTTTTCGGTTTTGGCTCTGCTGTTGTCGATTTTAGCGTGATGGGTATTGAATTTTGTATGGTTTTCACCGTGTGCAAATGATAATGCTTGTCTGTAATTTGATCAAACAGTTTATACGCGTTAAAGATGCTATCTTATCGGCTGAGTTAAATAAGGAACATAAGACAACAGTTTTTTGTTTTATAAAGAGTTTGATTTCCATCAAATGATAGAACTGTTTTTGCTGCTTCTAACAAATTGCAGCTGTAGCGTATGCTGCGTATGCGTATCACAGGCAACAGGTCACACCAATCGATGTTATTATGTTTACCATGTTGGTATGATTGATGATGGAATAGCTGTCCTGTGACAGGCAATTTCTCATTATACCAATTAATTTTAGACAAAATTATAATTATTAAGTTATTCTAATTAAGTAAAATATATATTTTTGGTTAAAAATTTCAAAAAAAATGTAATGAATGGTTCGATTAAAGTTAGTAATATCTATTAAAAAATTAAAAATATAAACTTAAGCCCATAGATTTATTTTAATCACTTACATACCAGAAAAAGAGAGATTATCTGATCTTACATTACATAATTAGAGAAAAAAAAATTAGAATATGTTATAAATCTGTAAGATCTCCCAATAAATATGCGTATTTTATATTGGAAGGATAAAAATTAAATTTATAAATATGTGAGAGGTTATATTCTCAAAAGTAAGACATTTACGTAAAAATAATTACATATATATAAAGAGAGAAAGATTTTTACTTTTAGTTCTCAAAATACATGTATAATATGATTTGGTTCAACAGGGGAAAAAAATAACAGTAGGATTTGTGAATGGGCTTCCAAGTCTAATGGGCTTCGGTCCTATTCTAGATGTTTCTTTAAACATATTTAAAAATAAACAAATAAATAAATAAGACGTAGCGTAATAGATTTTTCTTCGATTGCATACATCACCTACTTGAAAATTAATTGATTTTTGTACAAAAGACTTAAAAATATATATATATGAAAGAGGAGGAAAAGCAATATACTGTTGACTTGAGAATCAATGCAGCTTAAAGTCAAGACACGTAGACTATAATATTAGGGCTGGGCTAATATGGCCCAACTGCCGCTGCAACTTTTGGTAAAATCAGAGCCAGAGACAAAATTTACATTTTGGAGGACCTAAAATGTTAAATTAAAAAATCTGCCAAGATAAAAAAATTAAAAAAAAAATTGAATTAATATGATGTTTTATATATCATTTAAAAAAGATAAAAATATATTTCCAGATAAATACATTATAGCATGAACTATTATATTAAATTTTAGTTTTTCTAAGTAATTTTACTTTTACCATTACAAGTTGTTCATTTTGTCCTGTCTACAACAATGTAAGTTATTGTCTACAAATTGTCTTTTTTTTTTTTTTTAATATAAAAGTTATATTATTTATTTGTTTCGTTTTTATTTTTGGACAGTGACTACAATTTCAAGAATTTATTAAATCGATTCTGATATATCCATCTTCATTTTTGCATATTTTTACAATTATTGTGTATTATGTATCCTAGGACACGTGTCAAATCATTATCTTTAGTCACTAAAATATCCATAATAAATAATTGAATCAGTCCATTGATTTCCGTCGATGCCATACAACTACACAGAGAAAAAAAAGTCTTCATCTTCTCACCCCTCTTCTTCTTCAGACAGCGTTTCTTCTCTGATCAAATTATCATCCAATATGTCAACGCCGCGGCTAAATCTCTGTATAATTATGTGCGAATCCAAACGTATAATAAAAGCACACTCCCGTCACTTCTTGGCTCTGTCAGTCATCTTTCTTCTCCCTCTCGCTTTTTCCATCCTCGTCTATCCAACTCTTCAACAACTGATTCTTCAATCCAGCAAACGCGATGCCAAAACTCTAATAAGCTATGCTTTGTATAATCACACTCCTCCGATTGACCGAGCAAGCTTGCTTCTTTCACTCTTTTACACTATCTTTGCTATCGTCTCATCACTCTGCGGGGTTGGCTCCATCACCTACAGCGTTTACCACGGATTCTATGGAAGACCCGTCAAGCTTATATCTTCTCTTAATTCGATTCTTTATTCATTCTTGCCTCTCCTTGCTACAACGCTCGTTTGTCAAATAATTGTAGCTGGTATTCTTTCCGTTTTCGCTGGTTTCTTGTTTTTAGTAGTTATGTTGGTTAAATTTGTTGGGTTTGATCACTTTGAGTACTCTTCCCCTTATTTTCTGGGTTTCACTATACTTCTTTCGATCATTTTGGTGTTGGTTTTGCTTCATTTACAAGTGAACTGGTCTCTGGCGTCAGTGATTGTGGTGTTGGAATCGAGCTGGGGGATTAAGCCATTAAAGAGAAGCACGTATCTCATCAAGGGATATAAATTTGTGGCTTTGTCTATGTACTTCTATTATTCAGTTTTGGCTGGGGTTTTTATTTGGAGCAACTGGGAAACAGCTAATGCTTTTGGCAATACAGATAGGTGGAAGAGTTGGGGATTTGTGTTGCAGATCGTGTTGACTTCAACTATGCTTACAATGTTGTTCCTCTACTTTGCGGCTGCTAACACTGTGTTGTATATGTATTGCAAGGCTATACATGGAGAACTTGCACCGGAGATTGCTGAAGAATTTGCCAAGGAGTATGTGCGCCTGCCTTTCGATGACGAAAAAGTACCTCGTCTTGTTTCTGTTGTTTATAATACCTGATGGGTAGGTTTGGCTACCTGGCAATATGTCAAACAAATCTGTATTCAATGGTTAACCGTGTTTGTTTCTTGATTGCAGTTGTAGACAATGTGTAAAAGATAGAGGTGTTGAAAATGCAGCAGGATGTGGGATTTGTGAATGCAATCATTTCTTTGTTTGTTTGAAGCTTGCTTACTAATGTTTTCTGACTTTCGCCACTTTCAGCTTTTGTTTTAAAACTTGTATACAAATAGGAGACTGTCATTTGGAATCAGATTAACAAGTAAAAAGCTGAGTTTAAACCAAGAACTAACTTAAACTGATAAAGAAAGGAAAAAAAAAACAGAAAATCCGATATGACAAGTTGGTCGTTGTTACTATTGGATATGAAACTTTTCTTCACACCACAAACCCTCGGTTCTGTCAACCTTTGTATCCACCCTATGATGAGTATATGCAAGTAAAACTGCGAAAATGAAGCACATTAGCACAACCCTTGAAGGATAAAACATATAGGAACATGGGTTATTGGTCAGTTCTTTCCGAGAACTCCAAGAGGGGAACTAAAAATGTTTCATGAGAGAAGCTAACCAAACACTGAAGCGTCCCACTTTTAACAATCCAGTATTATAAGCAACAGACCAGTAACGTTGCCTTCTTTGTCAGTCCAAGATGCAAGAGCCAAGGACGGGAGCTGGCATGAAACTGAAGCAGAAAACAACGGTATATCTCCGTGAAACCCAAGTCCTAAGATTCCTTTTACAGTCATTGTCATGTCTTTGACTAGATAACAATCTGAATGCTGACAACCAATTCAGTCAGGCAGAGCTGAAGATGATTGGTTGGTCCTTCAATTACTTCAGCCCACAAATTAAAGGATGATAAAATTTTCACCGATTTAATTAAATCGAACCACTATTTTCATCAAGAGTCCATGGGTCAAGGTTTTCTAGTAACGGTACGGCTAGATGAAGATGGTGCTTTCAATTTAACAATGCTTTTATCAAGACTCTCATCATGATCAGTGCCAAAGAGAACATTACTCCAGTTTGTGGACCTCTGGACAATTCTAGAAGGACCACGATCACTATCTTCCCCACCAGATGCTTCATATCCATCACTTGTAGACCTTGATAACGGAAATCCCTTTTGAGCAGACACACCACCGGCTGAGAGATCTGTCAGCCGCCTTGATTCCTCAGCTCCTGAGGAGACCCGAAATGGGTGGATAACTGGAGAGTCTAGACTACTCTCAGGAGAAGAAGCGACAATACCAGCAGAGCTTGACATTGCTCCGCTTGTCTGGAAAGCGCTCAGTGCTTCAAGCTGAAGGGGGGCTAAATTACTTGATGTTGCAGTGAAACTCTTTTCAACAGCTTTAGCTGAAACAATTGAAAGTGGATCCATAGGTAGGTCAGCTGGAAGGCGCACCCGCTTACTAGCTCGCCTTCTGTTGTTGTCAAGCCTAGGGACCATTCGATGGCTACTGCTGCCAAAGCTACTGTTTGCTTCTATCCTAAAAGGGGCTTCTGGTCTCACCACAGGTTGAAGGACTTTGGACTTCTTTCTTGCCTCTGCAGCGGCTTTTGAAACCTCATCTGCATTCAACCGAGCCAGTGTCCATGGATTAATCTTTACCGCTGGATTCTTTTTCTTAGTAGGTTCTTCTCGCACCATCTTTTTTCCTAATGAACTTACAGAACCAGTCTCTGGAGGAACTACATCAAACTACGAATAAAAAGTAAAGCAAAGAAACTGTCATCTCATTTCCTTTTTAATGGACTCTTTTAGAATAATAAACAAGAAAGCTCATTTGAGAAACTTTTTTTCACACTAAAACTGCAGAAGAATTATATGGCCACACTAATATTATCAGTTACTGAGAAATTTTCTCTGATCCGCTTTAAAGAACATGGTTATGCATTCAAATAAGAAATCAAGATGGTATCCTATAATGTTTCAAATGAATTCTAGACTTCAAGAATGTAGTTGTTTCAGCTTCACTAGTAGACATCCCAATTCACATTTTCGATGGCAGACCAGCGAGACCAACCAGAACTTCGACCGTGGAGAATTACATTTGTTTTTCAACTGAAAATCATAGTGTTTTAGAAAGTCAAGGATGGAGATCAAAGATTTGCTTTAAGGAGAAAGATCACCAATTTCAGAAATCATAGGCAATTGGCATTGACTGAATCACAAACAAGCATATCGGTTATTCAGTGAATCACAAAGAATTACCGAGGACTGATTCCCAAGTATATTTATATACATAGGGAAATAGAAATAATGAATTAGGCACAATCACCTGATCTTCAAGAAATAAGCGTGGGGGTGTACACCATGCCGCCCGGTGGAAAGTAGAAAAGGAGCTTGCGCTGCTTAAACCAGTAAGTGAGCTGGCAATTGACATTTGTGGACTCTGCTGGCCTCCAACTCCTTGTTGCTCTTGTTCCTGCTCCCTCAGGGCTATAATGTAGTCATATGTACTAATTCCCTATGAAACATATTCCAAAAACAGATCTAATCAGCTTGACAACACTTCCACGTCATTAAATCACATGAGAAACAGCATCAGAAGAACAACGCAGAAGCAAAGTTAAATTTTCTCAACGAAAAGCAGCTTCCAGATGCCAGGGAAGGAGATAAGCAGAAAAAGCAGAAAAGGTGCTTTATACAGGAAACTTCAAAAACAAACCACCAACCCCTAAAAGGGAACTCCCAAATAAGTGACACTTATATAGAGGCATCCAATACGTTCTTGAAACTGCTTAATTAAGTTTTCTAAACGAAATACAATAAAGATTCATTAACTTGAGCTTGAAACAGACACGTTTCTGTTAACAAGAAGCCAAGAGGAACAAGCAAGGGTACCTTTTTTATCAAGAGGATGTGAAAAAAGAAGAGCTGGGCAAGCGGTAAGGTTGCAAGCATTGCCAAGATGGTGCATACCGCCTGTAAGAATGAAAAATTTTTTAGTTAATCTGAGGATCATGAATTTGAGAAGCACTCAACAACAACAGGCGTATACTGCTGTATGCAAGCCAGTAGATATATCATATATGTAAGGTTGAAAATGGCACTCACATCCCAGCCAGTTAGTACGAAGAACACATCAACAGTAATAAAAAAACTTACCACCACTATAATGAAGGGAACCAAAGAGAAACTGCTTCCTAACTTGGACGAGATATCCACAGAGAAATGCTTCCGCTCCAGAAAACAGCAGCTAAGTACAAGGATCCCAGTTGACCATTGTAGAATAAGCTGCAATCTCAAGCCCAATGTGGACAAACCATGTAGACCTGTCAATGATCAGTTCAAATGAAAATGACTTGAAAATAAAGGCTTACACTGGTTTATCTCCCGATTCCGGCATGTCGCTTGTGGGAAAGATAGTAGCAATTTGAAATGAGAAAATTATCCAAAGCAAGGAATGGCTAAAGAAAATGATATTTTGTTGGGCAGCAGCCGATTTAACAATAATGAAACTAATGGTTACATCAAAATTGTGTAGCAATCAAGACAAAGCAACTAGAGAAAACAAATTTTATGACACATGAAGTTAATATTCCAAAGACCAAGCATATTTCAGAAACATTTCTGTGGAACAATTACGAATTGAGAAATCACAGGCATTAAACCTTGTCAAGAAGCCTAGTTGTAGATGGTGATGACTAGTCAGATTACTTTTCCAAACAATGACGGCTATTAGCAACGGTTGAGCAATGCTGGAATGGGTTGGGCCAAAAAGGGGTTTACAGAGGACTTCAGGTTGCACTGATCGTTTGATGAGAGGTTTTACTATCAAAAGATTACAAGCAAAGCAGAAGATGGGGACTCATGCTTACCAAGAGAAGAGCAGAAACCATTAGTGTAAAAAACTGTCGGTAATTCCTTTTACCTATACAGTTGTTAAGCCACTGCAAAAAACAAAGACAACCAGGGTATTAGGATATCGTGAAGAGAGAATAAACAAAAAATATATATATAAATTATCCTATTTACCCTGCAGTGATGATCAAAATGGTCAACACATTTGTCACACACTCTGCAGTGCTTGCTGTACTTGAAAACCTGTCCATGATAATGTGAATTACATAAGCTATACAATAAACTGGTTCCTCAATGAAGTAGCCATCTTATCATGCATGTAGTAATCAAAGAAACAAGTTTCTCTTTAAAATTGTTCTTGGCTAAACCCAAATTGTTATGTATGATTTCTGGACACTTTAACACTTAAGTGAATCTCGAGATCTTGCCTAATTGGTTCCCTTCAACTACAGAATCACAGATCATAAAACACCAAATAATTAAACTTCAGTATATTAAAAAATTGTCTTCCTGTACCTCAACTTCGCACAAGCTACAATAGAACATGCCATCTTCACTCGTCTGCTGCTCAGAAGATTCCTCACTTGAACCAGAACAACTACAGATAAAAGCACAAGGAGAGAGAGCCAATAACAAACAGGATGAATGCTGCGATGATGCATTTTTCTCTTGAATTTGAGAATTGATGTCTTTTGAAGCCGCATCTGTGCCTATCACATCCTTTTCCGGAGGTTTGCCCCCCTCTGTAGCAGCACCAGCATCATTTATAGATGAAGTTGAATCACCACCCAATTTAGAATCTTTTTGCCTGGAAGACTTTCCATTGTCTGGAATTTTGAGGTACTTTTTGGACTTAAAAACTCCTGGGTCAGCAGGATCAGCTGCTGCACACCAAATATATAGGCCAAAGACACAGGCAATCTAAATAGGAAAGAGGTATTGGTGAATTTCTTCAAAGAGAAGTTCATCACATGTACAATTGGAAAGAATACAGAACAGCTGCATATATATCATACAATTGATAGCATGTTGTATATATTGTGACTTGTAAAGAAACTTTATGGTCACAATAAATGCAATTCATAACCAGTATTAAAGGACAGAAAATTCATACATCATTGAAACATAGACATAATATTTGCATCTGACAAACCACCAAGAAATTGTTATCAAGTATACTGCAATAAGAAAAATAATCTAAATAGATTATCAAGATCAAGAATAACTATTTTTATTTGATAAAAAACTGGAAGAGGTCACCTGTTTGACTGCACTCCATGCTAAGTATAATTGAATAATAGAAAGTTCAGTGCACCTAATACCCCACTAAATAATTTTGTTAAGTATTATGAAGCATTGCTTGAATAATTGGTGTCAACAGATTGTCTATCATTGTGAAATAAGTTCAAATATTTACTTGGCTTCACGTTGTCTATTTATACTAGTCCACTTAGCTTCCCTATTAGAATTAAATGAGAGATATGTTGTTGTATATTGCACTAAGACAAGGCTATGCCAACAGGTTAGACAAGACAATAAAAAAAGAAATCAGAGTGAAAAGCAAAGGAGACAAACTTTCCACTTAGATTATCTAAAATCACAGAATGGTTCAAAACTTAACAATTCAGCTACGGAAGTTACCATAAATATTCATAGGATGAGCTTATTTGATCTTCTATAGGGCGGATTCAGTGACAATTTGCTGGACCTATTATAACTAACTTCGACTTTCAAACATCGAGCCGCATGTACAAAAGCACAAGATCAAAATTAGAGAAAAATAAAATGTGAGGCTCGAGCCCAAAGTAGTGGCAAAATCTGAGTTCTCAAACGAGTCCAATTTGAAATTCAAATGGTATGGAATCAGTGCCTTCGAGAAGGTGCAAAGGCTAAAAGACAACCAATCCATTTACCCTTATCAGCTAAAGTGACAGGTTTACAATATAGTTGAAAGGATCTATGCCTAAAATTAACAAATGACAAACATAACCCAGAAAGGGAAAGGAACCAAAGTCAAGGAGAATAAGATGCATACCACAAATTTAAACCAAACGCAGAGAATCAAAAATCAGCAAGGAGAAAAGCTGAGAAAGTTCAGATCTCGGTTCATCAAAATTCAACCCATTAAAATAAGTAGAAATAAGCATAAAAGTATAGAGAAAATGTGAAATGTTGACAAAAATTCAGCTTCAAAACGGAGGGCTTACAAGAGGACTGTAGATTCCCATTATAATAAGCTGAAAAATCCTCCTCCCGACAAAAGGAGCAAAGAAAACATAGAAAGCAAACCCCAATGCCAGAAATACAGCAACAGCAACCACCTTCACAGAGACGGGATAAACACTCAAAACCCAAACTTTAATCCAAAAAAATTGCTCGTACCTAACAAAGAACAAGTGTAGTAACAACAACAAATACCTGGAGAGGATGGTAAGGAAGTTGCCACCCATGCTTCCTCATTTTTGTTTAAATGTGGTAACTGGCAACCCAGATAAGGAAAATGCAAAAGAAAAGCAAAGAAAAAGAAAAAGCTTTTGTTTAAACCTTGTTTACATAAATCACTCTATTTCACTTTCCCTCATTTTTCCGACGAAAATGAAGATCGCTCATGACACCATGCTACCAACCGAATAAAACTTTTCGAAGGCCATTTCTTTCCCGGGTCCATTCCAAAAACTAGAGAAAGTGAACCAGAATTCAAGAACAAGACAGTGAAATATGAGAGAAATGAGACTGAACAAGGCTTTGTCTTTGTACTCACGATCACAGCCCCAAGAACTAATCCATTCTTGGGCTTTTCTGTGTTTCCTTACAAGCTTTTCTTACAACAATATAGATCTGCGCCCTGTGACTGAGAGAAGGGGAGCGAGGAAGGCTGAATTCTCTTTTCGTGCTTATAATTACCTCGCAAACCAACTTTTATTTTTCTGGTTTTTTATTTTAATTTATTTTTTTAATTTTCTTGTTTGTAGCATCAGCCTTTTCTATGTGGCAAATCATGTGTCGGGGACAGTTGTTTGGTTTCACTTTTGTAATTTCCCTTCTTTTTCTGCCACCAACGCCTTCTTTGAAAGACTTGTTAAACGCTAACACTTTAATGCCGAGCCTGAGCACAGTCAGGTGAAAAAAACTTTTTTTAATATAAATTATGAAATATATTTTAACGAATTTTAATTATATAACTGATAATTATTTATTTTTTAATTAATATTATTATATCAGATGAGTTTGTTAATAATAATTTATACTTTTAACCTTATTTTTTTCTTCCCAATTCCCCTTATAATTGTTTTGAACAAGGTTATCAAAAACGCGATTTTAATTAAAATCGTGTTCTATTTAAAAAATCGGAACATAAAATCGAAACGTAAATACGGAACATAAAAACGGAATTTTTAATAATATATAAAATAATAAAATATTTAAAATATTTTTATAAATTAATAAA
>JAVXUL010000012.1:5321762-5332750 GCA_035590515.1 Trichilia minutiflora | reverse complement strand
TGGGGTCGTGGGTTCTGCGTGTTTCGTGGCCTCCAGCTGAGAAGAAGAAGAAGAAATCTACTGGTGCGAGGAATAGTCGCCGTGACCATTTTTTGCATCAACAATAATTATTTTAAACAAAAATATCCTTAATTTTTCTTTTTAATAACTATATTTTATCTTATTATTTTTTGTCTTTTTACACTTATTTTTGTCCTTTTCTCATAATTTGTTTTTTATTTCTTAAATTTAAATTTAACAAAATATAAATACTATTTACCCAAAATTATATTTTTGCTTGAAAATAAAATTTTTTAAATAATATTAATAGAATTTGAATATATATATTGAGTGAGTAATATTTTTATTTTTTTTGAGTTTAAATGTAAAAAATATGGAAGAATGAAAAAACATAGAAAAGATAAAAAAAAATTTAACAAAATAAAAAATATTATTAACTCAAAAATATAAATTTGATTGATTTTTGTGTATATGATTTTAAAAAATAAAAAATAAAAATTATAATAGTTTTGCACTGTCACAGCACCCATACCGTATGAGATATGACAAATGCAACTGTTGCAATTTTTTTTTATCTTTTAAATTGACACACAAAATTAATTAAATTTATATTTTTGAATTAGTAATATTTTTTATTTTGTTTAGTTTTTTTAATCTTTTCTCTCTCTCTATATTTTATATTTTTAAATTTTAATTCAATAAATCAAAATATTATTTACTAAAAAATACATATTTCATTTGCGTTTGTGTTTAAAATTTTAAGAAATTAAAATATTATCAAAATTTATTAAAAAATTCTTTAAAAATTTTATTTTTACACCAAAATATAATTTTTGAATAAATAATATTTGTATTTTATAGAAAAAGACAAAAATAAAAAATAAATGTAAAAAGAAGAAAGATATAATAAAATAAAATATTACTATTAAAAAAAAAATTAAGTGTATTTTTATTTAAAATTATTAAAAGCTAAAATTTTAATTTAGGTAGTCCAAAAAAAAAACTTATAAAAATCATCAAGTCAAATTGAAAAAAAATTGTCATAAATGAATTCACGTGGGATCGAAGACAAAATCCAAGAAGCCGGAGAACCTGTCATGAAGCCTTTTGCCCGCGAATTTCGGGCGACAAAACATGAAATGAAAACCAGAAACTCCAAAAAACAAAAACAGATAACACATAATCTGAGAGAAGAAGAGGGAGATTTAATAGGAGAAGGTGACTGAAAAATAGGATCCAGTGCTGAGGTGTTCTGTTTCCCTGATTCGTTTCTCTTCTTTTTTTTTTTTTTTAACTCTCTTCCTGTCGAATTGGTTTCCACGGACCACAGTTAATCGTTTCATCAGAGAAAAAGAGACACAGCACCAGAACTAGCGAGAGACAGAGGAATCTGAGTTCCTGAATAGGAGCAAAGATTCCTCACTCGTGTATGTAGATAGATATCTTCACTTTCTCCACCGTTCTCTCAGGTTGATTTCATTTTCATTTTCATTTTCAAATACAAACAATCAGTTTTCATTTTCGTTTTCATGCTTCCATTGTTTTTCTTAGTTTCATTCTCACACAATCATTTCTTATAATATATTACAACATTTTGGATCCCACATGTACTGCCTGTAGTCTTATTTTATGCATATTTTTATTACATTTTATTGTGTCTTTTTATTACAACTACTGTTTCATCTGATAGAGACTCTGTTATGCTTATTTATTTAATGTATTTATTTTGTTCTCGGATTATCTTATCTGTTTGTCTTGATGCATTATTTCATATGATTGGGACTGATCGCATTCTTTTCTTGTTTTTGATATCTAATAATCAGATCATTTCGTGATAAATTTGTTCTCTGGGCATAACATAATAATATTTGTTCTTAGCCACTTCAAAAAGACAATTGCTCCAATAATTTTCTTCCTTATTTTTATGGGTGGGTAGTTTCTTTATTTGTTCAAGTTTTGTGTTCTTTGTTATCTAGTTTGAAGTTATTAGTTGACGTATGATTCTTTGTTTTTTAGTTTCAGGTTTTCTTTAGAGGCCGGGTTGGAGTGTTGGACTCTGTAAACTCTGATTACATCTCAATGTAAAATCTAGTCCTAGGGCAGGGATTTTTTTTCGTTTATCTAAAGGAGATTTTTTCAACCAAAGCACAAAAAGATGCTTGCTTCCATCCCTCGTATGCATTTAACATAGAAGGTAAATAAATACTTGATGCAATAAAGAAATCCAATTATCAACTGAAAGTAGTTAATCACATAGGAGCTCTGATTATAAGGAATTCGATCTGGCAACATAATTTGTGTTTTTTTTTTTGGATGGATGGTATGGCAGGCTCTTTATTTTCTCCCTGAGTTTTGTACGCCTTATGAAATACGTACTCAGGCTTTGTTGTTAAAGGTAACCGGTTGTCAAAATGGGTGGCTGCGTTTCAGCACACGGTGGAAGAAATAAAGCGCACAGGAAATACTTTCGCAAACATGGAAAACGCCGTGGAAAGATTTCTGCTTCGGTTCATGATGTACCCATCCAACGGATTAGTGATGTAAGGGATTTTTCTGTCAGAAAGTTTATGCATGTCAACATTGACAATGGTGCTGCCACCACCTGTAAGAGATCTGAGGTCTCTAATAAGACTTACCACGTCACCCAGATGCAATGGAACCACAGTCAAATTGATGCAAATGGTACAATTCTTTCCCCATTATTGCCACCGCACAAAATTTTTAGTAATCGCCTGAAAATTGAAAGAGGAAATTTAATAATATTGCAGGAATATGCCAAGAAGAAGCATGGTATGATTCGGTTAGTGTTATAGATTCTGATTCAGAGGATGACTTCAGTAGTGTTCATGGAGATGGAGGTAATGGACCTGCATCTCATCAATGTAAAGTGAATATTCAGTTGTGATATTTTTGATTGGTACAAATGCAAATTCTTTGTTTTCCTCTCTTTTTCAGATACATTTCCTTCAGTAGTTAACAATATTGGTCATATGTCAAATAGCCAAGTGCTTCAATACGAAACTGCATCGCGTTTTGTAGATACAGGGTCCATGTATAAGGAATTTTATAAAAGTTACCTTGAAATAGATGGAGGTAAGGCAGAGAAAGAAAGCAAAGGTGTACATGACTCAGGAGAGAAAAATCATGAAAATAGAAAGAAATCGACAGTTTTCATGCTTTCTGTGAAGAGGAAATCTTATGATGGAGAAGCAGCAGCTGAATTTTATAGTAAGTAAACATTGTTATTAATTTTGATCGAATTAATTGCAATTTATCTTATAGAATCTTTTGTGTGTATATATACACTGCTCTTTACTGAAAGTAAAAGAATACCAACAGGTCAAGCTGACAGATATCTATACCGGCCTAGAGCAGGACTTCTTGTTCCATGTACAACAGGAGAGAAGTCAACTGCAGGAAGCTGGACTGAGCTTTCTCCTTCAGTTTTTAAACTTCGTGGTGAGAATTACTTCAGGTACGTTTTTTACTCGGTCTTCTCCGTCATATGCTACATTGTGAATTTGTGATGCCTTCAACTCTCTTTGTTTTCTTGTAACAATTTTAACATCAACAATTCATTCTGCAGAGATAAACAAAAGGCTCCAGCTCCAAACTGCAGTCCATACGTGCCAATTGGTGTTGACTTATTTGCCTGCCAACGAAAGATAAATCACATTGCTCAACATCTTGAGCTTCCTCAAGTAAAAACAAATGAGAAAGTACCCCCACTCCTTATTGTTAACATACAGGTTTGGTCTCTCCTTTTTTAGTTACTACATTGCAATTGATGGTTGGTTACTTGATTATAATATGATTTCGAGAGTTCCTTGTGGCAGTTGCCTACGTATCCTGCTTGTATGTTTGGTGAATCTGATGGGGAAGGTATGAGTCTTGTTTTATACTTTAAAGTTTCGGAGAACTTTGACAAAGAGATATCTGCTCATTTTCAAGACAGTATCAAGGTATTTTTCTACCAATACTTTCATACAAATTTCAAAACTCGCTTTACTTGATGTTGCTTTCTTGAAACCACACCGCTTATCAATGTGGGTTCTATTGCAGAGATTCGTGGAAGATGAGATGGAAAAGGTTAAAGGGTTTGCAAAGGACTCCATAGTTCCTTTCAGAGAGAGGTTAAAAATTATGGCTGGGGTGGTTAATCCAGAGGATCTTCAGTTGAGTTCTACAGAAAGGAAACTTGTTCAAGCTTATAACGATAAACCAGTGCTTTCCCGCCCTCAACACAATTTCTTTCAGGTAAGTAAAAGTTTTCTTTCTAGTCCTCTATTAGCATTTCATGTAAACTTCTTAACATCAGAATGCTTATAAATCTTAAAGTACTAATGTTCATAAGATTATCTTATAAACCTCTTCCAGTTTGGCGATTTTTAGTACCATTAGACTAACGTCAGAATGCTTTTGTTATCCTCCAGGGCCCTAACTATTTCGAGATTGACCTGGATATCCATCGCTTCGGCTACATATCTAGGAAAGGATTTGAATCATTTCGAGATCGTTTGAATGAAGGGGTACTTGATCTGGGTTTAACTATTCAGGTATGAATAAAATGTGACCAATTAACCAACCAACAAAACTACTTGTTACAAATAACATTTTGTTGGAAATGCTACAAAATATGGGAGGTCATTGCCATTATAATCCAGTTAGATACTTTAGCAAGTGTTAGCAGTTGTCTATTATTTTGAAACTTGCATGTAAATTCAAATTTTCCTTTGACAATGTTGACAGGCACAGAAGCCTGAGGAGCTACCGGAGCAAGTGTTGTGCTGCGTGCGCTTGAATAAGATTGACTTTGTAAATAATGGCCAAATACCAACCATTGTAACACAATAAAGATTTGGTTTCAAGAGGCAGCTGAAGGTTAATGTGATTTAAAGGCGAAAATTCAGCTCTGGCAAATGAAGATCAATAATTGTACTTTTAAAAAGAGGGACTACCTTGTTCATGATCTCTAAGTGCATGACACATGGTAAAGTAAGGAAAAGGAGAATATCATTCATTTTTTAAGTCCAACCAACAAGTTAATTGTTCTCAAACCTTGGAGGTTTAGCTTAGTAAATAATTTGGAGAAGAAATAGCAAATCAGTTCCTCTGGCAGTTGGAATTCGAGTTTGCGGTACACACGCTTTTCCAATTCTAAAGTGAGCGAAATTCCATACCATCTGCATATATTTATTAACTCCAGGTTTTTAAATTTCCAAGCCGCCTGAAAATAATGTCTTTTCACGAAAAGTACATATATTTTTCCATAACATCCAATTTTGAGCATTTATTCTCTCTTTTTTCGATGAGCTTTTGGGACCATCTAAGGGAACTTCATCTATTTTATTACACTTAAATCAATGAAAAGCATAAGGCAACTTTCTGTTTATTCCTTCCGCTTTTCCAAGTAACGCGGTAGGCGTTCACTTTTAGCTCTCTTTTGTTACGTCTACATCAATGGAATTATCTGGCAAACCTATTCTCTAGGAGCTACCCGAACACATGAATCAGAAAAGAGAAGAAAGAGACAACTTTGACAAGCAAAGCAATTATTTGAGGGTAAAGTTAGATCCTGTCCACGAACATGACGCCGAAATGCAATATAGGAAAAAATAAAATTAAAAAAAAAAATACGAAACAACATTAACTCTGTACTTTTCATGTACAAAAGAATGCACAGAACCAAATTTCAATTCAATTTGCCATATACACTAGTCTACACGATATTACAGTATTGCCTTCTAACTCAAAACAAATTGACAATCAATTTGTTTTGAGTTGACGATCTCTCCCTTCTTTTTCGTCTTTCTCTTTCTTTTTGTATATTGGCAGTAGGGTGGAATGTAGATGACCGTGATCAAAACAATGGCCAGGAGCGTAGATAGAACTAAGATGAATTACATATTTTGTCACATTCGAAGCATATTTCATTTTCAACTAATCCTCAGGTCTCATATCATGACGCCACTCAGAGAAACCATGTCAAATGCTCTTCTTTTAACGGTAATCGTGCTACAGGCTGTTGATTATTGCACCCAAAATCTGTGCCGGTGTTGTGTTATTTTGGCTGTGATGCAATATTGTTGGCTGTGTTGTGGCTTCTATTTTTAGCCACTGGTACATCATGATTATGTTTGCCTTCGTATGTTGTTATGACAGCTTTCGGGTCAGTGGAAGCTCTTTCAACATGCTTACGGACATTGCAACAAGGGGTTGTGCATTTATAATAGCTCCTGTAAATCATAAAAGAATGCATCAGGGGTATTTAAATTAATATCGCAGGTAAAGACAATTATTTTCATACAGAGAAAACAGGCATGTCATAATCTATGGAAACACATTTTTCACCAACAGTAAATAATTACAATAATCAGCAACTCTAGCAAGATAAGCAGTGTGGATTTCCACCAATAAATACAGAGAACCTCTAGAGACAGATACATCACATAAGCTTACCCCCTTTTCCTTCTGTGCACAGGGAATTGCATATGCTTTTTATAGGTGAAACAATAGTAATGACTACATTTTTTCTTGAAAATTACGTATCTCAATTACTGGCATACCAAGTATTTAGTTTGAATGAAATTTTTTAGGTGTAAGGTGAAGAAGAATGATGAAAATGATAACAGATTATCAAAACAACGCATGATATAAAAAGTTCAAAGCATAAATAATAGAGATTTGTCAAAAGCTAGGATGGGGGTTATAATTTGATAGGCCAAAATTCAGTTAGATTGAAACATTCAAACAGTAATCTAAACCAGTGAAAGATCGCTGTGGCGGGAGTAATTGTCAACAAATAGTGCCTCCCCAAACCATAACATTTAAGTCAAACTACTAGCACATAAGCAGGGAAAAGACATATTACCTTGGATAAGGATTGCCTTTTACAACTTTCTGGCCATATTTGCGCCATCTGTAGCCATCATCCAAAAGATCAACTTCACTGGTGGTCTGAACAATGATTCTAGGCTCTGAAACAGTCCTATGTGAGGCAGTCGGCTCTGAAACTCTGACCTCTGTATTTCTGAAACTAAGAAATTGGTTTTATTAGGAAAAATGAACAGAAATATAAACAAAGAGCCCTAGTTTGTGAGTAAACATTACCTTCTTTTTGGGTTGGGCTCATCTTCATCTTTCTCAACTACACCGGTTTCCGCATTACCCGCTTCCTCACTGTCACTTGTGCCAGAAATATTTTCAGGTGTAATATGGCTAGATTCTTGATCCTTCTTGGACATGGAATAACCAGCCACCCCATTTTTCAATTTGTTCAAATTTTCAATTTGACCTTGGGAAGTAAATTCAGAGCCCCCCTGATTATTTGAGTTTTCATTTACGCTTCCAACATCCTTGCCACGTTTGTTAGATCGAGGTGGTGGATGGTTGTGATGCCCTTTGTAGATAATTTCAGTCACTTGGCCATCTAGAGATCGTTCAACCTTTTTCTTGACAGGACAACTAGGATGTGTGCATTTGTAGTAACTTCGAGGAAAGTCACTGCCCTTCACCTGCTTCTGCCCATATTTTCTCCAGTTGTAGGGATCATCAGCCGGCTTATCGACAATGTATGAAGAAGATTGGGGTCTCTGATCAGACTGGGAGAAGTCTGAGGATTCCTTCATCTGTATGCTAGAGTCTGGCATTGCAGGTGGTATCTGTTCTTGTGTGGTTGTATTTGCAGTAAAGGATGGTAATTGAGGCATAGATGTGGGAGGTGCTGATGATAACAAAGATGGATATTCAGCAGGGATTTGCATCTGGGATTCGGCTTGTGCAGCCTGGGCAGTGACCTGTGCTAGGGCCTGCTGGTGTGTCATTCCGAAGGGTCCCTACATTGTATCCCATGAATCAATATAATTAGTAATAGATACATGTCCCGGTTTTGGGTTCCTCAAGTAAAAATAACACCGATGATCAACAAAATACAATAATGATAGACAGCTTCATAAAAAATATGAGGTTATCACTCACCCATTCAAGCTTCAATCCTCAAGTTATAACTGAAGTTAATCCTCTTCCATTCTTGGTTAGCAATAAAGCTGTGAATAGATAGGACAATTTCTCACCTAATTAGCTTAAACCTATGCAAAGATGGTTATATTTTGGATGTAGAAGTTAAAAGGGTTTCATAGCAGGACAACTGGAACACCAACATTAGTAATAGCAGATGCTTTTCTTCTACTGTTAGATTGCATTAAATGTATATAATATACTAATATGTATGATCATATGCTTCATCTACAAAGTGATGAAAGTACAAGTTTATGGAAACAAATGTCCCATTAAAATATAACCTAGACAACTAGTACACAGACTGTTTAGCATTTTCGAATAATGTATCAATCAACGCAAGAACATGAGATGACCTCATTTCCTAATTACAGTGTCCTTGTCTAAAGTATGATAACAAATGCTTCTCTTTTTCCTCCCTATGAAAATCCTTGAATCAGTGCCTCATCCCGAATCATTTAGACTTCAACAAACTCACATTTCTTCTCTACCATCGCTCTCATAAGTAGTTACTTTTCACAAAATCCGAAATTGGACATACCAAATGCAAAAGCCACCGGGACCCCAATTATATAAACTTATTTTCCTCTATCACCCACCAAAAAGGACCTGACTGCCAATAGATCAGAGTATTGAAGGAAAACCAAATATTAAATCATTTATTACTCGTTTATTACTCTAATTGCATTCAACAACTTAAATTCCCATTCACAGAGAATCAGCTACAACCAAAAAGAAATGCCTACAGCAAATCAAACTATCAAACTGCTTTCACATCATTATCTAAAGTAATAAGCAAATCCAAGAATTATCACAAATTTAATACCAAAACCAACAAAAACCTAAAAAGTGCACAAACTACAAAATAAATAAGCTTAATCCAAAAGAAAAAATTGGATTTAATTACCTGAGAAGGCGAGGCCAAACCCAAATTCGGAGAGTCGAGCTGAGTGGCGGGACTTAAACTCGGCGGAACCGCGAAAATCGGGGGAGGTTGCGCAATCACCAAACCGGACGGTCTATTCTGCTTGAACCGAAAGTCCACGTCACCACCTCCGCTGACGCCATCGCCCGAACTCCCCTCTCCCTGCTCCTGAAAACTCGGTCTCAATTGTACACCGGTGGCGGGAGACGCCATGGCGCCAGCGAGCAGCTGAGAGAACGATTTGAAGTCGTCGGAGTCGGAGAAGAAGTTTGAAACTAAAGTCATCGGCCCCGGGCTGAAGCCCGGACCCAGCGCCGAAGCCTGCCCGTTATTATTATAGAGCGATTCGGCAAATGGGCCACGCTGAGGGAGGGTGATTGTTGGTCGTGGGGCAGTAGAGGACGGTTTTGGCCGCGCAGATGATGTCGTTGGCGCCCGTTTTTCATTTTCAGCCATTAGATTTAGGAAACCAAATCGAACCGAACTGAAACTAAAAACAAGTCGTCTCTCTTCTTTCGTTCTTGTATATCTGTTAGTTTTGGTTTGTCGTTTTGTCTCTCTGAGCTTGTTCTGGTTTCTTTGCTTACGCTTGTTCTGGTTTCTTTGCTTACTGTTTATCGGATCTGGAATTCAGTAAAAAGTCCACGCCCCCACATACCCAAAAGCTTTCGCTTTTGATTTTCCTAGATTTCTCGTTTCCGTCTTTCTTTCTTTCTTTCTTTCTTTTGTCTTTGTCTGTTTATCGCGAGCGTGGACGAATTACAACGAAACAATCGGATTGGATGCTTCAGATATGAAAATACTATTCTGCCCTCAAATGACGAGAGCAGTTAGCTGCCATTTTTTTCTTTTTAATACTATGTGTGCCTACCGATTTTATGACATTTGCATTTATTATTTTATTAGCAAATTCCTTACGTGGCAGAATATGATTGGATCTGTGTGGACACACCGGAGAAAATCTTTTAGTTCGTAATTATATTCTGTGAGTTGTCTTTTCGGTGTTTTCCTTTTTTTTTATGTAAAAATTTTGTTAATTAATAAATTGAAGTGTTTTATTTAAAGCTTTCTAATATTTCCCTAAGCATCATGAATTATGATAAAGTTTTTGATTTTTTATTTGTAAAAGGAACAATCTGTTAATTAAAAAAAATGCTTAGCGAGATAGGCAAATAGTGACTTTATTATTATGTTTTTAATAACTAATTAAACAATATTTATCTTGTTAAATTACATTACATTTTTTAAGTTAATTAGGATTCGAATGGATAATATTACTATATTTTTATTATATAATTAAGTAAAATGTATCTTATTTAATGATATTTGTAACAATAAAATACAATTTTTTTTATTATTATTAACTTAGAGGAGGCTTAATATAATTAATTTTCACTTAATTTTTAAAATAAAATTATAAAAAGATTTAATAAAATTTATTTATATTTTAATTAATATTTAATATTTTAACTTTTATTCATCTCACAACAACAGTTATAAAACAATAATTATTATAATAATATATTAGTATAAAAAATGTTCTTAATAAATATTTTTAACTATTGTAATATATAAATATATATTTAACATATTTATGATTTTATTTTAAAAAAATATTAATATCACCCAATTCAATTCAAGTTCAACTTTTTGTAGCGATTCCATCATGAAAAACCTTAAATCATATCCCTTCCTCGTAATCACAGACAAAGTCAATGTAAAGTGACGAAGAAAGAATACGTGCAAACATGTTGTTTAAAATTTTAATCCGTAATCAATTTATTTTTGTTTTTATTTGTAAGAGAAAAAACTTGTGGTATAAAAACATGCCAACCAACACAACAATATTTTGTCCTAACGTACACACACACACAAAAATAAAATAATTAATTAATTAATTCCCGACTCCATCTCAATAAAGTCTTTGCATGTTTAATGTCTTTCGAGTTCGAGGTGAAGATGACATTAATTAAAGGTTTATTTTATTTCTTTTCTTCTACTCAACTACAACATAATTAATATTTTATGTTATGTTAATTTAAAATTA
>JAVXUL010000012.1:5274106-5289048 GCA_035590515.1 Trichilia minutiflora | reverse complement strand
GTTGTTAGTGCTGAGCGAGCATGGAATGAACCTTACCTAGACATTACATACTGATTTCAATTGCCAAAATCCTAAAATGTAAGATGATTAATCTCAAAATCAGCGTTCCACTATAAAAATTAACATTAAACAGCAGTAGCAACAACAACAACAACAATAGAACCACAAATAATATTTCAAATTAATTGTTTACAACTAAGACAAGGCCAGAAGAATCCAAATGATTGACGAAGTCATCATTCAGACAATTCTTATGAGCTACCATTGGAATCTACTTGCATAAGGTAAGACAATATTCTTAACTATGGCTAAAGAGCAGAATGAAAAAAAAAAAAAGAAAAAAAAAAGCAGCAGCTAAAACCGATAGTAATCCTGAATTCTCAGATTTTTATTGTACACACTGGAAAATGGATTAACAGAAACAGCAAGTAACTCGAAACACTAGAAATTTGGTGCGTAACCCCTATTATTGGCTCGGATTTTACATTATTAAAGTTTATTCATTCACAGAATAGAAACTGATAACCAAGCTACACACGCACCAGATCTTATCAATTATGTTAATTGAACAAACAAATGGACCTAATTCACACATGCCCAGAAAACATAAATCACAACGAGCAATTGGCTCCGAACCAAAGCCGTCATCAAAAATTCAAGAGCCCATAATCCCATTTCATATTCTCAGCAAGCAAGCAAAACAAAGCTTCTATTGTCCGAATTTTCTAGGAAAACCATATCAAAAGAGGAAAAGACTGACAAACAATAAGCTGTATTAGGTAAGAATCGAGGACCTTTGAAGAAGGTAAAGAGCTTCGAATCGGTTGTTGACGGTAAAAGGCCAGCGTTGCGGAGAAACTCAAGTCACCTGATATCGCCATTCTCGATTTTCTCAACTTTCCCTCGCTGTCAAGTATACTATCGCTCACTCGGCCGCTTCCTGGACTGTATGCTAGGGAACTCTGGTGTGACAATCATAGATCACAACAGAACGACGACGTTTCTGTCCCCTCTTTACTACTTACAAATTTACAATGGGATAATAAGACGCATATTCCAATATAATATTTTTATCATTTTTTAGGGAAAAAAAAACACATAAATCCCATATATGTATGTATGACTTCCGATTCTCTCTCTCTTCAAAATCTACGATTCTTTTTTTTTTATGCTTCATTCCCAGAGCTTTTAATATTTTATTGATATTGTTGGGGAATTTTACTGATGTGAGTCTAGCAGTTCAGGCTCATCTCTATACCCTTATTCAAATTCACCACATGCATATATTCAGCACTTATACGACGTTGTTCTGAAAAAATGGTCATACCAACAGACCGAGATAACCAGTCAGGGAGTCGGCTCAACGGTCTACTACGCAACAGTATAAACATACGAACACTTGGGGGTATACTAGTTCCCACTCCTCCACCTTATGACGATACCAAGGTTACAACCTGTCATGTGAAGATTTCTTGAGATCCAGGAGATTTCACTCTCGAAGGAGTTGGAAGCCCTACTCGGAGGTGCGAACATTCGGGGGTTCAGGGATGACATGACAAGGAACTGTGTCATAATTCTCCACGCCCTTTAACTTTGGAACAGGTCACCCTGGGTATGTCAACCATGCAGTAATATATGCCATTGGGACCGCCATCTAGCCATTTTAGCCTGTCAGCTCACCACCTCCTCTATATTATCACCATCCTTTTTTCACTAAAGAACTACGTGTGACTTGATTCCCCTATCAGCAAAGAAGAAGAGAGAGAAGCATCAAAGGAATCAGAAGAGAGGAAATGAGAGAAGGAGGAAGGAAGGGGTACGTAGGTGGCTTGGGTCTCTCCCCAAGTTCACAAACACATCCAAAATCGATCAATCATCGCACCAACATAGCCCAAGATACTTTCTGTGCGTGTCTCCCATCCTTAAGTTTAAGAACAAGAAGAAAAAAAAAAAATCTGCTGGTATAAGAAAATCGCTGTAATATTTTTTTGCATCAACATATGTATTTTTTTTTGGCATCTCCACCTAATTTCAGTTCCATATTATCCAAATTTAGATATGAACGTATGAAGTGGATTTAGTTGTGGAAAATGGTAATAATGTTGTGGTTTTTGGTTATGTTTGGAACTCAAAATTTACAAGTTTTCAAACCATAATAAATTGGGCAATGCAAACAATCTATTTATTTCACCGACCAGGTGAACCAACTATAGTGGTAGAATAGTTTCGGAAGTAGTCAGTTTAAGGAAAAATTTTCTGGTAGAGCTCGACTGTATTGGATGTTTTATGCACTTTTTTATAAGGACAACCTTTGTAAAAGTATTATTCCTATTTGTTAGTATGAACACTATAGTTTCAAACAACTGTTTACAGTTTATGAATTATTTTTAATTGATCTTTGTTTAATAGTTGAATAAAATCTATTATTGCTCTTTAAAAAATCTATAATTAGATTATTCCTAAACTATAATAAAGACTACAGACTCTAAAACTAATTTTAATTACCAATAGGTAATTATAAATTTCAAAGATATGTGTATGATTTCAGAATCATTATCTCTTCAAAACTTTCCATTAAAAAACTCTCATCTTCACACGTTCTCTCCCTGTGAAATACTGCTATACTTTTCTGTTATTTTCTTATACAAATAATTTATTATTGTATCAAATGGGTGAACTTACTCTAATGGTGGAAGACAGAATAATTTTTGTAAAAGTAAAAGCATTGCTCATGTTCTTTCTTCCCTATTCATCAGTACGAGCACTATGGTTTCAAACGATTATTTACAATTATGGATTGTTTGTAATTTGATCTTGCACGCAGTAAGACTGTTTAATAGTTGAATAAAATCTGTTATTGCTCTTAAAAGAAACCCATATTTCGGTCATTCCTAGACTATAATGAAGGTTAAAAGACTTTCAAACCCTATTTCAATTCTACCCGAAACATGATTACAAATTCTAATTACACTAAACAACGCTACTTCCAAAACTAAAGGCAACACATAAATATAGGGTAGACATCACTTTTTCAGCATCTGAAGCCTCGCATGTCGCATCCACTCCCCGCAAGAGTGGACCAAACGATGCAAACCAAGTCCACGAATTCAGCAAGCAATAAAACAGAAACCTTTTCATGTGCACTGCTTAATTGATTAAACGCCCTGAACAAAACCCATCACAGTGAATGGGTAGATGGCGATCTGTTTTTTTTCTGCTCGCCCGTGTAACCAGAGCTCATGTAACTCATAATAAATCTCATTACATGAACCCTTCTTCGCATCGAACACATCTCCAATCCCAATTTCTTCCAATCTTTGGAAGTAATTTCAGACCGTTTGCGGCAATCCCATCTCACGCATCTGTTTTCTACAACGAATTGGATTCTGGGTATTGTGATTTCTACCGTAATCATGAGGATGAAGCCGAGGACGATGAAGAAGACGGGACAATACCGGTCAAAACCTGCTTTGTTTCCACCAGGTTTGGCTTTTTATGTCTTAATTAAAAGAACAAAGTAACTGTCCATGCTCCATATTTAGGGCTCCCCAACCTTCTTTATTGCGTTTCTTTATTGTTCTGTTTTTTCATGATTTGCTTCTCAGATTCATGGTTTTGGCAGTATTGATTTGAAGAGCTTGCAAGCAGAGAATTTGATCGATGTTGTTCCACCTTCCTCTCGCTCAACAAATTATATTGTCCTCAGATTTTGCGATTTTCCTTCAGAAATTACCGTAAGACGATTAAGAAACAACTTGTTCATTCAATTTTGTTTATTAAAGTTTGGTTTATATTGTCCTCAGATATATAGTTTTTGTTATCGCATTTCGGTGTTCCATTTTTCTGATTTTAAACGGTAGTAAGAAGGTAAACCATCTATTTAAATATAGTTGATCTTATTGTTTTTGTTAATTTGTTGAAATATAAAGCATTTTTTCTCAGGCTTGCACATGGTTGCTTCATGTAATGTCCTGAATTCAATGATCATCCCAAAATAATTTACATGGTTGACCTGATATAGTGAAACAGTTTCTAACCATTCCTTGACCTGCGATTCTCTTTTCTAATTATCCGCAGTTTTTAACCCTCATTGTCAAGATATCAAATTGATAACATAATAAATATATCTCCACCACCGCCCATCTTGGGCGTTAGTTTGCTCTATGCTTTTGCAAATGGACTAGGTTTAATATGTGTGCCAGCGTCAACAAAGGATGTTGTAATTAGATTTATACCTGCCAATCTTTTTGGTGATAACATGTTCTTTTGATTTAGTCACATGGAATCCAGAGGAATGTGAGCCACTGTCGTTACATGATTGTGTTCCTTTATGGATCTGCTGTTCTGTTCAATATTGAGGATCATGAAGCTGAAAATTACCTGCATATTATTCGAAGACATGCATCTGGATTGCTCCCCGAGATGAAGAGGGATGGTAATTTTCTTAAGAAGATTTTATTTTAATCAAATTCTTCCTAAACTGAAATTTGGTCTGAAAAGCATGTTTATTTTCTAGTTCCTTTCAGTATTTGGATATTTGTGGATTGCATAAAGGTTTTAAAGTTATCCGTGTTCTATTATCATATGATATTTTTGTTTCCTAGTTCCTTTGGATATTTGGATATTTGTGCATTGCATAAAGGTTTTAAAGGTATCTGTGATTATTATATGATATTTTCCTAACCATAAATACTAAGATTTTAGGAAAATATTTTATAGTTATATGATTATCGGACTGAGGTAATTAACTTATAAGTTTCCATTTTTTTCCTGTGTCAGGTCTACAGTATATATCATTCCTGTTACATTTTCTCTTTACTCTTTTATGAAAAGATTTTGGGTGTGTTTGAAACTAATTTCCTTTTGCTTCTTAAACCCTGTGTATCAGATTATGTCATAAAAGAAAAGCCACAGTTGGTTGAGGATATGCAAGGAGGCTCAGACCACATTGTTCTTAAGACTTTGGATACTGATAGTGTTCGAGTTATTGGAAATGTACTTGGACAAAGCATTGCTTTAGATTATTTTGTCTCTCAGGTTGATGGTATGGTTGAAGAGTTTGCTGAGATAAATCGTGTAATGGAGAAAACTGGAACTTTCACAATGGATAGGACAAAGCTCCTTCGACTTGTTGGGAAGGCTAATTCAAATCTAGCTGATGTAATTGAAAAAGTGGGTCTTTTAGAAAGGTAACGGCCAAAGCTTGTTTTATACACTCTTTGCATCTAGTGAGTTCAAGTCTCTTTCACTGGCTATTTTTGAACTCAGATTTCTTTGTTGGACATAAAACTTTTGTACTTGACACCAAAACGTGTATATAAACAAATTTATAATGACTGTCCTATGTACTTCCGTGGACAGTCATAAAAGTCATAAGAGTTGGCATGCCTGTTACAAATCCCATTGTGATTCTTACATGGTGCATGATGCTTTCAACTGTAGAAAAACCTCAATTGTGATTGAATTTCTTTGCTCATCTTTTTTGTAATTCATCATTTAATATCCCCTTAAATGAGATTATTGTCCTGAATCATATTTGTGGTCTTCTGTTATTCAGATCAGAAATTGCTTGGAGGAATGCAAAATATGCTCAAATAAATGAGTACCTTAGGGAGGAGTATGAGGTTGCACAACGCTTTGGAAATTTGGATTTCAAATTGAAATTCGTGGAGGTATATAAGCTCTCATCTATTAAGAAATCATATTTCTGTTCTGATTTATATTGAATTATGAAGAGCTATATATCTTACCCTTTCATACGGCATTTGGTTGAGTCAAGCTAGACAGAAATAAAAATTTTTGGTGTTTTCTTTAGGAAGGTATGCATGAACTTTAACTTCTTAAAAGATTGGAGGAAATTTAGTTATTCCAGTTTTGATGCTATTTTATGTTTTTTATCAAAAGGTTGAATACAAAATGCTATAATATCCTATCTAAGGCATAAATAACTAGATTGATGAGATGTGTTGTAATACCTATCACTCTCAAGTTCAATTTGATTGAAGTTTGAGATATGTTTTGGGGTTTATATTTGATTTTTTCAAAATTTTGTTTGATACCTATATTTGGTGTATCCGTCATCGGGATAGCAGTAATGATGATGAATGATTATTCAACTTTATTATTTCTTCTGTTTTCTGTTATGAAATCTTCAAAGTTTGAATTGATCTCTATCTTCTGATTGTAGCATAACATTCGTTTCCTCCAAGAGGTTATTCAAAACAGGCGGTCAGATCTTTCAGATTGGTGCATCATTTTCCTGTTGACTGTTCAGAATGTTATTTCAGTATACGAGATTGTTCATGATTCAAGCGGAGTAACTCTCTATGATTTGGCAAGTAGGTTAGGAAACTTGTGACAGCTTGATGGAGTCAAGTGAACTTTACAAAATTCAATCAATTATAGGGCAAATTGATTTGTTATTATTTATTTGTAATTATTATCTTTAACAGAAGTACGTTACCCAGGAAATTTTGAAATTTTTTGTGATAAACTCTCTCATTGGTAGAAAATAAAACCAAATCAAATTGAAAGTTCATGTCGGTCCTCTGTATTTGCCTCTGAAGCTGCAGGCGTCGCATCAAAACAGCCGAGAACAGCGAAAACACATTAGTCAAGCTACTTACTGTAACATACCGAATTGATAAATATTACAATATAAGATAATATACTAGATTCTCACATTGTAACTGAAATCTATAGGTTCCGTTTCTCTTGAATCCTCGGGTGGACGGTTTTATGATTTGGGTCATCCACTTTGGATGTACCTATAGAATCGTTCATATTGAATTTATCGGTAATGTTTTGTTTTGGCCTCGGCACTGCATAATCTTTCGTCTTCTTCTTCTTGTATGATTTGCTCAGCTTAAACTGCTATGCTGTTGTTCAACTGAATACTATTACAACGAGTTGAGGTTTATGAGTCTAGAATAAAAACAAAAATACATAATTAAAAATAACGTCAAATCAGATCAGGCGCCTTGCATTCAGGAGGGGCGGAGCAAGTTTTCCTGTCGGTGATCTTTTGTGATGACTTAGAAAGTTAGAACGGGAATTTCGAAATAGCTTTATCATTCCTATAATTACAAATATAGGTAATAAATGCTGCAAACTTGAAAGAATATATCATCAACAAATACTGCATAAGCTACGTAAGCCACAGTAGCCACCCATGAGATTTTCAAAAAGTAAAGATAATCATATAGATGAATCTATTAGACAAATGGGTGTTCCTGCCTAATCTATCAAAAAAAAAATATATATATATATATACACAAAATATTCTATAACTCAAAATGATAACAAACATTCTATAACTCAAAATTCTTCGACTCTGACAGCATTCTGAGGAGCTAAATAAGCATCCTTTGGCTTTGATTTCTTCACTCCAGCAGCGAACCAGACCTTATCGGACTTGGAATTTTCAACGGATACACATGTGACCTTAACCCATACGAGGACCTTAGTCTTCATCCCTTCTATACCTGTCAGTTTCCCCTTCATTAGAGTTGCTTTCACTCGTGTTGCATACCTTAAAACAGAGGAGTCCTTGAAACTGACTTCACAGACAGAAGGCAAGTACACAGTGAGTTTAGCCTTTGCTTCATCAAATTCGTAACAGATTAGGTTATGGGGAAAGAGTCCAGGTGGTAGGTTGTACTCTCGAAGAAGATCCGGCAAGCTTTTTGTAGGCTTCCCTGTTGGGGAAAAACAAATAAATAAGCATCTTTCTCTTCTTCTGATTATTCAAGACTGGACAACAACATTTGAAACATAATATTCCCCAAGTAATCCTCAAAGTATTCTGAATGTAAGCACACCCATTCCTGGTGTAGAGACAAATTATTTATGCTGAATATAATTATCATCTCACAAAAAAAGTCGAAAAGTACTAAAGGGGAACAAATAAGTCACATGCGACATTCAATATAAAATATTCCATAAGATCAAATGGAAGGGGATATCAGGGTGTGCAAGAGGTCTTGGAATGAAATCTAAGATGTTTAATGCATTTCCAAGATTTGTGAAGGAAGTTTTCCTTATGGCGAATCATAACGAATTGTATTCAAAAAATATTTTCATGAGAAAAAAAATTGTGACATTGATATTTTGTCATTGCTACAGCAAAATTTAGTACTGCACCTTTAAGCTTGTTGAAGATCCATTTTGCCTTCTCCTCAACAGTGTTTGAGATAGTCTGCAACAACTCAAAAACACTTAGGAAAACAAAATAGTACCATGAATTCTATCTAAAATGTCCCTTTCTGTTGCAATCTTCACAGGGTGAGAGGGCTACAGAATAGAGACAGAAAAGAAATTATATTCTCACCCTTAAGAAACATTTGAAACAAAATTTTTTCTGTTTCTGGCTTTTATAATCATGCTTACTCTGAGTTCAGTAAATGATAGTAGTCTTAATTCGTCTATAACGAAATGATTCGCAAATGAATTTCAAAACTCATCTCACTTAAGATCTACTACTTTCAGTTCATTGATAAAAGATCTGTTTTCCAAGCAAACATAATTCCATCTTGTACATCTCATCTCATCTCAACCCACAATGAGTCATCTCAAGTATTTACCAAGATGGACAGCTGTTGCAATCGTTCATAACTACTAAAAATTAATTTGAATCAGATTTCGTCGAGATATAAACATTTGGACCAAAAAACATGCATAACAAAGGGAAAAAGTTAAAACTTTATGCATCTTTTCACAACTTTTTACTTAAATTTTGCACAGTATATAACAATTAAGTACTTATTAGCTTACATCTAGATTTCACCTTCATGTAACGTCAATAAATACCAAAAATAACTTATTGCGTAGCAAGCAGGAAATTTAAAAAGTTTAACGTTGGGTAAGATGAGAATGTGTTTACTGAAAAAAGTTCAATTCTTCAATGAAATACAAAAGATATCAGATTACACTCGTCCAATCCATTAAAATTGTTAGGGAAAAATTATGGAATTCCTTCTTTGATCGAACCTAGGAGGAGCCAAATAAACATACCAAATGCAAATATAGATAGTAAAATAATGATCAATACAAGTCAATTTTTAAAGTGAAAAACTCCTCCAATTTAAAGGATAAAAACCACAAAACCGTTCTAGGAGCTCAATCAGAATCACTCATGTTCTCCACCTTCAATTAACCAAACATCGATAAATGCCAACATTCACATGTAAAAAAATCTTCCATCTAACCCTTCCAAACATGATAATTTGTTCCATTCAAACTAACCATTCTATTTGTACTTGATTCCATCATTCAATTAAACACAATATCAACCTCGCTCTAATACCATTCTGTTAGGGAAAAATTACGAAATACTCTCTTTAATTGAACCTGTGAGAAACCAAACAAACACAAATATGGACAGTAAAATAATTAAATATGAGCCAATTTTTTATGTGGCAATTTGAAGGATAAAAACCTTAAAACCGTTCTCAAAATCTATCTAAATCTTCACTATAAATTTTTAAATATAAAATCTATCCTACAATCATTAATAAAAATAGAGTAAACACTCTCAATAATTTCAAGTAAAGAACAACTCAAAAATAACTCAAAATCGGTAGAAAACAAATTTTTTCACCCAAAATAAGTATCTTCAAAATTACTTTTCGATCTGAGTTATAATAATCCAAATGACAAACCGATCATTTAGATTGAAGAGCAAGATGTCCTGAATGTACCTGTAAAATTTCAACTCGATCAGACGATAGATCATCCTTCGATCGTCAAAAATACAAAAACTACATACATATTTAATTTTCAAAAAATTTTACTGTACGCCTCTACCGATTTTTGTTTTCTTTGCTGCCGTCTGCGCTCTCTTTCTTCTATTAGTTGCTATAGTCACTTTCTTACTTATATATATATATATATATTGATTACATTTAGGGTTAATCAAACCCATGGGTTGATAATAATAAATGGGCTTTGGGATGGAATACAATGGACAAAGCCCAAATCTATGGTAATTGTACTATCAGGAGCTGAATTACAGAGCGACAAATGGAAAGTTTTCCAAATATCCGACAATATACCAAACAACCGCAAGTCATATACCTCATCTTCAAATTTATTATTCATCGTTGAAAGTTGATCCAACAATCCTTGAAATTCATTCAAATGATCTGTATGATCCGATTTATAAGAAGATTCTAAGAAATTAAGATGTTATTTTCATGAAGAGTCAAACCGTTAAGGACATCAAAAGACAAAGAACATAGCTCTCCAAAATTCATATTCATATATTGATATTGATCCAGTTTCTTCTACAGTAATACATGATCAAATTAAGAATCATATAGATTATCAGATTTAAAATGAACAACAGGTTGTAAATAACATAGATGATCATATAGATGATACTATTGTGCCACCGACTCTACTTTGAGGAGGTCTACCAGAGACAATCGTCCATCTTCTAGATATTCTGTTGATCGATATATGCTTTTGACTGACAATGATAAGCCTGAGAGCTTTGAAGGAACAATGAAAGATTAAAATAAAAATGAGTAGATTGATTCGATGAATGATGAGATGAAATCTTTGAATAACAACCGCACATTTGAATTAGTAAAATTGCCTAAGGATAAGAAAGCTTTAAAAAATCATTAGATTTACAAACTGAAGCAAGATGAGAATTTTTCCCATTCACGATACAAGACTAGACTAGTCGTCAAAGGATGTAATCAGAAAAAGAGGATTAATTTTGATGAGATCTTCTCTTCAGTTGTCAAAATATCTTCTATCAGAGTTGTTATGGGTTTAACGGTTATACTTGATCTCGAGATTGAGCAGATAGATGTGAAAACTGTTTTCCTTCATGGTAAGTTGAAAAAAAAAATTTACATGGTGTAGTTAAAGGAACATAAAATGAAAGGAAAAGAGGATTTTGTTTGCAAGTTAAATAAGAGTCTATACAAATTAAAACAGGCACCATGACAATGGTATAGAAAATTTGAGTCCTTTATAGGGAAACTAGCCTATAAAAAGACTACTTCTGACTATTGTGTATTTGTGAAAAAATCCTCTCATAATGACTACATCATCTTGTTGCTTTATGTTGATAATATGCTTATAATTAATCAAGATACTTGTAAGATTAAGAAGTTGAAAAGTGATTTGAGTAAGACATTTGTAATGAAAAAAATAAGGTCTGCTCAACAAATTCTTGAAATAAGGATTAGTCGTGATAGAAAAATTAGAATGATTTGGTTATCATAAGAAAAGTACATTAAAATACTTCAGCAGCTTAAAATGAATAAAAATAAAGTAGTGAGCATCTCTCTTACTACACACTTTAACTTTAATAAGAAACAATATCCACCTAATGAGACAAAAATAAAAAAGATAGAAAGTGTTCCTTATGTATCTGCAGTTATTGTTTGATGTATACAATGATTTGCACCATGCCAGATTTAACTTATGTCATGGAAATGATAAATCGTTTTCTTTCAAATCCAAGAAAGGAACATTGAAATGCAGTGAAGTGGATTTTAAAATATTTTTGAGATCCTTTCAATTTAAAACTTTATTTGAAATTGAGAAACTAATAATCGTTGAATTCACCGATTCAAATATGACAGGAGATGTTGATATTAAAAAAATTTTTTTTGATTATTTGATGATATTAGCAGGGAAAACAGTTATATGACAGTTTAGATTATAAAAATGTATTGCTTTATCTACCACAGAAACGGAATTCATTATCACAGAAGTATATAAAGAATTGTTTTAATTGAAATAGTTTATGCAGGAGCTTAATTTAAATTTAGATAGCTTTGTGTTGCTATAAGATAATCAAAGTACTGTACATCTTGCAAAGAACTCTACTTTTTATTCAAAATCCAAGCATATTGATATTAGATATTATTGGATTCGAGATACTTTAAAATCTAAAGAGATAGAACTCAAGAAAGTATATACCGACGACAATGGTGCTAATATGATGACTAAGATATTTCCAAAGGAGAAATTTGAATTTTGTCGACATAAGATTGGCATTAATTTTGCATAATATGCTTGAGTTATAATCTCTCCCTAGTTGAGCTGAAGAAGGAGATTTGTTAGGCTTTGTCCATTATATTTCAGTCCAAGACCCATTTATTATTATCAACCCATGAATTTTATTAACCCTAAATGTAATCAATATATATATATATATATATATATATAACAGAATGAGAATGACGACAACAATTAACAGAAGAAAGAGAACGCAAACAACAATAAAGAAAACAAAAAAAAGTAGAGGCGTATAGCAAAAAAAATTCTAAAAATTTTTCTTATACAATTTTTACATTTTTTACGATCAAAGGAGTATCTACCGTCCGATCAAGTTGAAATTTTACAAGTACATTCAAACATCTTACTCTTCAATCAAAAGTATTGGTTTATCGTTTAAATTATTATAACTCATATTTAAAAACAATTTCAAAGGTGCTTATTTTAGATGAGAAAATTTTATTTTCTATTAATTTTGAGTTATTTTTGGATTAATCTTCATTTATAATTGTTGAAGATACTTATTTTATTATTATTAGTGATTTTAGAATAAATTTTGTATCTATTAAATTTAATTTTGTATATAAAGATTTATAAGGAAGATTTGAGTAAACTTCGATAATGATGCCATGATTTTTATCCTTTCAATTCAAGAGTTTTGTACTTCAAAATTAATTTAGGTACATCGTTATTTTACTATCTATATTTATATTTTAGAATGTTTATTTGATTTCTAGCATATTTAATAAAAGAGAGAATTTCGTAATTTTTTTAACAAAAATATCAAAGGCCCCGTTACTCTTTATAGTTATCACCAACATCGTCACCCTGGTATCGCGAAAGAACGGGAGACAGGAAAATTTTAGCCTAGCCAATTTATATAAAGTTTAATACTTTTTTTTTTTCAAACTGCCATTTCAATCTTTAAAATTCAAAAATTTAACAAGGAATTGTCTTATTAGTTGAAAAACTATAAACAGAACATGAAGAATCAAATGAAGACACAGAAATTGCCGAGTTCAGAACAGATAGTGTTCCCCTGTATCCGAACAATAGACCACCTGACAAATTGAAACCCATTTCCCAAACTCTCAATTTCCTTTTTGTTATTCAAACAAAATCTACAGATCTTAGTAATTTCAAACGACCCATGAAAGACTATCACAAAACCATACTCTCAATCAAGCCACGTTACAAAATCAAACGCCAAAAAGCATCATTAAAGCAAGACTAAGCAAACTGTAGCAAAAGATTAAATAACAAAAGGGTAGGAGAAAATGAATTTAAAACAAAAAAAATACAAAATCCGAACTCACATTGATGTCTTGAGTGATGTTCGAGAACTCCTCTTTGGCTTTCTTCGAGATCCATGAGTTCCCAACCTTTAAAGTACTCACTCTTGTAAGAGCTTTCTCCATTCTATTCCCTCTCGTTTTAGATCTCTCTTAACACTCAAATTCTCCGGGTGAGTACTTGCGATCGACTAAAGTAAAAGACTTCATATAGATAAAGCGGGAGAGGGACAAGACATGTTAAGTGTGCATCTAAAAAGACGGCGCTATTGTTCTGGAGAAAATTGTAATATGATATTAAAATTGAGGGTGTTCTTGTAATTTCGTCTTCAGGTTTAGGCTCGATTGATTCCCGCCAGCTTGCTGAGGCGTCGATTTCGATATGGTTTTCTGGATTTTCTGCCGTGTTGACGTTTCAAGTCACCAAATGTGGGACCGGTTTGTCGCAACCACAAGACATTAATTTTATATATTTTTTAATTACTTTAAAAATTAAACATATATCACATGAACTGTTATGTCTTCTATGCATAAATTCAATTCGTTATTTTGATATAAGATTGTGATTTTCATTCATTTTTAATTAGTTGAAATTAAGTTGAATGGTAATGTAACTGAAAAAACAGTACTTATAGCCCTATACACTTGTTCTTAAAAATATATTCAATTTTTTCTTCTAATTTCAAATTGAATTGTCTGAAATTAGAGGGAAAAAAATATGGTTATATTGTTTATGTATATGATCATTTACATCTTGAATTTATAGAGTAAATAGGAAGATGGTCAAGTAATTCAAAGCAGGAGATGAATAAATTGTCTATCTTTTCTATCCTTAGCCCTTAGGAGGGACAATTTTTCTTTATCGTTACTCTCTCATTATTCGATGATGAATTAAATTTTAAAGATATATATATTATCGGTGTTATGATTCCAATTTCCATATGGTGGGGCAAAGTTGTAACAATTTCCAGCTCAAAAGTTGACAAAGACACCAAATTTCTTCGAAGAAAATTTTCATAACCATTCACATAATCATGCATTCGCCATCATTTCTTTCAGATTCTCTCGCACATATCGGTGTTTGTCACTTACCCACATGAACACCACTTGGTCGTTTGGACCCTTCAAATATATATAGATTCTTACCTCTTTCCTTCTGATAATTGACATATGATAGAACGTACTTAAATGAATGAGAAAGTTTGAGATGGAATATTCTTAATAGAATGATCGAAATAAAAATAATTATGTTTTTAAAATTTATTTTCTTTTACCATAGTCGTCAGTTAATTTTGAATGAAACATGAAAACAAGAATTTATCGAATGTCGATATATAGTATATGTATATGTTCATTTTATTTAGGACAAATAATGTAATATTTATGTTTTGTAATAAGACTGTATAGTTTATAAAGAAAATTATATGTAGAACAATTTTAATTGGATAATTTAAGTAAATTAATTATGTCATATGTTTAAAATTTTTTCTCTCTTTATCATAATCGGAGACGTTTTTCACACTGTAATTGTTGACCTTTATATGTATATATACATCCATTGCCCATTTCTCTCTCTCTCTAATAATTTGAATGGTACTTATGACATGGTTTATACACTTATATTTGATATAG
>JAVXUL010000012.1:5237382-5254284 GCA_035590515.1 Trichilia minutiflora | reverse complement strand
GTATTTAAATTATAAACTTATTATTGCTATTAACATATTGTATTTACTAGTAATTAGTGTATTTTATATATTTTTTTTAAATTAAAAATTTTTAAAATCGGTCCGCGGGCCGGCTCGTTTAGGCTCGTTAATTCGCGGATCGGGTTAGGATTAGCAAAATATTGGTCCGCATAATAAGTGGGCTGGCTCGACTCGGTCCGTTTAAGTGCCGGTCCGCAGTGGGCCGAGCCGAACCGAGCCGGCCCGGTCCGTTTGACAAGTCTACTCGTACAATATCCTCGAGTTATAAGTTTGATTAAAGATTATTTTTTCATATACCCAATCAAATTTGGACACCAACATTATTAATAATTAATTGCTCGATTATTGGATATATGAAAACATAAAAAGAAAATTAATGTTGCTATGTCACATGCTGATCTCATAAAATAAGTAAAATAATTAATTTTTATAATTTTTTATTAATTTTAAAATAAATTTAATATTGAGATACCGTGGTTATATAACTATTTTTAACTTTTACTCTATAATTATTAATGAATAAAAATTAAAATATAATTAAGTCTTATTAATAATTGATATTATCAAATATATATTATAATTTTATTTTTAAAATCAAGTGTAAGTTAATTATATTAAATATTCTTTTAGTTGATTTTGTTCTCTTACAAATATTAATGTTTTATAATTTAATAATTTAATTTAAAATAAAATACAATTTTATAAATAATATGTTGCTTTAGAACAATCATAGATTGATCCGGTGGTAAGGATTACTCTTGGGACTTTCAAGTTTTATGATTAGTTTTCATCTTAAGTATCTTTTTATGAAATGTTAAAAAAATTAAGTTAAAATTTTATCCTATATTTAATATTATTAATCCTGTATTTAATTAAATATTTTGATAATGACTCACGATCACGTCTCCGTGATGGTCGAATATTGAAATTTTTTTGTTTTAAAAAAAATAAAATTATTGCTTTGGGAATTTGTTAAAATAGATTGAATGTATTGTTAATATATATACACACATTCAATGTAAAATTTGAAACATTGATGCATAATAATATATATATATCTTTTGTATTTTTCAAATTTAATATTTAAAAAATCCATGCCTATCGATAGATCGATGGGTCTACAGAGACATACTGTCTTCTCCGTCTCTCTCTCTCTTCATAAAATTTGGCGCGTCAAACACACTTTTCATCGTCAAAAGCAATTACGAAGCAGCAGAAATCAAGCGGAAACCCGAAAGACATAATGAAACTGATCTCTCTCTTACATAAGCACATCACGCGCACCAACAACACGAACCTGGAACTAAGATTTCTCTCTTACACAACCCATCAAGCAATTTCAGAGACAGACGAATTCGATCAAAATTTGGCTTCAATTCGATCTGTCTCTTCAAACCCATTTGTTTTTCTTCTGGGTCTTTGCCAAAGCATAAATTCTCTCAAGAAATTCCATGCTTTACTCATTTTAGACGGCCTAACGGATGATCTCTTATGTAATACTAAGCTTGTTAGTATGTATGGATCCTTCGGGAACATTAAGTATGCTCGTTCAGTGTTTGATGGAATGCGTGACCCAGATTTTTATTCTTTTCAGGTGATGATAAGATGGTACTTTTTGAATGATTTGTATAAAGAGATTTTGGAGCTCTATAGACGTATGACAAAATACCCGAAAGAGCACGATAATTCTGTGTTTTCAAAAGTGTTAAAGGCATGTAGTGAATTGCGAGATATTGCTGAAGGGAGGAAGTTACATTGTGAAATTGTCAAAGCAGGAGGTCCTGATAGTTTTGTATTGACGGGACTTGTGGATATGTATGCCAAGTGCAGAGAAATCAAGTCTTCTAGGCAAGTATTTGATGAAACGCTTGACAAAAATGTGGTTTCATGGACTTCAATGATTGCAGGTTATGTCCAGAATGATTGTGCACAAGAAGGATTGATTTTGTTTAATCGGATGAGAGAAGGGTTTGCCGAAGGCAATCAAATTACATTAGGAAGCTTAGTTACTGCATGTGCAAAGCTAGGAGCTTTGCATCAGGGAAAATGGCTTCATGGGTATATGCTTAAGATTGGTATTGAACTTAATCCTCACTTGGTGACGGCACTTTTAGACATGTATGTCAAGTGTGGAAATATTAGAGATGCTAGATCAGTATTTGATGAGCGTTGTACTTTCGATCTTGTATCATGGACAGCAATGATTGTTGGGTACGCTCAAAGTGGTTACCCTGACAACGCTTTAGAACTGTTTATAGATAAGAAATGGGCTGATGTTTTGCCCAATTGTGTTACCATTGCAAGTGTGCTTTCAGCATGTGCGCAGTTGAGCAATTTGAATCTGGGAAGGACGATACACAGTCTTGGGATTAAGCTTGGTCTTGAGGATCCCACTATGGTAAATGCTCTAGTGGACATGTACGCCAAGTGTCATGTGATTGGAGATGCTCGGTACATATTCGATACAGTTTCAAACAAGGATGTAATTGCTTGGAATTCTATTATATGTGGGTATTACCAGAATGGGTCTGTATACGAAGCTCTTGAATTGTTTAATCAGATGAGATTAGATGCTATCTCACCTGATGCCGTCACATTGGTGACCGTCTTTTCAGCTTGTGCTTCACTTGGTGCTATCCAAGTGGGCTCTTCTCTTCATGCATACTCTATAAAACAGGGCCTACTGTCATCTAATGTTTATGTTGGCACCGTACTTTTGAACTTTTATGCCAAATGTGGGGATGCTCAATCTGCTCGAATGATTTTTGATGGCATGATAGAGAAAAACACTGTTACATGGAGTGCAATGATTAATGGCTATGGAATGCAGGGGGATGGTAGTGGATCGCTTGCTCTTTTCAGTGATATGTTGAAGGAAGAAGTGCAGCCCAATGAAATAATCTTCACAACCATTCTGTCTGCCTGTAGTCATACTGGGATGGTCGGGGAGGGCTGGAGATTTTTCTATTCAATGTGCCAGGATTTTAACTTTGTGCCTTCCATGAAGCATTATGCATGCATGGTTGATCTATTAGCTCGTGCTGGAAGGATTGAAGAAGCCTTGGAGTTTATGGAGAACATGCCTATTGATCCTGATGTTAGTTTATTTGGAGCTTTCCTCCATGGATGTGGACTCTATTCAAGGTTTGATCTTGGAGAGAAGGTGATTAGCAGAATGTTAAAGTTACATCCTGATAAAGCTTGTTACTATGTGCTCATGGCTAACCTATATGCTTCGGATGGAAGATGGATTCAGGTTAATCAGGTGAGAGAGTTGATGAAGCAGAGAGGTTTGAGCAAGACCCCTGGGTGTAGCCAGGTGGATTTGGATATTGCTAGTGATCTTTCATTCCCTAGGGTGGCATCTCTTGTTTAGTTAGCAGTCAGGAGGTGGTTGTAATCAGGGATTGCAGTTTAAGCTATCCACAATGGAAGATCATTGAAGAGAAATTTTCAAGGAATGATTTGATCATACCAGCTCCGGGTTCCTTGTTGAAAGTGTCAGTAATAGTGATATAGGATGCTCTCTCCAGCAGCCTAAAACGAGTTTCTGGATTGATGAATGTATAGATTCATCCGGTGAACGTGAAGGCTGAGAGGATGACAATTGGATTTTGAATTATGTACTGGTTTCGTAAAGAAACTGAGTGAATATTTCCATGGGATAGCATCTAGCGTCTTGATATTTTACCAAATTCTATCCTTTTGAATCTTCACGACCAAAAGGTCTGGTATTTTGGAGGAGACAGGGTCTTGATGGAGAAAGAAAAGAATGTATATATTTAATTTTTGTAACATTATTAATCTGGGGGTTATAACAATTCTTTTATACATGTACAATGTGCTTATGAATACTAAAATTTATAGTTCGCTATTATATAATTGATTGTCTTTGTTATTTACGTTTTCCGGGTACTGTATTGGAATGTTGTTGCACGTCTAAACAAGTTCTTAATCTCATAAAAGCTACCATCGCGCATATAAATTTGATCGTTTAAATCAACCTAATATACTGGATTTTAGCTTGTTCTTCCTGTTTTTTGTCTGCTTGAAGGATGTGAATTTGCGATAAGGACAATGTCACGATCAAAAGAAACAAGGAGGCATTATACGAAATGTACGAAACTATTGTGAGATATTAATATGAATGATGAAATCAAACAGTTACTCTACAACAAATGTACAGTCTACGAGCTATTTTGGATCGAGTTACTAATTCTCTTTCAACTCTTACACATAATCCAAATCAGTTAGAAATTTAGAGACATCAAGGAAGCACAACTACTCGGGCCATTTTTCAAGCTTCAAAGGGAAAACGGTGGTGGGAAAGGCCTTAAAATACTCGAGAAGCATCAACGAAATGGTAGAAATTGAGGAGTCTACCTTGGTCATTACGTTTGAATGTCAGAATATGGTGAATCCAGTTTTCCCAAAGAATTTGATTAATCTGTGAAAATAGTAATACATCGGAACAAGACAAGACAACCTTGACTTGTGTCATAGTTTCTCCATTGGTGTTACGAGAGCTTCTTACGGTGACTACACAAAAGTTGCATCAGTAAAATGATGAGACCGAGCCAAATCCCTCACGGTGATCGCTCTGCTCAGCAATAAGATACTATGAGCAGGATGCTGTACGGATGACTCACATGTCGATTAGAGCTGTATTGATATAAATATCCTTCGTCACACCATTGCTAATGAGCTTGTGATGAATCCATTTACCCTTTTCATGCTGTCCAAAATTGGAGCAAGCTTGAATGGCAGTTATGAAGTTCACTTCATCCATTTCTTGACAGTTCAAGTACATTTGATCAAACAGATTGATTGTCTCAGTTGAGTTACCATTTTGGGAGAATCCACAAATCATAGAATTCCAATTGAAAACACTTTTCTCTTGGATCCTATTGAATAAAAGAGATGCTAAATTCACAAAATCACATTTGGAGTACATACCAATCAATGAATTCTGAACAAATTCATCTTAGTTATCTCCTTTAATGACATGGCCATGTATTTGAAGACCAAGCTGTAATAAGCCTACATTCCCGCAAGATGAGGAGAACTTGCTAGACCATAGGAGTCTGGCATTAGACACTGTGCCTGCATCTGCACAAAGACTTTTAGTGCCCCCTTCAACATTCCTTTCTGAACATATTCTGATATGAGCAAGCTCCACGATATGATATTCCTCTCTCCAATTGCAAGAAAAACCTTTCTGCATTCATTTATTTTCTCACATTTAGCATAGAATTCCATCAATGCTGGTGTCAAACAATCACACTTGGGTTCCATATCTTTTCTAATAATCTGACAATGAACTGACTTCCCTACCCTAAAATAGTTTGGTCAATTTAGGTTCTACTTAGGTCAAAAGATTCTAAAGCCTTTGAAAACAACCGCTTCTGTTATAGCAAGAAATCGTAGCTGTCCATGAAGTAGTACATCTCTTCTTAACCTTTACAAAAATTCTCTCCGCACTTAACAAGTCGCCAAATTTACTATACATTAAAATGAGAGAATTACCCAAAGGTCCATCAATCTCAATCTTGCTCCTCAATACATGGCCATGATCTGACTTCGCTAGTCTCAAGAAACATAATTCACCGCAAACCTTAGCCAAACTAAGCATTGTCCCAAAATTCGGTACAACACCTTCGCGAACCATTAATTGAAACATCTTGAACTCTTCATTAAGCTTTCCATTGTCAACATAGCTAGCAATAATCGAACTCCACGAAACCATATCTCTAACAGGCATTTCATCAAAAATTTTCCTAGCTTTATCTAAACAGCCTATTTCACCATACATACAAATATGTGAAGTCTGAACAACACCATCATTCTCAAACCCGCGTTTGATTTTCCTTCCATGGACATTTTCACCGATACCCAGCTTATCAAAACCAGAACAGGCTCTCAAAACAGATGGATACATAAAGTTACCGATTTGAACCTGCTTGCATATCATTCTATTTGTACAGTGAAATGGATTCTTCAAAGAAGTTGTTCCACGTATAGCATTTGATGAGTACAGCCCACATGAAGGAATCATGTTCTCTGAAAGTATCGAATTCAAGTCTTGAAGATTGTAGGGAACCCATTTGTGAATTGGACTCAATGAGCCTGGTGGAGGCTGGTCGGTCTTTGTTAAGGCCAGTAACCGAGAAATGCGCATGTAGTTGTGTTAGAGTTAATAAGTGTTGGAATTTTGGGTGAGGATTTGTAAGAGATTTTTTTTTTTTTTTTTTTTTTCTTCGTATTATTCATACTCAATACAACTATTTATATATATAAAAATAATAAAATAATTTAAAAATATATTAAATCCTTAATATTCTGCGACTATACTATTTTATTAAAATTAAATAAATTATCTTGAGAGACCTATTCTAATGCAACTTTTATTGCTATTCAAAAATACTTTGAATTATTCTTCAATATTTTCCCTTGATTCAAAGTTGCAGACATCAAATTAAATTTAATTTTACAAATTTCAAAAAACACGTCTCTTCACTTCAATTTTCTTAGAGCACTTCTCTCTAAAATTTTCAGATTTTGTGAAGCACTTCTCTTCACTTATTGATGCACTTCTCATCAACCTTCAGATTTTGTGAAACACTTCTCTTCACATCAACCTTCAATTTGTGAAGCACTTCTCTTTACTTGTTGTTGATGCACTTTTCATCAACTTTCAATTGGAGCACTTTTCTCCTCCTCGAAATCTTGTTTCATTTTCGTAGATATTTCTTCTGATACCGTATTGTTGCTGGCCATTGAATCAAGTTGAGTGATTTTACTCACTCAATCTCATAGTCTCTCAAGGATCTAAGGCTCTAATATCATGTTAGAATTTTGGAAGAGAATTTGGAAGAGAATATTTTTTACTTCGTATTATTCATGCTCAATACAACTATTTATACATATAAAAATAATAAAATAATTTAAAAATATATTAAATCCTTAATATTCTGTAACTATACTATTTTATTAAAATCAAATAAATTATCTTAAAAAACCTATTTTAATGTAATTTTTATTATTATTTAAAAATATTTTAAATCATTCTTCAACAATAAATTGATGCATGATCTGAACAAGGGCATGTAAAATGTCATCGTTTTGGTCTGTGGGCATGCAATATCATAAGGCTAACTGAACTATTAAAGTCAGAGGAGTTGTGTTAAAGAGTTCTTACGTTGGTGCGTGATCTGAAGCGTATGTATAGTGTCATACTTTTGGTCTGTGTTGTCCAACTGAAGTATTAAAGTCAGAGCAGAATCACACCGGACCGTTTATTCTAATGCCTGACAAAAAGCAAAGATTAATACGACAAATTTTTTCTATTATTACTTTTTGAAAGAATAAAGGGGGAATGATAAGATTTCCTATAAAGTAAAAAAATATCACGTACCTCTTTTTATGGAATGTATGACAAAATTAAGATCATCTATTACACTTCATAGATAATCCTAATTTTATCATATATTTATATAAAAAATATGTGGTATTTTTTTATTTTATAGTAAGAATTTAAGATTCCCTAATAATAAAAAAGGACGGGATCTGTCAGGTTATGATTTCATCAAACTGCTATTTACAGTTTTACATTGCTCGAGAATTGGTTATTTTCTTGTTTACAACCATTACCCACTGATTTAAACAAAAATGTTACGCAGTCATATTATTGGCAATACGAATTTAAGCTTGCTGTCTGCTCAATTATAACCGAAGAATCTAACTTGAATTGCCACTCTAATATACGAGAAGATAAAAGGAGACAAAAAGGGATTGTGCTTCTGGATTTTATGAGCATATTCATTGATATAACAAAAAATAATTTGTGATCTTAAGAGAGCGGACTATATACAATATTATTTTTTTTCTCTTTGGGGTGAGCACCAATTGTTATTGCTGGCTCCAGACGAAAAATACAGGATACACAAGCATATACAAGGAATTACTGTGAAAATTGTTACTGCTGGCTCCATTCCTCCTACGGGAGAAAAAGAAGACGAAAATACAAGATACACAAGTATATACAACTAGGAACTACTGTGAAAATTGAGACATTACTTAGGACCACATATTCGTTGGATCTAGGTCCTCTAAAGTTAATCACTGTGGCTCCTCATCTTCTGGATCCATGGGTACTTCGTGCCGAGGCCTGTTGTATTTCTCTCGCAGTTGCTTAATTGGGATGAAATCTCCAGCTGTATCCATCCCGTAGAACAGAAAAGAAACATAGGGATGATCAAATCTTCCCTGCACATAATAAGCACACCCTGCCCTTAATCAAGGGAAATAGCTGGGAGAATCTCTTGTGATTTTCCACAAAAATTCTACTCACCAGGTCTGGTTGGTCAGGGGCTAACAAATTCTCCTCTGCAACTGCAATATGAGAAAGCCAATCCACAAGGTCACAAGAGCATTAGCAAAGATAAACACCAATAACTTGAGAAACAAATAAATCCAACACAGGAGATAGCAAGTCTGAAAGCATATATAATTATGCCCAGTAAACAAGATTTATGCAGTTCCAAATTTTTAAAGTGCAAGTATTAGGTTGAATAAAGATGACAAAGTGGATAATGTGCCTTCTGTACACAAAAAGATGACTTGTATCTGCAAGGAGTTGGATCAAACAGATGCCATTACCATATGCTACTAGTAGACTGGGGTCTGCATGTACATCAACCAAGACCTAAGAAGAAACAGGAAAACATGATCAGATAATTTTTAATGGTACATGAGCAACAGTGATGGAACATATAACATAAGCGATAATCCTCCAATTTTATAACAATATAACATAAGTGATAATTGCCAACCAAGGAAACTATCCATGTCCCTATGCCTTTTGACCACTACAATATGAGCTTTCACTATTACGGTATTAAAGCTTGGCTTTGATAAACTAAACCAAATATGTATTCCCCATCCCCCTGTATTTCCTTTCTTTCCTGAATTGCTTCCCCCAAATACCGTGATCACATATTCATTGTCAATACTGGGATGGCCTAACAAATGATGACTATCCATCACACAGTGCAGACACTTTAATTTTCAGAAAAGTTTCGAAGAAGTAATTCTCAGAAAAGGTTCCTAGCAAAAACTTTTACTCATAAGGACAAAGAAATGTGATTCAATCAAATGGCTGTGTAGAACCAGGGTGTATATTTCACATTAACATCAAACATCCGGAAGTCATCTAAAGGAATCTCATACTCTTATAGAAAAGGAAAAGGCTCTCTTTTGACATTGTAAAATAGGCCAAGCAAGCCTTGTGTTAAAAAATTCAGTCCGTTTTTGCCAGATCAAGCTTTTCAGGAAGCTAAGATTAGAGCTAAGGACTGAGAAGCTAAGATTAGAGCTAAGGACTGAGACACTGAGTATCTCAGAAAATTCCAAGAGGTGTATCGTATTAAAAAACATTCATCTAAAATATATTGACAGCAATCATTTATTCATACAATTCAAAAAAAGACAAACCAAATATAAAGTTAATGAAACCTGATAAAATGGCTGACTAGAACCTCGATTCAACTTTTCAACTTGCGCAATCTCCATCCATGAACTAGATTCACAGCAGAAAGGATCCATTCCACAAATTACTGCTTGATACCCTAAAAATGAGATTTCAGCAACATAAACAGGTAGGGAAAAGGAGTAAGAAAAGGAGAAGGGAAGGGAGTATCCAACTTCCATCTCGACTCATTGCATCTGATTCTTTTGAACTTCAACAGTACATAGATTATGAGGCAGTTGATATCCGTTTCATGATAATTGATTACAATCAGGATTCTAACTATACTGTACATGCCAAAACCAAACTAAAACCAGAAAACAGTAAATGGCGGAAAAGTTGAATTTATGCAGTGAAACGCATATTCATTAATTACCAAAAACTTTATGCTTCACTTTCTGCCCTAAACGAAATGCATACTGTGCATTTTCAAACACCAGAGCTTTAGCTGATGCAGCCAAAGACTCAGCCTCCAGTTTGGAAATTTGATCCCGTAAAGCAGCTGCTAAGGCATAATTTTCACTCTCAATAGCATTTTGCAGATCAGCACTGCAAGAAAACAAAGCAGAAGAACTCCAATAAATTTTCATGTTAAATCATATGCCATAACACTAAAAGGGCCCCAAACAAGGATACATTGACAAAATGTATGACTCACCGAATACGTATGATACTTAAAGCCTTATCTTGGGCTTCACTCTTTGATGATGACCCTCTTTTTGCGTCTTGCTGCCTGGTTATTTCTTCCTCGACCTTCCAAGAAGAGGACCTATTAAGTATAATATGCTCCCGATATAATAGCAGGCTACTTCACATGCATACAAACATATGTTACTGTAGGCAAGCATGCACAATTTAAGATGTTAGAAATTGAAAGTTTAGATGCCAACAGTCCCTGCAATGGACACATTTGAACAAAATAGAAATATCAAAGTTGTAGTAAGCACAGACATGCACAGCTTTCAATTGAAAATCACAACAAGTGAACATGTGATTGTTATTAAGTCTTTAGGGTACCGTGAGGAAATATTCTCCCAAGTGAACACATGATTGTTATTAAGTCTTTAAGGTAATGTGAAGAAATATTCTCCCAATGAATGGTTTCTACATAAACAGCATGCTAAATCTAACCTCGGTAAGCTTGTTTCTTATTTGTTGTGCAACGTCATACTCCTCCATGTTCAAAGCACACTGCAATTTCATGACACCCAAACAACAAAAGGTTGATAGCACAACCCTCAAACTGGGAGAAATGTTAAACTATTCATTATGTATAAACATGAAAACCTAAAGAAACAGCCTATCAAACCTGCACTCGAGTTGCCAAATCCAGCTGAAAAAAGAAAAACAGTATGTCCTCATTTACATTCTCACTGCGCTCTGAGCTTGCATCCAACCCCTGGTCACCTCCTTTAAACAGCCATCCAGCTTCAACCCTCAAGTTTTGTTGTCTTAATATATTGGGATTACCTCTTAAGTGGAAGCTTTGAACAAAATGATTCCAAGAGCAATGCCTAACAATCCCTATATGAGATTTCCTCATTAACCTGATATGCTTTCTCCGTGAAGAGGTTGACCCATAAAAACCACCATTTCCAGAGGTTGTTAGTGTGCTTAATGACAGACTTTGCACCATCTTTTCTGCCAGTAATGAAACTTTATTTTATTTTACAGTGTATGTTTTGTGTGCAGTCCTTGCATCTGTACCCACACAAAACTTATTGTCAGTTCATGTTGACAGGCGATTATGGGAAAATCTAAAGAAAATATGGCTTCATTAATGTTTTATTAAATATGTCTTCCATTCTCTTTCTCCAGGGGTAGGCAAGTTGAACTTGAGATTTACCTTGAAACAGAAGCTTAAAACAACACGGAGGCAGTCTTAAGACCAAATTACCGAAGCATCATTGGGTACTTAACAATAAAGAACAAATGAATAGTATATATTTTTCTTTGGTTCAAGCATTTTAGCAGAAAAAAATGATTACTGTTTAAAGAATTAACTTCCAGCAAGCTTTCCTTACCAAAAATTTGTCAAACTACATACACAAGATTTAGGCTCACGATACTACTATTCTTCAATAATTTCACAAATAACAGGATAAAAAATACATTTAACTCTGATAGACCAAATAAATGTCTTAATAAACCCAGTTAAGTTGAGTAACATATTCAACACATCACTCAATTTTGCAACTATATTTATATCAATTTAATGTCGCAAGCATTGAGAAAGAAAAGAGTTTCAATTACAAGTAGACGCAGTGCAAGAATGAAATGAGTTTGCTGATTCTTAGATAAGAAAAAAACTGACCGGAAAGCTGATGCCGCGAAGCAGAACAACTAAACGATAGAGAACCACAAAGAAGACCGAGTTTCGTCCTCACAGAGAAACAGATATAATCACGGCTAAAATTACCTGCAACAAGCATTAAATTTGGGATGTATTACTTGGAAAGATTCTTGACACGTTTCATCTCTTTGCCTTCTGTTTTACTATAAGTGGGACCGGACCTCTTATATAGTAATTTTCAGCTAACCACATAGTCCTCATTGCTCTAAATCAATTTTTTTTTTTTTAAATAATTTTCTGCAAAGGTTTCATTTTCAGAACAAGTTTGTTTGTTTCTAATCACAATTCTAAAATTAAATACGTTATATATAACATTTTTCGTATTATTATTTTTTTTAATAAAATCATTACACAAATAAATATAAATCAAACATTTTATAAAGTTTTATCAATTAAATTATCTAATTGAAGTTCTCCCCATTGATCATTCGGTAATGTCATGATTAAGCTTTCAATCACATTCTAATTGTATCACATTAAGCTTAATGAATTTTTATCATCAAATAAACAAATAATAAACTAAGAAATTAAAGATTTCACATACCACATTGAAAGAATATTTTCTCTTCGCATTTCCATATCATTTTTCTTCCGGTTAAGATAATATACATTTGATTCCAACGAATAGTGCTGGAATACATATCCGGTTAATATACTCCTTCCTATAATATACATTTGGCAACAAATAGTGCTGACAAAGTCGCTATCAACGAAGCACAAAACACCTCCAATTATTGTTTTCGAATCATAATACACAAACCACCATCTTATTATTTCCATCATCAGGTACAAACAGAAGGTCATTGCTCAACAGATTTAACAAAAAAATTAAGCACTTTGTACAAGATGAACAACAAAATACAACACCCCCTTTACCTAACAAAGATGAAAAAAATAAATGACAAAATATAAGAGATTGTTGCTTCATCACTATGTTGTGAACTATAGGTGTCTACGTGATGCTTATGACGGTTGTTGATATACGTATTTTGTTCTAGGGTCCACAATAAGACCCTTTCCACCGTTCACCTCTAAATCATGCCTGCATCAAATACACAACAGAAAATTGGAATCAATTCTCGTTATTCTACAATTTTACTCCAATTGTTAAGGCCATCTACTATCAAAAGTGGTATTGCAAGACACAAAGCAGAAACACCCAAACTTATATTAGAGACCACTAGCTCAACTCAAATACCTGATAAAGTGAAAAAATAGCAGAAAAATCCTAAACATGGGATAAAAACTTGTATTCTTGCACTGTTACTACCACCATTCAGATTGCTGGGTCAATGGAGCCCATGATGGATCCATGATTACAACTGCAATCACAACAGTAGTAGTCTGCAATGATAAATGGATTTCTCCCCAAATTAATAGGAAGATACTGATATAGATCTTCAATGAACTCATTAGAAGTTCTCATTAATCAAAGCGCATAGAAGTGGTTATTCCACGTTCATTAAGGACAAAAATGAAAAATGGACTTTCATAAAGAACAAGAAAACTCAACTGAAACACAAAGTCCGGAATGGTCAATTGTTCCCGGGGAACATATCTGAACAGTTGCAGAAGCCGTTCAACATACAACACTTTCTTCCACACCTAAATTATAGCAATTAGTTTAAAAAAAAATCATAAACAGTAAAGTGGGAAAGTAGTTTTACATTATAAGTAAATTGAAAAATAATGACACATACCATGTTGTCCACAAACAATTGCAGTGCAAAAATGGTAGCTTTCAAATGGAAAGTAGGGTGAAGAACATAAATTGCCTACAAAGACCAGATAGGATGATGAAAACCAATATTGATTATATGTTTTCTTGTTAGAGAAAGTGATTAATGTTGCATACATGAAGGTTGCGTTGGTGCCTCCGACCAAGTATTTGTTGTAATCTTCTCATCCATCCCAAATCTGGCAGGCTGTTATTCCATAAACAGATACACATAAAGTGAACAAAATAGGACTAGTGTTGAAAAAGTAATTTTACAAGCAATACATAACATGACCAATTAACAGTCAGTTTCTATCAATATGAAGAGGTTTAATATTTTCATAGAAACTTCTCAATTTCTCATCCTATCCCACTAGAGAAAGCTCTTCTTTTCCCTCATGAGTGCAAGGGCATTCATCTATTTGCTCCCGTTGGTGTCCAGAAGTTTCTGTTTTCAGAGGTTCCCAGGGCCCCAAGGTATAAGAGACAATTTCAATACTACTAAGTTCAGAAAATGATGTTGTTAGAAAGCTGGGACACTCAGCCAGCTAAACTCAACCTTTAAGTGAAAAAAAAAAAATTTTGTTGCAAAGAATATGGTCTCTGAAAGTTCTTTGTACACAAAGATTCTGATGATAAAAATGCGGTTGCCAAAGAAAAAGTCAAAAATTATTTTGTCCAAAGCAACACTTTAATAATTAGAACAGAGCCTAAGCATCCTGCGAGTTTGAGCTTAAGACCTTGCCCCCTCCAGTAGCTAGTATAGGTTCTTCCCTTTATTTTTTGGGCCATCTAAACAGCATGGAATTGACTGTCATGATGGTTTAGTTTCTTCTGTCATCACTGATACACGCTGGATCCCATATGGACATATAGATATGGATATATAAGCAGGAATATTCTCTTCCGATGTGACCAAAAGGTTATTCACTTCATCCAACACAAGAAAGTCCATCTTCATCTTCACTTATTCTCATTACTAGCCACTGGAAATGAGTTACCCATAATACAACCTACGTTTTTAAAACTGCCAAACTACTAAGTAATATCAATCAACATTAACAACTCTGAGTATATAGGTGAGTTCTAGTAAATGCACAAACATTGCCAAAATTGCAGAGCCATACTTTGAACACATGATTGAAAGTCCACCAGACAACACTTACAGCTGTAAAGATGATGCAGAGTGAAAATATACAATAGTGTAAGGCTTCTGAATAATGGGCTCAAATTCCTGAAATTTAACAAACAACGAAATGGTCTTAGTTCCAAAAGCCAGTTGTCAGCAAGGATATAAAAGGTCAATGAGCAAAAGACCACCAAAAAGAGAAGCAATTTCCAATCAATGATATTAAATGTTTGTAGATCCTAATAAGTGTCAAACTTAAGCAAGTTGGAATTGGATTACCTTCACCAAATAGAGCACAAAACGCTCAAGATCAAGACATCGCAACAGAAAATGGGCTCCCACAACCACCATTACGGGATGTCCCTCACTGTCAACCCCTCCACGGTAGCTGAATTTGAAAGAAAAAAGCTAACATGATATCATATGCACCACAAGATCATTAATCCAAAAGGCACATGAAGCATGGCTAAAATTTGCAGTAGAAAAGAAACATGACTCCTACAAAAGGCTTGTAAGATCAATAAATTAAAGTGGATTACAATCTTATGAGTTAACAACCACCACAAATAATCCACCCTAGAAAGCTGAATTTTGGAGAACCAGATTGTTGATGAAAAAGTATACTCCCTTTGCAAAAACAAATAAGATCTGAAGTACCTATGCAAACAAAAGATGTATGGATGCTTACACAATTTTCATCTCTGCAATTTCAGAAAGATTGAGAGAATTTGCTTTAGAAAGGTATCTAGAATGCAGAGAGTATTCTTCAGCAACAGACAATGGAGGACCACCTAGGTCACCAAATCCAAGCATTTTAGCACAATTCCATCCAGTTTGTGCTTGAGCAGTTTTTTCCCATTGTTCCAAGCGTCTTTCATCAGGATCTTTAATTAAGGACATAAAGGCAGGATCCAAATATGAATCCAAATAAGAGGAGTTCCTGTGAGAGTAATACTTATCTATTGAAGTCATTTGATTATTTTTGCACAATACCAGTAGTAGTCTCATAGCATCAAGAAAGCAACAATAAGTTCACTAAATCAAGAAGAAAAAATTCAAACATCAGCACAAATTTCCGCTAAATTTGACAAAAAAGATGGGTGTAGTTAATTAGACAAGTTTAGGGAAACCAATAAAATATGTTGTTTGTTTAAATAGACATGATTTAGTAGATAATTTGGATGACACATTGATAATGTAAGCGAAATTTTTCAGGTTCCTCTTCAAAATGTAAACTGGTTATTATATGCAAATCAAACAGTGCTAAGGCATACAAAAGTGAAAAGCAAAATGGGATAGAACAGTTTGAAATTAATAATAGGTATGCAATAGAATGCTCTATATATACACAAATATATATCTGAGTTTGATAAACAAAACACAGCTGACTCGTCAAGCAATGAAAGTCAGTTATGGGAAAGCCCAAACAACTGGAAGAGCTTCATGCATAGTTTCATAAAATCATCAATAACTTTTGACAAAAATACAGGAAAAATGTGCTCTCTTTACTTCATAATCACATTAACCGACCTTCGTATCAAGCCAACATCACTCACAGGAAGTTCAACTGGAGCTTGGGCAGGCTTTGGGATATTCTTTTTGGGCAATGGCTTTATTCTGATCTTACGTTCATCTATAATTGTCTCTCCATTTTCGTCTCCTACATCAGTGGGAAGCTTTGAAATGGCCACCTCCTCCTCATGATTATCCCGAGGAAAGTAAAGTGGAAGCAATCTACACGGTGAAAACAATACTAAAATGAGAAAGTGTGCAAGGACAACAGAATCAATAAAAATATAATTGTTGCAGAATTCATAGCAACTGTCATAGGAGAAATAAAGCTACTATACCAATTTAAATTAAATAAAGGACATTTTGCACTGCAAGGCAATAAAAATAAATATTATACCTTTTATATATTTCTGTATCAGATGATGTGGTTGTACAGAAAACAACAACACTAATTTTATCCTTTTGCTTCTCAAGAAACCGCCGTACAGTCCCTGAACATCAAGCAAATGGAAGATCGAAAACAATGAATGTCAGGAAACTCACTAGATCGTCCAAATGAATCAACATATTAATTCACAAGAATAGGGATGTAAGTATTTTTTTCTATATGAACAAATAAGTTAACATATTCACCAGTTGATGCA
>JAVXUL010000012.1:5216464-5237282 GCA_035590515.1 Trichilia minutiflora | reverse complement strand
ATGCAAGATGGATGTAAAAGTAAAAACAGAAGATGAAGTGAAATTACAATTATGCCCTTGAAGTACAAACACGGGTGTGATACAATCCGACTTGATTTCATCATTCAGACCTATGAACCCCACATATCTATCAGAATAGTAACTCTAGTTACTGTTTACATCCACCCAAATTTTCCGAATTCGCTTTTCTAACTTCCTATGACTTGCTGAGTTATTTTATACTCTAATTAGCATGTAAAAACTATTAAACACATTCCGAATCTATTAGAATCTACTCGGATAAATAGTAAAATCCATACAAATCAAAGTTACTGAAATGCGAAAATAAATACGTAGACGAGTTAGAAACGAAGCTACAAACCTTGTGGTATAATCAGTTTTTCTTGATTTCGCTCAGAAGTCAAAAAATCTCAATTTTCTAAAAAAAAACCTAGATACTCATTCGTGATTTCACGCTCCTATTGCCAAAATGGTACTCCTGAGTGGTTAGATGCGTAGAATATAGGTGATAGGTGAAGAGAAATTAAAGTTTGGCAAGAAGTCAGGTGAGAGGTAGAGACAGCAGAGAATGTTTGTGCGTGAGGGAGAGGAAGAGAAGGAGAGAAAGAAAAGAAGGAGAATAAAGTGAAAAATTTGACCTATGACCCCTATTTATAGAAAAAAGACGAAATTATCATTTTACCCTTAAATTTTCTTAAGGACAAGCTTCTAGAAGAGGGGGATTCGTTCGATCGAATGAACTGAGTTTCAATCGAACAAATCTGACACTTTCGAAGTCAGAGAGCTTCCCAAATTTTCGTTCGAACGATCGAACATTTGTTCGAACGACACTATTGATTCGATCGAACGAATCACTATTCGATCGAACAAATTTAGGACCAAAATTTTTCAGAGAGTTCCCCCGAATTTCGTCCGAACATTCCACCATTCATTCGAACAAAATGTTCTATTTGTTCGAATGAATCTCGGACCAGAAAATTCGTTCGAACGAATTGTACATTTTCTCTCAAATCTTTTCTTAATTGAAAAATATCATTAAGGTCCTAGAGGTCATACTGTCAAACTCTCCCAAATCAAGATAAAACTCAATTATAATCTTAAAAACCATACTGACAAACCATCGGTATGCATAAAGGATGCAAATATATGAACAGAAAATATGTGAAATTATAAATATATCCTTGGGATCTAAATACAGAACTCATAAAAAGACATATATAATAATAATTATTTTTATATTTATCTTAAATTCGAACATTCAAAATATTTTTTATTAAAATATTTAAAAAATTAGATTATAAATTTTATTTAAATTATTTTTCTCATACATAGTGATGTTTATTTAAAATTAAATAAATTAAATTTTTTTATCTATATTAAAAAAAAAAGAGAACTTAGGCAGACAGAATTTTATTAGATGTAATTTATTATATAAATAATGAAATCAAATGAAATTGGGTGTTTGTCAAAATTTTAATTAATAAAAATAAACTTAAATAGATAAAATCCCTAAAAGTTCTCCAGAACTATATAAATAATCAAATAAAATAAAATTTAAAATCAAAATATTTTTCGTGAATGGGTTACGAAATATCTAATATTTTTCGTATACTTTGCTCATCCCGGATATCAAAACTCATTAAAACAAATAGGTGATATATACTCGTATTATTTAAATTGCTTGACTGATTCCGAACAATATAATAATATATTTTATGTACAATCCAATGAGTCCATGCCCATGCCCATCGATAGATCCACAGAGATATGCTATCTTCTCAGTCTCTCTTTATAAAATTTGGCGCGACAAACCCCCTTTTCATCTTCAAAAGCAATTACATAGTAATAGAAATCAAATGAAAAACCATGCTTTACTCATTTTAGATGGCCTAAACAATGATCTCTTATGTAATACTGAACTTGTTAGTATGTGTGCATCTTTCGGGCACATTAAGTATGCTCGTTCAGTGTTTGATAGAATGTGTAGGTTTTTATTTTTTTCAGGTGATGACAAAATGGTACTTTTTGAATGAATTGTATAAAGAGATTTTGGAGCTCTATAAGTGTATGAAAAAATACCCGAAAGAGCATGATAATTATGTGTTTTCAAAAGCGTTAAAAGCATGTAGTGAATTGCGAGATATTGCTGAAGGGAGAAAGTTGCATTGTCAAATTGTCAAAGCAGGAGGTCCTGATAGTTCTGTATTAACGGAATTTGTGGATATGTATGCAAAGTGTAGAGAAATCAAGTCTTCCCGGCAAGAATTTGATGAAATGTTTGACAAAAATGTGGTTTCATGGACTTCAATGATTGTGGGTTATTTCCAGAATGATTGTGCAAAGAAGGATTGGTTTTGTTTAATCGGATGAGAGAAGGGTTCGTCGAAGGCAATCAAATTACATTAGGAAGCTTAGTTACTGTATCTGAAAAGTTAGGTGCTTTGCATCAGGGAAAGTGGCTGTATATGCTTAAGATTGGTATTGAAGTTAATCCTCTCTCGGTGACAGCACTTTTTTACATGTATGTAAAGTTCGGTTATATTAGAGATGCTAGGTCAGTATTTGATGAGCTTTGTGCTTTCGATCTTGTCTCGTGGACAGCAATGATTGTTGGGTATGCTCAAAATGGCTACCCGGACGAGGCTATAGAATTGTTTATAGATACCAAATGGGCTGATGTTTTGCCCAATTGTGTTACCATTGCAAATGTGCTTTCAGCATGCGCGCAGTTGGGAAATTTGAATCTGGAAAGGATGATAGTCTTGGGATTAAGCTTGAGCTTGAGGTTCCCACGGTGATAAATGCTCTGGTGGACCTGTATGCCAAGTGTCATGTTATTGGAAATGCTTGGTATATATTTGATACGGTTTCAAACAAGGATATAACTGCTTGGAATTCTATTATATGTGGGTATTCCCAGAATGGGTCAGTAGATGAAGCTCTTGAATAGTTTAATCGGATGGGATTAGATACTATCTCACCTGATGCTGTCACATTGGTGAGAGTCTTTTCAGCTTGTGCTTCACTTGGTGCTAACCAAGTTGGTTCTTCTCTTCATGCATACGCTATAAAACAGGGCCTACTGTCATCTAAGGTCTATGTTGGCGCTCCGCTTTTGAACTTCTATGCCAAATGTGGGGATGCTGAGTCCGCTCGCATGGTTTTTGATGGCATGATAAGAGAAAAACATTGTGACATGGAGTGTGATGATTAGTGGCTATGGAATGCAAAGGGATGGCAGTAGGTCGCTTGCTCTTTTCGGTGATATGTTGAAGGAAGAAGTACAGCCCAATAAAGTCATCTTAACAACCATTTTGTCTGCCTGTAGTCATACTGGGATGGTCGGGGAGGGCTGGAGATTTTTCTATTTAATGTGCCAGGATTTTATATTTGTGCCTTCCTTGAAGCTTTATTCATGCATGGTTGATTAGCTCGTGCTGGAAGGCTTGAAGAAGCCTTGGAGTTTATGGAGAACATGCCTATTGATCCTCATGTTAGTTTATTTGGGGCTTTCCTCCATGGATGGTTTGATCTTGGAGGGATCGTGATTAGGAGAATGTTACAGTTGCATCCTGTTAACGCTTGTTACTATGTGCTCATGGCTAACCTATATGCTTCAGATGGAAGATGGATTCAGGGTAATCAGGTGAGAGAGTGGATGAAGCAGAGAGGTTTAAGCAAGTCCCCTGGATGTAACCAGGTGGATTTGGATATTGCTAATGATCTTTCAATCCTTAGGGTGGCATCTCTTGTTTAGTTAGCAGTCAGGAGGGGGTGGTTGTAATCAGTGATTGCATTTTGAGCTATCCACAATGGAAGATCTTCGAAGAGAAATTTTCATGGAATGATTGCATCAGACCAACTCCGGGTTCCTTGTTGAAAGTGTCAGGAGTAGTAGTGATATAGAGTGCTCTCTCCGGCAGCTTAATATGAGTTTACGGATTGATGAATGTATAAGTTCATCTGGTGATCTGTGAAGGCTGAGAAGATGACAATTGGATTTTCAATTAGGTACTGGTTACGTAAAAACAAAAACAAAAAACGAGTGTATATTTCCATTGGCGGGATGTTGTACCAAATTCTATCCTTTTGATTCTTCAGGATTAAAGGTTTGGTATTTTGGTGGATACGGGTTCTTGATGGAGAAAGACGTATATATTTAATTTTTGGTAACATCATTGATCTAGGGTAATAACAATTCTTTTATACATGTATGATCTGAATAAAAAAATTTAGAATCCGCTATTATATAATTGATTATCTTTGTTTTTTATGTTTTTCGGGTACTGTATTTGAAATGTTATTGCACAGCTAAAAAAGTTCTTAATCTTATATAAGCTACCAAGGTGCACATAAATACATATAGCGGAATTTAATCGTTTTAATCAACCTAAAATACAGGATTTAAGCTTGTTTTTATTGTTTTTATCTGCTTGAAGTATGTGAATTTAAATAAGGACAATCAAAAGGAACGAGGTATTATACGAAATGTACCAAGTTATTGTGAGATACTGATGAATGATGGAATCAAACAGTTGCTTTGCAACAAATGTACAGCCTACAGGCTCTTTTGGAGCGAGTTGACTAATTCTCTTTCAACTCTTCCACATAATCCAAATCAGATCGAGATTTTGAGACATCAAGGAAGCACAACTAGTCGGGGCGTTTTCCTAGCTTCAAAGGGGAAGCGGTGATGGAACTGGCTCAAAAAACTCGAGAAGCACCAATGAAATGCTAAAAATCGAGAAGTCTAGCTGGGACATTACGTTTGAATAGTAGAATATAGGCTGATTCCAGTTTCCTCCAAAGAATTTCGATAAGCTGTAAATATAGTAATACAAAGGACAGTACGTCAGAATAAGACAGACAAACTTGTCTTCGGTCATAATTTCGCCATTTGTGTTACCAGAGCTACTTACAGATGACTACACAAAAGTTGCACCAATAAAATGATGAGACCGAGTCAAATCCCTCGCGATGATCGCTCTGCTTAGTAATATGATATTATGAGCTGGATGCTGTACGAATGCAGAGTCATTTGCCAATTGCCAATTTCTGTTGCGAGTCATCATTTTCTCCCTAGGAAGTGCGCTACTGTCAGTAATCTAACTATTGCCTCGTACATTTTAACCCCGTTGGAATGCCATATGAAGATTGTCCATAAAGTCTGTACATTTCCTCTATTTTCAAATGAGATGCGCACCAACTCTAGACCAATAAACTCGATTAAAATGCTAAACTGTACTCAACCCAGGGACCTTTCTTAGTCCTGTAACTTCCATTGCTGACCTCAACTTTTCAAATTTATCCCAGTTGTCTTCTTCAGCATAAATATTAGATAATAAAGTGTAATATCCAGTATCTTCAGTACTAATATCTAAAAGGTCTTTTTCAATCGTTTTGATCCTGTCGATTCTTCTGTGGATTCTACATCCATTAAGCAGCGTGCCCCAAATGCTAGCATCAGCAGGGAATGGCATTGAGTAGATCATTTTACAAGCTCCTTCAATATCACCACTACGACTCAGAAGATCAACCATACAAGCATAGTGTTCTAAGTCAGGTTCAACTCCAAAATTCCTCATTGCATTAAAATAAGACTTCCCTTCTTCCACAGAACCTGAATGACTGCAAGCCCATAGAATATTCATGAAGGTAACTTCATTGGGTTTTATTCCTGAATCTAACATTTGCTTGAAGAGAGAGGCAGCAGCATTTAGCTGACCATGCATTCCATATCCAGCAATCATGGCACTACAGGATACCACATTTCTCTCTGACATACTATCAAAGATTCTTCTCGCTGTTTGAAGGTCTCCACACTTCCCATACATGTCAGTTAGGGCTGTATTAATATAAATATCCTTCCTTACACCATAGCTAATGAGCTTGTGATGAATCCATTTACCCTTTTCAAGCTGTCCCAAATTTGCACAAGCTTGAATGGCAGTTACGAAGGTCACTTCATCCATCCGAACAGAGTTCAAGTACATTTGATGAAAAAGATTGATCGCCTCATGTGAGTTACCATTTTGGGAGAATCCACAAATCATAGAATTCCATGTGACAACACTTTTCTCTTGGATCCTCTTGAATATTAGATACGCTAAATTCACAAAATCACATTTGGAGTACATATCAATCAACGAATTCTGAACATATTCATCCGAGTAATCTCTTTTAATAACATGACCATGTATTTGAAGACCAAGCTGCAATAAGCCTACATTCCCACAAGACGAGAGAGAACTTGCTAGACTATAGGAGTCTGGCATTAGACCCTGTGCCTGCATCCGCACAAAGACTTCTAATGCATCCTTCAACATTCCTTTCTGAACATATTCTGATATGAGCATGTTGCATGATACGATATTCCTTTCTCCAATTGCAAGAAGAACCATTCTGCATTCATTTATTTTCCCGCATTCAGCATAGAATTCTATCAATGCTGGTCCCAAATAATCGCACTTGGGTTCCATATCTTTCCTAACAATCTGACAGTGAACTGTCTTCCCTCCCCTAAGCCAGCCCAATCCAGCACATGAACCTAAAATAGTAATCAAGGTTACTAAATTAGGTGCCACTTTAACCTCCAGCATTTTGCCAAAAGATTCTAAAGCCCTTTGAAAACAACTGCTTCTGTTATAGCAAGAAATCATTACCGTCCATGAAATAGTACATCGCTTCATAACCTTTGCGAAAATTCTCTCTGCACTTAACAAGTCGCCACATTTACTATACATTGAAATGAGAGAATTACCCAAGGGTCCGTCAATCTCAATCTTCCTCCTCAATACAAGACCATGAACTGACTTCGCTAGTCTCAGGAAACATAATTCACCGCAAACCTCAGCCAAACTAAGCATTGTCACAAAATCCGGTACAACACCTTCACGAACCATTAAGTGAAACATCTTGAACCCTTCACTGATCTCCCCATTGTCAACATAGCTATCAATAATCGAACTCCACGAAACCATATCTCTAACAGGCATTTCATCAAACACTTTCCTAGCGTCATCTAAACAGCCCATTTCACCATACATACAAATAAGTGAAGTCTGAATAACACCATCATTTTCAAACCCGCATTTGATTATACTTCCATGGACCTTTTCACCGATACCCAGATCACCAAAACCGGAACAGGCTCTCAAAACAGATGGATATATAAAGTTACTAATTTGGACCTGCTTGCATATCATTTTACTGTACAGTGAAATGGACTGTTCAAAGAAGTTGTTCCGCGTATAGCACTTGATGAGCACAGCCCACATGAAGGAATCATGTTCTCTAAAAGAGTCAAAGATAAGTCTTGAAGATTTTAGGGAACCCATTTGGGAATAGGACTCAATAAGCCTGGTGGAGGCTGGTCGGTCATTGTGAAGGCCAGTGACCAAGAGATGTGCATGGAGTTGTGTTAGAGTTCTCAAGTTGGTACATGATCTGAACAAGGGCATGTAAAGTGTCATCGTTTTTGTTTGTGGGCATGGAACGCCATAAGGTTGCGCAATTGAAGTAGTAAGGTCCCTAGGTCAGGGTAGAATTACTCCAGTTGGTTTCTTATATTGGCGGACAAAAAGTACAACCCAGATGAATACATGCAAAATTTTTTATTAATATTTTCTGGAATAATAAAAAAGGATGGCTTTAGTCTGATCATGATTTCATCAAACTACCATTTGAAATTTTACACTGCTGAGAATTGATTATTTTCTTGTTTATAACCATTACGCACTGATTTAAACAAAAATGCGGACTCATATTATTGGTAGTAGGAATTGAACCTTGCTGTCTGCTCAATTATAACTTCAGATATCTGACTTGAATTGCAACTTTAACATACGAAAATAAAAGGAAAAAAGGGATTGTGCTTCTCCATCTTATGAACAGACTGATTCATGTATCAAATAAAAATTGTGATTCTGAGAGGGCAGATTAATTAGAAACATGATTATTATTTTTCATTCGGGTGAGGACTACATTGTTATTGCTGGCTCCAATTCCTCCAACCGGAGAAAAAGAAAAGGAAAACACAGGATACACGAGCATATACGACTAGAAACTATTGAGCAAATTGAGACATTACACGTTCATCAGATCTAGGTCCTCCGAAGCTCAGGTCAAATAGATTGGCAAGCAGGCATCAATCGTTTAAGGATTATCACTGTGGCTTCTCATCTTCCGGATCCATGGGCACTTCTCTTGCAGTTGTTGATTGGGATGAAATCTCCAGCTATATCCATTCCGTAAAACAGAAAAGAAACATAGGGATGATCAAACCTTCCCTGCACATGGTAAGCACACCCCACCATTAATCAAGAGAAATAGCTGCGGGTTCTCTTGTGATTTTCGAAAAAAATTCTACTAACCAAGTCTGGTTGGTCGGGAGCTAACAAATTCTCCTCTGCAACTGCAATATGAGAAAACCAATCCACAAGTTCACGAGAGCATTAGCAAAGATAAACACCAATAACTTGAGATAAAAATAAATCCAAAACAGGACATTGCAAGTCTGAGAGCATATACAAGTAAGCCAGAAATTATGCAGTTCAAAATTTTTGAAGTGCAAGTATTAGGTTGAATAAAGATGACAAAGCGGATAATGTGCCTTCTGTATGCAAAAAGGTGATTGATATCTCCAACCAGTTGGATCAAACAGATGCCATTAACATATGCTACTAGTAGATTGGGGTCTGCATGTACATCAACCAAGACCTAAGAATAAAGAGGTAAACATGATCAGATAATTTTTTTAATGGTACACGAGCAACAGCTATATATCTCCCAATTGTATAACAATATTACATGGGCAATAATTGTCAACCAATGGAAACCATCCACGTCCCTATGCTTTTTGACTACTATAATACGAGCTTTCACACTTAGGGTATTAAAGTTTGGGTGACTTTGATAAACTAAAGCATGTATGTATTCCCTGTTCCCTTGTATTTGCTTTCTTTCCTGAATTGCTTTGCTAACTACTGTTATCACATATTCATTGCCAATGCTGAGATGGTCTAACTAATGATGATTATCCATCACACAATACAGACAGTTTAAATTCCAGAAAAGGCTCAAAGAAGTTATTTCCTTGAAGAAACTTCTATTCACAAGGAGGAAGAAACTGATTTCAAATGTTAAATGAAATGTGGCTCAACCTAACGGCTGTGTAGAACCAAGGTGAATATTTCACATTAACATCAAACATCCGAAAGTCATCTAAAGGAAACTCTTATCTCATAGAAAAGGGAAATGCTCTTTTTTGACATCGTAAAATAGGCCAGGCAAGCTTTGTGCTAAAAAATTCATAGTCCACTAGTGCCAGGTCCATCATGTCAGGAAGCTAAGACTAGAGCTAGGGACTGGGCCACCGAGGAGTAAATCTCATAAAATCCCAAGAGGTGTAATTGTATTAAAAAAGCATTCATCTGAAATAAATTGACGACTGTGATCCTTATTCATACAATTGAAACAAACAAACCAAATATAAAGTTAATGAAACCTGATAAAATGGCTGACTAGAACCTCAATTCAACTTTTCAACTTGCGCAATCTCCATCCATGGCCTAGATTCACAGCACACAGGATCCATTCCACAAATTACAGCTTGATAACCTAAAAATGAGATTTCAGCAGTAAAAACAAGTAGGGAAAAGCAGTCACAAAAAGGAGAAGGGAGTAAGACAAGGGAGAAGCCAACTTTCATCTCGACTCATTGCATCTGATTCTTTTGAACTTCAACTGTCCATAGAATACAAGGAAATTAATATCCAGCTCATAATAAATGATTACAATATCAGGATTCTATCTATACTGTACACGCCAAAATCACACTAAAATGCATAAATAAGTAAATAGAGGAAAAGTTGAATGCAGTGAAAAGCATATTCATTAGTTACCAAAAACTTTATGCTTCACTTGCTGCCCTAAATGAAATGCATACTGTGCATTTTCAAACGCCAGAGGTTTAGCTGATGCAGCCAAAGACTCTGCCTCTAGTTTGGAAATTTGATACCGTAAAGCAGCTGCTAAGGCATAATTTTCACTCTCAATAGCATTTTGAAGTTCAGCACTGCAAGAATGATACTTAAAGCCTTATCTTGGGCCTCACTCTTTGAGGATGACCCCTTTTTGCGTCTTGCTGGCTGGTTATTTCTTCCTGAACCTTCCAAGAAGAGCATCTATTAGGTATGATATGCTCTCAATATAGTAGGAAGCTACTTCATATGCTTACAAACATATGTTAATACAGACAAAAATACACTATAGGATGTTAGAAATTGAAAGTTTATGTGCCAATAGTCCTTGCAATGGACACGTTTGAGCAAAATAGAAATATCAAATTTGTAGTAAGCACAAACATGCACGGCTTTCAATTGAAAATCACAAGAAGTGAACAAAGTTCTTGTTATTAAGATTTTAAGATAACGTGAGGATATATTCTCCCAATGAATGCATTCTACATAAACAGGATACCAAATCTAACCTCTGTAAGCTTGTTTCTTATTTGTTGTGCAGTGTCATACTCCTCCATGGTTAAAGCACACTGCAATTTCATGACACCCAAACAACAAATGGTCATTAGCACAACGCTCAAACTGGGAGAAATGTTAAACTATTTCACTATGGATAACATGAAAACCTAAAGAAACAGCCTGTCAAACCTGCACTCAAGTTGCCAAATCCAGCTGAAAAAGGAAAAACAGTATGTCTTCATTAGCATTCTCACTGTGCTCTAAGCTTGCATCCAACCGCTGGTACCTTCTTTAAACAGCCATCCGGCTTCAGCCCTCAAGTTTCATTTTCTTAATATATTGGGATTGCCTCTTAAGTGCAAGCTTTGAACAAATTGATTCCAAAAGCAAAGCCTATCAATCCCTATATGAGCTTTCTTCATTAACTTGATATGCCTTCTCCACGAAGGGCTTGGCCCATAAAAACCACCATATCCAGAGGTTGTTAGTGTCGTTAATGACAGACTTTAGACCATCTTTCTGCCAGTAATGAAACTTTATTTTATTTGACAGTGTATATTTTGTGTGCTGACAGTCTTTTTATCTGTACCCACACAAAACTCCTTGTCAGTATTCCGTTCATGCTGATAAGTGAGTATGGCAAAATCTGATGAAAATATGGCTTCACCATCCTTTTTTTCAAATTACTGATGCATCATTGGGTACTTTACAATAAAGAACAGATGAAAAATATATATATATTTTTTGGTGCAAACATTTTAACAGAAAAAGATGAGAACCGTTTAAAGAATTAACTTCTAGCAAGCTTTCCTTCCCGAAAAATTGTCAAACTACATATACAAGAACTGGGTTCACGATACTACTATTCTTTAATAATTTCACAAATAACAGGATAAAAAATATCTCTAAACCTGATAGACCAAATAGATGTCTTGAACCTAGTTCAGTTGAGTGTGTTACGCATTCAATACATCACCCAATTTTACAACCACATTTCTATTGATCTAATGTATTATTAAAGCATCGATAGAAAGAAAAGAGTTTCAATTACAAGTAGAAGCAAAGAAAGAATGAAATGAATTTGCTAATTCTTATATGAGAAAAAAACTGACCGGAAAGCTGATGCCGCGAAACAAAACAAAACAAAACAATAGAAAAGCAACGGAGAACCACAAAGAAGCCGAGGTTTCGTCCACACAGGAAAATAGATGCAGTCAATGCTAAAATTGCCTGCAACAAGCTTAGAATCGGGATGTGTTACTGGGTTTGATTTATTGACACGTTTCTTCAATTTTGCCTTGTGACTTTATTACAAGTGGGATGTCCTTAAGTTGTAAGATTCAGCCATGCAGGTTGTCCTCGTTGCTTTTTTCTATTTTTCATTTTTTCAAAATTTTTCTGCAACGGTTTCATTTAAGAACAAGTTTGTGCCAACTAACTGCTGCAAATTACAATTCTAGACAAATTATTGTATTATTTATTTTTTCTGAAAATTATCATTACACAAAATTTTAAAGTTTTGTCAATTACATTTCTAATACCCCCTAAAATAATTTTTCCTAAACTTATCCTCATTGATCATTTGGTAAAGTCATGATTAAGCTTTCAATTACAATCTAATTGCATCACATTTACCTTAATATGTTTTTATTATTAAACAAAATAATCGAAGATGTCACATACCACATTGAGATAGTATTTTAATTTTACATTTCCATATCATTTTTCTTTCAGTGAAAAAAATGTATATTTGATTTGATATCCAGCAACAAATAGTGTTTAAAAAAACGCCATCAATAAAGCACAAAACACTGCCCAATAATTATTATGGGATCATGATACAGAAACAATCATCTTATTTCCATCATCAGCTACAAACAGAATGTAATTGCTCAACAAATTTAATAAAAAAATTAAACACTTTGAACAAGATGAACCAGCAAATACAGCATTCCCTTTCCCTTACAAAGACCAAAAAAAAAATGACAAAATGAGAGATTGTTGCTTCATCACTATGTTGTGAATTGTATGTGTAAGCGTGATGATGGTTATGATGGTCGTTGATACACGTACTTTGTTCTAGGGTCCACAACAAGACCCTTTCCCCCGTTCACTTCTAAATCATGCCTGCATCAAACACACGACAGAAAATTGGAATTAATTTTTCTTATTCAATTGTTAAGGCTATCTACTATCAAAATTGGTATTGCAAGACACAATATGTAAGGCAGAACGAATATAGGAAGCAGAAGCACCTAAACTTAGATTAGAAACCACTGGCTCCAACTCAAATACCTGATAAAAGTAAACAATGACAGAGAAATCCTAAACATGGGATAAAAACTTTGTATTTTTGTAGTGTTACTACCACCATTCGGATTGCAGGGTCAAAGGAACCCATGAGTGATCCATGGTTACAGCTGCAATCACAACAGTAGTAGTCTGCAATGATAAATGATGGATTTCTCCCCCAATTAATATGAAGATACTGATAGATATCTTCAATGAACCCATTAGAAGTCCTCATTAATCAAAGTGCGCAAGTGTGACTATTCTAGATTAATCAAGGACCAAAAAAAAAAAAAGAACTTTCAAAGAGAACAAGAAAACTCAACTGAAACACAAAGTCTGGAATGGTCAACTGTTCCCGAGGAACATATCTAAATAGTTGCAGAAGCCGATCAACATACACCACTTTCTTCCACACCTAGGGAATAGCAGTTAGTTTCCAAAATTATTCTAAACAGTAAACTGGCAAAGTAGTTTTAGATTATAAGTAAATTGAAAAACAATTTCACACATACCACATCGTCCACAAACAACTGCAGTGCAAAAATTGTGGCTTTCAAATGGAAAGTAGGGTGAAGAACATAAATTGCCTACAAAGAACAGATAGGACAATAAGAACAAACATTGATTATATGTTTTCTTGTTAGTCATTAGTGTTGCATACATGAAGGTTGCGTTGGTGCTTCCGACCAAGTATTTGTTGTAATCTTCTCATCCATCCCAAATCCGGCTGGCTGTTATTCCATAAACAAAATATGTAAAGTGAACAAAATATGACTAGTGTTGGAAAAGTAATTTTACAAGCAATATATAGCAGCTAATCAGCAGTCAGTTTGTATCAGTATCAAAAGGTTTAACATTTTCATTGAAACTTCTCAATTTCTCATCCTATCCCAACAGATAAAGCTCTTCTTTTCCCTCATCAGTGCAAGGGGGTTCATCTACTTGTTCCTGTTAGTGTCCAGACAGCTGTCTGGACACTCAACCAGCCAAACACAACCTTAAGTAAACTAAATTTTTCTGTTGCAAAGAATATGGTCTCTGGAAGTTCTTTGTACACAAAGATGCTGATGATAAAAATGCTGATCAAGCAAAATGTCAAAAGTTATTGAGTCCAAAGCAAAATGCTTCACTAATTAGAACAGAGCCTCGAACAGCATGGAAATTGCCTGCCATACTGGTTTAGTTTCTGCTATCATCAGTGATACAAGCTGGTCAATATGCACATATGGCTATAAAAATATAAGCAGGCATATTCTCTTCTGATGTGAGCAAAAGGATATTCACTTCATCTGACACAAGAAAGCCCATCTTCACTTGTTCTCATTATTAGCCACTGGAAACAAGTTACCCTTAATACAACCTAAGTTTCTAAAACTGTCAAACTACTAAGTAATTACCAATCAACATTAACAACTCTGATTATATAGGTGAGTTGCTCAATTTTTAAAGGCACAAACATTGCAGAAATTGCAGACCAAACTTTGAACACATGATTGCGAGCCCAATAGACAACACTTACAGCTGTAAAGATGCTGCAGAGTGAAAATATACAATAGTGTAAGGCTTCTGAATAACAGACTCAAATTCCTGAAATTTAACAAGCAGCAAAATGGTCTCAGTTCCAAAAGCCAGTTGGCAGCAAGGATGTAAAAGGGTCAATGAGGAAAAAATCACCAAAAAGAGAAGCAATTTCCGACTAATGATATTAAATGTTAGTAGATCCTAACAAATGTCAAACTTAAGCAAGTTGCAATTGGATTACCTTCACCACATGGAGCACAAAACGCTCGAGATCAAGACATCGCAACAGAAAATGGGCTCCCACAACTACCATTACAGGACATCCCTCACTGTCAACCCCTCCACGGTAGCTGAATTTGAAAGAAAAAAGCTAACTGATATCTTATGCACCACAAGATCATTAATCCAAAAGGCATATGAAGAGTTGCTAAAGTTTGCACTAGAAAAGAAACATGACTCACACAAAAGGCTTGTAAGGTCAATAAATAAAAGTGGATTACAACCTGAAGAGTTAACAACCACCACACATAATCTACTCTACAAAGATGAATTGTGGACAATCAGATGGTCAATGAAAAGGCTTATGCCTTTGCAAAAACAAATAAAATCTGAAGTAGCGAGGCAAACAAAAAGATGTATGAATGCTTACACAATTTTCATCTCTGCAATTTCAGAAAGATTGAGAGAATTTGCTTTAGAAAGGTATCTAGAATGTAGCGAATATTCTTCAGCAACAGACAATGGAGGTCCACCTAGGTCACCCAATCCAAGCATTTTAGCACAATTCCATCCAGTTTGTGCTTGAGCAGTTTTTTCCCATTGTTCCAAGCGTCTTTGATCGGGATCCTTAATTAAGGACATAAAGGCAGGATCCAAATATGAATCCAAATAAAAGGAGTTCCTGTGAGAATGATACTTATCCTTTGAAGTCATTTGATTATTTTTGCTCAATACTAGAAATAGTCTCAGCATCAAGTAAGCAACAATAAGTTCATAGCATCAAGTAAGCAATAGATTCTTTTTGTTCAATGCTAGTAATAGTCTAATAGCATCAAGTAACAACAATAAGTTCACTAAATCAACAACAAGTTCAAACATGCACCCAAATTTGTGCTAAATTTGACAAAACATATGTTTCAGTTAATTAGACATGGTTAGGGACACTAATAACATATGTTGTTTGTTTCATTAGACATGGTTTAATTAGCAATTTGGATTATTCATTGCCCATGAAAGTGGAATTTTTCAGGTTTCTCTTTCGGAGATGTAAACTGGTTATATTATATGCAAATCAAACAGTTCTAAGGCATAGAAAAGCGAAAACCACAATGCGCTAGAACACTTTGAAATTAATAGCAGGTATGCATTAGAATGTTCTACACACACATATTTGAGTTTGATAAACAAACAAAACAAAGCTGACTCGTCAAACAAATGAAGGTCCATTATAGGGCTGTGTGCATAGTTTCATAAAATCATAATAACTATTGATGAAAGTACAGGAAAAATGTGCTCATAATCTTTATTTACTAATAACACCAACCAACCTTCGTATCAAGCCAACGTCACTCACAGGAAGCTCAGCTGGAGCTTGAGGAGGCTTCGGAATATTCTTTTCGGGCAATGGCTTTATTCTGATCTTACGTTCATCTATAATTGTCTCACCATTTTCATCTCCTACATCAGCAGGAAGCTTTGAAATGGCTACCTCCTCCTCATGATTATCTCGAGGAAAGTAAAGTGGAAGCAATCTACACAGTGAAAACAATACTTAAATGAGAAAAAGTCCAAGGACAACAGAATCATTACAAAATATTAATTGCAGAATTCATAGCAATTGCCATGAGAGAAGTCAAGCTACTATACCAATTTAGATTAAATAAAGGACATACTTGCACCAGTAAGGCAATAAAAATAAATAGTAATAAGAGTCTACCTTTTATATATTTCTGTATCAGATGATGTGGTTGTACAGAAAACAACAGCACTAACTTTATCTTTCTGCTTCTCAAGAAACCGCCGTACAGTCCCTGAACATCAAGCAAAAGATGGAAAACAATGAATTTCAGGAGACTTAGTAGACCTTCCAGATGCATCCATCAGCACATTGATTCACAAGAATAGGGATATAAGTACTTTGGATTTTATATGACCAGATAAGGCAACATATTCACCAGTTCATGCACATGACCTGCATGTCACATATCATTTGATAACAGAAACTTCTGTAACTCATGGAATATCAATCGCTCCATTGCAACTTTAGGAAGTTAAAGATCTATTAGATGAAGGAAGGCTGTCAGATAAAGAAGGGTGCCACAACAACTGATAATGGTACGCAATTTGTTATAAAGCTTATTTAACACCAATTTTAAATTGTGCATTTCAATTTGCTAGACGAGAAAGCATTACAAACTTTAGGCGATTAGCATTTAAGGTCAAAGTTTCTGCAATGGTAGCATTACTATAAAGAATTTCTGATATATTTGTACACACTAAAGAATATATGGTTCAATTTTGACAATATCCAAACATTCCCCGTATAAAAAATCAACAGAATCAGTTGAAGAACGGTAACAACACATAGGGAATTTCTCACTTATTGCCACATGTGCAGCTGGTTCACGTGGATAGTTCTTAGCCTCTGTGTATATACAGCCCATAGCAATGCTGCATTCATAAAGTTAGTTCTTTAACAAAATCATAGGAGAATCAAAATAAATAATAAATTCATAAGTTACACAGAAGAAAATAATGTATCATTTGCTTCCAGACTACCTCTTAAGCCCATTTTCTATGAGAAGTTCAAGGCAAGACCGATAACAATGACTCAGAGCATTCTCCGCAGCAGTGTGATATTTTACAGCATACTTGGGACCGACAGTATGGATAACCCTCCTAAAAATACCATTTCAAAGAGAAAATGCACTCAGTTTCTGGTTAATGCAGAAATTTCTAAATCAAAATAATAAGAATAGAAAATGCCATATGTTTCCATGAATGATTCAAATCTAAGTGCACATTAAGATAAAACTGAAAGAAAAATATCACAATGATGAAGAAAAATAAACAGTATTTCTAAAAGAATCCTAAACAGGAGAGGCAAAACATGCCTTTTGGGCAGAAAAAAAAAAAAAACATTTAGAGAGTTTTTAGAATGCTGCAGACGCTCTGAATATCTGCTTAAGTATATATGCTTATAAGCAGGTATCAACAATTCCATGTTATAATGGATATTCTTATATAATGATGAAGATACAATGATATGTGACTCATGAATAAGAAATGAACCAAAAAAATTCCTTTAGAGATGTTTTCAATGTTACACAAAATGTTACATTATCAGTCAGTTCCCCTGATCTCCTAAGCATTCACTGTAGTGCACCGAGATATAAAAGGAGCTTTAAACATCTGTACAGGTTTTTACTTTATTTTCTGCATGTATGAAAATGCACCAATATACCCACCTGGCTGGAAGATCATAAGCATTAGTTACTTTTGCCATCCCTGTTCGGCACCCACCCTGGCAAGAAACAGAAGGCACATGAAGTCAGTCCCAGTCTAGACTTTCTATCTTTCAACAATGAGCTTAACAATTAGACATGCTAATCTTGCAAATGAAAGGCATCAAACAAAACTTCCATACCAGAACTAATTACATCCAGATCTTGGACTATCTTTAGACTGGCAAGGATAGTATAACTAATGGAGCACGACTATAACCAATTGAAAATCCATAAAATGGGAAAAGACTTTAGAGGTAATGGCAGAGAAACAAACAATTGCCTGTAACATACCAGTGTTGCACATTCTTCGGCAAGACCTGGCCCAGCTGCTGCATGCAAACCAGGACTGCTGTGTGCTTCATCCAAATTCTGTTAACAATCCATAAAAAAGTTACATTAGAAATAAGATGAGTAACCAGCGCCCTCCCCTTTGTCATCATTGATAAGGTTATAGATCAGCTGGAATGTAAACTTCCTGCAGAGTTGGCTAGCTTTTCCTTAGTAAAGGAACTTTATATGCTAGATCCCTGACATTCATGGTATAACCATCAAATCAACAGCAAGACTAAGATCATAAGTTACTGTGCATTGCTGACATAGATTGACACCATTTTCCATAAGGGTCATGATCCAGAAAAAGGAAGTTCACATAATTGAAAAAGCAGGAAGTGTACATAAAAAAGTAAAAGTTGTTCACCAGACAATATTCATCACAATTAGAAATCAAACAAATATAAATAAGGTAATTAGTTGGTGCTCACCTCGTTTGTCGAATTCACGACAGAATCTACCTCAAGATTCCACGGGTTTCCTCTCCACAAATATATCTTTGAGTTAATTTCGTGGTCCACTGGAAACCTCAAAACCATTCGATTTCCACTCCTTTCAGCCCCAGAAGAAGACGTTAAAGGATCAGCAAAATAAGAATTAGATGATGAAGGATCTTCACTTCCATACTCCAACGAAGATTTATGCTCTGCAACACTCCATCGTGGGACTTGATCCAAAGTAACAACAGAATCCCCACTAACAGTTGGTAACCCACCACGAGGTGTGACCGGAGCCACAGGCCGGTACATTTTTTTACACTCCAAGTTAGAATGTCACTTCCTATCTTTAAAATACTGTATCAAACTTTCAAACTTAAACAGCATACATAAATTTTACAACGTCCAACCAAATTAATCTGAAAAATTACCCTGCAAACAACAATAATAAAGCCTATATCATCATCAAATGCTTTTAAAATACATGTAAGATCCCAGTTTCCACCAAAACCTCACAAAATTCAAATAAACAGTAGACTTTCCACGAAGGATCACCACCCAGTACACCATACAATCAATTCCAGCTAATATAACCATTTAATATTGCATTAATGCCAACCCTAACATAAAATCAGTCCTAAAAATTGAGCAATTGATCATCGAAATAAAATTAAAAGAAAGCCTAAAATAAATTGAAGGAGAACAAAAAAGACGTACCTATCACTGGGAATCTGGGAATTCCCGAACTGGATTATTGCTTTAATTTTCTTTTTGAAAGACGTGAAAAAATACAACTATTATCGCTGGTCCGATGAGCTTGCAGAGGCGAAAGCTCATTTCGGCCAGAAATGTTAATCAAGTTATAATTGGAATTTGTTTTTTCTGTAGTTTGACTTGTACAGTGAAAACCACCCCTCAAATTTCTATTATTTGTATAAATACCTGGTCTTTGTATGCCAATTCCCAAATCAACCCAATTTATTGCAACAATGATTAGTTTGGTCTCTTATGTGATTAAAAGTAAAAATAAGGAGGTAATTCTTATTACAAGAAAATGTTATTTACAAGCTACCATATTCTTTTTAAAGAATGTATAAGCTACAATTAATTGATGCTAAAGTTAAGTTCCTTTATCTTTAATTTTCATACTTAAATGGATGTATAAAATTTTTGGGTTTAGTTTAATTTTAAAATAATTAATCAAAATTTATGTTTAATGATTCTAAGGATCTAATATTTTTCGTATTTAAAAAATATATTTATATTAATTCATTCATACATTTTTATGTCCAAAATTTTAATAAAAACTAATTAATCATAATATAATTTAAAATAAATATATTAAGTAGTTCATATAACACCTCGGTATTTGAGAACGGAGAATAACATCAGGACAAAAATATTTGAATAAGGAGTGGTTCTTAATAAATTTTAAGATAATTGGGAGGGTACAATCGAGTCCTATATCGGAATAGGAGACGAAGTTCTTAGTGTATATATATAAGATTGGAACTAATATGTTAATGAGATCTTTTAGGATGATTTGAGTCTATTATCAAGAAAAAAACGCGAGATCTCAAAGGTTGGGTAAAAACAGACAATATCGTTAATAGTAATGGATCAGGTGTTATAATATGATATCAGAGATTGGTCATAGAGTATATAAATGACAACCATAAGACATATTGAAGGTCAATCAACCATCTTAAAATAAATCAATGACAACCATAAGACATATTGAAGGTCAATCAACAACTAAACCACAATATGGTATTAGATCTTGGCTCTTTAGTTACAGATTTATCCATTTTAAAGTAGATCAATGGCAACCATAGGACACATTAAATCTTGGTTCTTTAGTTACAGATTTATCCATTTTAAAGTAGATCAATGGCAACCTTAGGACACATTAAAAGTTAATTAATGACTAGATTACTATTCTTTAATAAAAATAACTATAAATATTAGAATGCTAGAATGAGAATAGGATACATTGAAAGTCAATCAGCAACTAAACCATAATATGGTATCAGACTTAGTTCTTTAGTTATAGATTTAACCATCTTAGAGTAAATCAATGGCAACCATAGGATACATTGAAGGTCAATCAACAATTAAACCACCATTCTTCAACGAAAATAACTATAATACTAGAATAAGAATATTCTTGTAATGACCCGTACCTCACCCCGAGGGTATAATTATCATTTCCTACATCTTTCATCCATGCATCTGCATGCATTTCATGTTTCAT
>JAVXUL010000012.1:5205586-5216364 GCA_035590515.1 Trichilia minutiflora | reverse complement strand
AGATGTATGTGAACCATTTAGTACAACTTAGAGATGGATTTGAGTACTTTATTACCTTTACCGATGATATGTCTCGATATAGGTATGTGTATTTGATGAAATACAAATTTGAATCCTTTGAAAAGTTCAAAGAATTCAAGAATGAAGTCGAGAAGCAAATAGGAAAAAGTATTAAAGTCTTACGAGCAGATCGGGGGGGTGGGTACTTAAGTATTAAGTTTCAGGAATTCTTAAACGAAAATGGAATTATCTCACAAATGACTCCTCCGTATACACCACAGCTTAATGGTGTATCAAAAAGGAGGAATCGTATCCTATTAGATATGGTACGATCAATGGTAAGTTGTACTTTACCATTGTATTTGTAGGGATATGCTTTGCAAACAGCTGCACAGATTCTGAACAGAGTTCCTTCAAAATCAGTCTAAAAGACTCCGTATGAGATATGAAGTGGAAGAAAATCCAGTCTCAATTATATGAGAGTTTGGGGTTGTCCGACGTATGTCAAGCAAATGAGATCTGCCAAACTTGACAATAAATCGGAGATGGATCGGTTTGTAGGTATCCTAAAGATAGTTTAGGTTACTGTTTCTACTTTGCTTCTGATCAATGAATTTTGATAAGTATAAATGCACATTTCTTAGAGAAAGAGTTTCTTGAAGAAGGTAGTGCAGGTAGAGATATTGAGTTAAAGGAGCAGTCCTTAGATACTCGAGCCGACAATGTTAATGTTAGAAAGTCCAGTAGCAACCCTCTGTAACTATTGACCCAGTTCTAGTTCGAAAATCCGTTAGTATTCCTAGGCTTCCTAAGAGATATACATTTCTCAATAAGCAAGATTTTGAATCTTACCTAGTGGGAGAGACGGATCATATTGATGATCCGAGAACCTATGAAGAGGCTATCCTGGATAGAGATTCAGGAAAATGGCTAGAGGTGATAAATTCTGAGATAGAATCCATGCTTATAAAGCAGGTCTAAACACTTGTTGATTCATCAGAAAGAATAGTTCTCATCGATTATAAATGGATCTTCAAGAGAAAGATTGATAAGGATGGACAGGTAGAGACCTACAAAGCACGGTTGGTTATGAAGGGTTACACTCAAAAACAAAGGTTAGATTATGAGAAAACCTTCTCACCCGTTGCTATGATAAAATCCATCTAAATTATGCTAGCCTTGACAGCATACTATAATTATGAAATTTGGCAGATGGATGTGAAGACAACGTTTCTCAATGGATTTATTGAGGAAAATCTGTTTATGAAACAGCCTATAGGATTCGTATCCTCTACTAAATCAAATAAAGTATGTAAATTGCATCGATCTATTTATGAATTGAAACAGGCCTCTAGAAGTTGGAATATTTGATTTGATGAGATAGTTAAATCGTTTGACTTTATCAAAAATTCGGATGAACCTTGTGTATACAAGTGGGTTAAGGATCATGCTGTTACGTTCTTAATATTATATGTAGATGACATACTACTAATGGGCAATGACGTAGGTATGATGACAGAGGTGAATATCTGGTTATCCAGAACATTCTTCATAAAAGATCTGGGAGATGTGATCTATTTTCTCGGGATTCGGATCTATAGAGATAGATCAAAGAGAATAATTGGATTATCCCAAAAATTGTACATTGAAAAGATGCTGAAAAGGTTCAGCATGGAGAACTCTAAGAGATATCTCTTGTCCTTCAATCATGGTCTTCATCTTTCTAAAGATGATGGTCCAAAGATCGATGAAGAGCAACAATGAATGCGTGGTGTATCTTATGCATCAGCTATTGGTAGCTTGATGTATGTCATACTATGTACACATCCTGATATAGCTTATAGTATAAGTATTACAAGCAGATATCAGGCCAATCCCAGAGAGAAACACTGGTCGATTGTGAAATTAACTTTAAGTACTTAAGAAGGATTAAGGATTTAGTTTTGAGTTATGGAGCTTAAGAGTTGAGCATCCATGGGTATTCAGACTCAGACTTTCAATCAGATGTGGATGATCACAAGTCTATATCTGGTTTTATCTTTTTGTGTAATGGAGGTGTTGTCAGTTGAAAAAGTTTCAAATAAACGACAACAGCTAACTTCACTACAGAAGCTAAAAAAAAAACAGCAAAAGAGGCTGTTTGGATGAGAAAGTTCATATTTGAACTTGGTGTGGTTCCAGACATGGCTTATCCGATAAAAGTGTTCTGTGACAATACTGATGCGATTACATAGGCAAAGGAACCAAGAGCACACCAGAAATCCAAACATATTCAGTGAAAATACCATATTTTGAGAGAACTTGTTGGTACTGGGGAGATAATAATACAGAAGATATCTTCAGCAGACAATGTCGCTGACCCTTTCACTAATGCGATGACACTGAAGCAGCTGTACCAACATCTTGAGAAGATGGGTATTAGATATAATAGCGAATGGTTTTAGTACAAGTGGGAGTTTATTGGTGTAGTATGCCCTAGAAACTATTCGTGTTATCGGTTTCAGGGTATATCTATTTAATGTATCACTGTATATATATATATTGTACATGTATATTAATAAAAAGGTTTTTTTTTTTCTTTCTTTTTCTGTTTTCTCTATCTATCATGCTAATGATAAGAGTACATATATGAATACCTTAATAATTAGATTATCTAAATTATTCTCTACATACGCAATATCGACGGGCATCGATATCGCACAATAGGCACACTAGATATCTCCGGTGAATTTCATGAGATGATATTAGTGCGAATTACATGTAAGACATATCATTAGGACATTAGTGTGGATTAATAGTCAGAGAACTGTTTTTCGAGCGTGACCACAGAAATGATGAATCACATAGAATGTATGCAGTCAATGATTCGTCATTTGATTGTATTAGTGTGCGACATACTCCTTTGACCTGAGACGTCATAATTGTTATCTGATATAAATACAAATGGTTCATATGGTATATAAGTATAGGACTAGCCGTGTCTTATATAAGAAGCTGGTTTGATCATAGGTTATTTATATCAACATACGAATGACTGTCAAGATGGGATCTATTGACTCGATATATAGGATCTGAGTTATCGTTGGCTCGATTTGAATTTGAGTTTCCAGTTGAATATCAGTAAATGGCTGAAACCCTAATAACCCTGGCCAGGGAACTCCTAAGTCATATGAAAGAGTTAGTAATGACAAATTCAGCACGTAATAACTGATGATCCAAGATAGATATTGAGTTTAAGGTTTTGAATTTCTGTGAACTCTAACTTAGTCGAGATTGGACGACGGAAGGATATTACTCACATGAAATGTACAATTGACATTAAAAGGTTCGATGAAGATTTTCTTTATTATAGTTTAGGGATTATGATGCATTGTTAGATGCTAACCATGGTCGTTGAGCATACGAATGGTTCGGAACGAAATCAATAAGATCGATTTCGGCTAACGGTTAACTCCACAATAAACCCAAGAGGTCACAATCAAAAACCTTTTGTTTTCTTCCTAATTATTGAGAGAGAATTAATATAGTTATCTGCTAAGAGAGCTAGCATTCTTGGTGATAACGATAGACCGAAAACTGTAAATTGTTTACACGTTAAATAGTTTAACGATTCCAAAAGTTTGACAAATTGACTCGATTATAACTTAAAGTAAGTTATAATATTTCATAAATATTTTAGAATATAAATAGAATATAAATGAAATGAATTAAAGTTGGTCAAAATTGATTTGACTAACTTTAGGACAAATTTAGTATTAAATTATTTAATAAAAAATAAAATTATTATTTAAAAGTTTATTTGACAAACTTGAAATATAAAAGTCATTGACATAAAAATTATGGATAAAATAATAATTAAATAATGACTATATAAAGAACTTAATTTATCATTTTACTTTATTTTTTTTATTTTCACGAAAATTGAAAAACAAGCAAAAAAATTTTTATGCTCTCTCCCCGTCTCATTTTTCTCTATAAAAGAAGAAGGGTAATTGTATTAATTCTTGAGAGATTTCAAGCTTTTAAACTTGATTTTCATCTAACCAAAGATTTAAGGTAACTGATTAAATATTAATTATTTATTTAATATTTCAAATAATCATTATATCATCATTAACCCTAATAAAATGTTTTAATCTCTAATAACATCTTCACTCTCGTCAAAACAGGAAGATTGGAAGGATTTGGATTACATTGTCAATTGCAGATCATATCAGAAATGAGGGAAATCAGAGAAAAAAATTGATGACAAAAATGAACACAAGAGCTTGTTGGCTCTGATTGACTATAGTTCCTAGATATCATCTCATTCATATTACATAAATGATTATGGTCAACAGTAAAAATATTAGCATATCATGCTAATACTCCTAAGAATAAAAAAAAAAATAGTTCAATTTCAAATGTGATTTTCCAGGTAAAGTTGCTTCATCGTTAAACTAATAAAAAAATTACCTAGAAATTCCTCGTTCATCATTTATTCCAACCTTCGCCGGTTCCCGAAATTTTCCCTGCACAGTGGCATTACTACCATTGTATGCATTATGAACCAACCCATTAACTTCATTGGAGGTGCTCAACCACAAATCCAAAACAACGAGAAAAAAAAATTTACTTTTCTTTATTCAGCTTGGATTTCTATAGCAGTTTCTTGAGTAAAGGAGACTGTTTATGTTGATAATCGATTTTGCTTAGTAATAAATTTATCTTTGTATGAAATAAATATGCATTGAATAACCTCTTATAGTGGTACGATGACGGGGATAATTTGAATTAATTTTATATTTTAGATTCGATTTTCATTATCAGTATTCTTTTTATTGAAGTATTTAAGAGATTAGGTCGTGAGTTTTATCTAAATTAATTCTTTAACAAATGATAATACATCACTTCAATTGATACGTGTATTCGAATTGATAGATTAAAATTTTTTAAGTATAAAAAAAAAATACATTGAATAATTAAGAAAACAGAAATGAATAAAGTGAAACAATTTTAAGCCTTTTAGCCTATATTCGGGAATATTTTTATTATATTCTTTTTTTTTCACAAAAGATTTTCTTTTGATTTTCTCTCGGGAGGATAACATTCCTCCATTCTTGATATATATCTCTATAGAGAATTGAATATCTGACGATAAAAAATTGTTAGATCTCCAGGTAGAGAATTATCAGATCTATGACTTTTTTTATCACTTAAATCTATCCTTTTATCTCAGAGCAACTCTTAAAATTACATTATAAATGACAAATCTTCTATTAAAATTTTTGGACACGAAAATTTATGAAAGAAAAAGGATATTTAATTCTTAAGGAAATTTATAAAATTTGTTTTGACCAGCGATATCCAAAAAATATTCATGTTTATTAAATATTTATGTTTTATTGAATATTTTTTAAAAAGATATTTATTTTTAAAAAAGATATTTATATTAATATCCAATATTTAAAATTTTTATTTATTAAAATTTAAAATTTTATTACATCATAATACTAAATAAATTCTTAATCTAATATATGAATTGCTTTGTTAAATGCCAAAACGCTATCTGTATTTTATAACCGTTTTGCATTTTCACGTTGATGCCAAAACGCTAGCATTTTGTTCTATGCATCTGCAACTTTACATGTTTATTTAAAACAGGATTTGTAACACTGCCAATACATTTTTCGATGTACGGGAAATAGTGGGATAGCATAAGCATGTATGAAATTATGCGAATGGCCGCTACAAGTTAAATAATAACATCAATTACTAGAAAATTATAATATACTTTTAAAAAATTAATCCATAATGCTTATAAGTGGTTTGATTTGTGCATTTCACATATAATACAGACATTTATAATTGATTTGTGCATGTCACATTTGAAAATTGAAATTATGATTAGGTTGCATATTTATATTTATAATTAATAATTATTATATTTATTAGTTAATTTTTTTATATACGTAAAAAATTCTAATCTATTAAACGGAAGATAAATATCAGTCGAATTGATCTGTCGTCATATTCAAAAGGAATAATTTAGATAAAACCTATAACTTGATCTCTTTGACGTTTTAATAGGATAATATCTCTGAATTCGAATATAAAACTCTTTAAAAATTTAAATCCTTCTCATCTAACTAAACCTTTAAAAGATTTATTATTCAATTAACTTATGAGTTGTATTAATCTAAATGACTCGACCTAACGTAGATTTAATATAAAGTAAAATTTCATTCATATTCAATCCTTCCTTGTGTGTTATTAACTTAAACCAAAAAAAAAAAATCTAAACCCCTTGTACTACAGTAATCTGTATCCAATTCATTAATTTGGAAGTTGAGGTTCGAATATGCCCATTAAAAGGAGTTTTAGATGCTACCAACGTAGCATGTCTGTGTGGATGTAGTGTATCGGTTCAACGAGTGCTGTCAACTCAGGTTTTAGTAAGCATGAGGTGATAGAAATAGACCTAATTTTTATAAATTTTTTGAAAAAGGTTAATGTTACTTTGGCAAAAATGGCACTCGAGATACTGCGTTCCTATTTAACCAATGCACCTGCATCAGTAGCACTTAAGACTTTCCCAATCGTCTACACAGGATTATTTGATAGGAGTCAGAGCATGATTGCATGAATATTGGGGTATAACTACAGTACAACTGTATGATACTCGTGAAAGTAGCGGCTTTCCGTAAAATCTTAAAATTCGCATCATTTATTACAGTCGTATCATACAACTGTTATACTGGAGAATGACTCTTATTCTTGGCTGGAAGATTGGAAGGATTTGATTTACATTGTCAATTGCAGATCATATCAGAAATGAGAGAAACCAGAGGAAAAATTCGATGAGAACCTGAATGTCATCTCATTCATGTTACATAAATGAATATGATCCAAGAGCAAAAATATCAGTTGATGTGCTAATACCCCGACGAAATAAACTAGATCAATTTTCAAATGTGATTTTCCAAGGATAGTCCTCCTAGCTACTCTTAAACTAATGAAACATTACCTAGAAATGCTTCATTCATTTACTCCAGCCTTTTGCTTCAACTTTAAAATGAAGTTCTCCCTCTCTTCTGGTGTCATTGCCTCTGCCGAGCAATCCCCTACTCCCCACTCTGCTCCGCGGAAGCAGTACTTGTTTTCAATTTCTTGCCGGTTCCTGAAATTTTCGGCAATGCAGTAATATTACTATCGTTGTATACATTATCATTAACCAACTCATCAATTTTATTGGAGGTGTTAAACAACTAATCCAACACAAAGAGAACAGAAAATTTTACTTCTCTTTATTCAGCTTGGATTTCTCTAGCAGTTTCTTGAGTAGAGGAGATTCTCTAAATCTTGAATCAGCTTCTGCATACTTCTTCTGGTTTTCTTCTGCAAAAGAAGGCAGTCTCAAGCCATTCTATCATATCACTCATGAACTAAGTGTACAAGTAAGAGCACTACAAGTGAGAGATCAAACCATTTAAGCGATTTAGAAATTCAATTTGAGGCAATTGAGGACCAGGAACTGATTCAATGCCAGAGAATCCAGACAGAAATCCTGCTTTCGCTGAAAGCTCAGAAGCTCAAATGATCGGTCAAATTTTCAAAATTTTAGTTACACCCATACAAATGAAGTCATCAAACAGATGCAACATTGTACAGTGTAATCACTTCCGTAAACATAATCTGATAATAAAGTATGCATTCAAAGGAACAATAATTATTTATCAGGTTCTATAAAACTATATCAGTCTGCAACCGATTATGGCAACTCAAATCACTTGTAACACCATCAACTTTAATTTATATAAATATCTCATTTCCACTATACTAATACTGCTGAACGAGGGCAATAAAATGCTAGATAAATCAAATTTTTGTATATATTTAAGTTGATAATGTAACGAATGATAGTACAATAACCAAGTCATTTAACATTAGCTGTACAAAATAAGCTTTAACTACTTAAAAGTAGTATTAGGATAGAACTCTAATAGAAATCACCAAGTACTTCTACCAAAAACACAAGAGACATGAAACTGCTGCTGTGTAAAAGCTGCAAATCAAGTTTTACTCTGTAGAAAAAGATGTAAGTTCACTAATAACAGGGTCAGGAAAGAAGCATACAACTACAATTTTACAGAGCAGTCAATATGCTTTCAACATGAGAATATAAAATCAAAAACTAACATGGGGATTCCCAATTTTTAATTGAACTACTGAGAGGATAAACCTAACTCTAATCATGGTGTGGTTGGACTACTTTCACTCTTTCCTCCATCACTGCCATGAATCACGACTCGCGCTACTAACACGGACATTCAATTCAAGGAGATATATACACGACAACACCGGAATAAAAAGAGAAAGAAAGAGATAATCGTTTTACCTGGGTCTGGTGAGAGAAGAATGGTAGCCGAGACTGCCAAAGGAACAACGGACTTGGGAATAATGCTGTAAAATAATACCGAAGATGAAGAAGAACAAGAAGAATCAAGATACATCGTTCGTTTTTTATTAGACCCAGTTGATAGAATCTTGCGAAGTTTATTGGGTTTTTCACAGACTAAAAAATTGGCATGCAGGAGAGGAGAAAATGTGGAGAAAACCATCGTTGGTCCCTCTTGGTTCTCTCCCGTCTAAGAGAGATGATAGGGAGGGAGAAAGAACCAACGGTCGATATTAATCAAACTGAAATTCGATAAAATGTTACCTGGGGTCCACCACGTATTTTGGAAATGAAATCAATGGAAAGGAAAAAACAGGTACGGTTCAACCGCTCTAGGTCAACCGGGTTCAATACATAATTCTGTAACTTATAGTTACTATCTTACTACAAAATAAGTACAAACTTGATATTGATATAATGTTATTATAAAAAATATAATGTGTAATTATAAAAAAATTAAGTACATAATCAAAATTATCTCATTAAATAAAATTGAAATTGATTTTGAAATCCAATTGACATAGAAAAAAGATATGAAATAAAAATGAATATGTTTACGTAAGAAAACGTTCGACGATTTTCTTACACTAAATATTGAGTGATTCGTGATAGTGGTGTGGTGGTCGATCGATTTTATAATATTTATGACTAGACTTGGGAGAGACCCAAGTTACCTACGTACCCTCTTCTTCTTCTCTTTTTTCTCCTTTTCTTTCTTTTGGTTCCTCTGGTTCTTCTCCCTTCTGAATCTTTGGTGCTTCTTTCATTTGATTCGTTGGTAGGGGATCAAGTCACACGTAGTTCTTTTTGACGGGAAGGGATGATGATATTATAATGGTGAGCTGGCAGGCTAGAGTGGCAAGGTGGAAGTCCTAAGAAAGTATAGGGTGGCTGTATTAAATGCGTAGGGCCCCTCCGTGATGATGCGCCTATCACGTCATCTTCGAGTGTCCGAGTGTCTGTATCTCCGAGTGAAGTTTTCAACTCTCCTGAGAATGAAATCCCCTGATTCCTGGGAGACCTTTATATAGCGGATGGTAGCCTCGATGTCGCCAGGTGGTAGAATGGTGGAAACTAGTATACCCCGAGTGCCAGCGAGTCCCTGCTTTGTTGGGAAGAATATACCGGTTTGACCTCCTGAGTCCAAAAAGGCTGGTCATCACGGACCCTGAGTTTGAGTGCGAGTTGGTGTGGATGAATCGTTGGAGGTCCTCTGAGCAGTAGACTCGGGCAAAGTGCCCGAGGCATTTTGGCCGTCTCTCCGATGATGTAACCAGCTTCTCGAGAAGACGTCGTGTCGGGGAGTTCATTTGGAGAACAACACCTCTGTATGATGAGCCTGGACAAAGGCTTGGAGATGGGCTTGGGCCACACTAAAATCCCTCAACACTAAGCCCCCCAGCTTTCAGTAAAAATATAATTTTACTGAAAATTATAGTCTGTATCGGCTTCTCACAGGAACAGATGCTCTGTACAGAATCTTGACACCACTGAACGGGCAAACTCAGAATAATCGAGTACGTAAGCTTGGTATCATAGAGTAAGAAAGTTCAGGATCATGGAGCGCGTAAGCTCGGCATCGAGCTAAGAGAGCTCGGAAACATAAAGTGGAGAGTCCAGAATCATCGAGCTCATAGGCTCGGACACGAGCGAATAAGCTTAAAAATATGGAGCGAGAGAGCTCCGAATCATCGAGCGCGTAAGCTTGACATCGAGTGAATAAGCTTGGAATCATAGAGCAGTGAGCTCAGAATCATCGAGCACGTAAGCTCGGCATCAGATAAACGAGCCCGAAAATATAGAGCGAGAGAGCTCCAAATCATCGAGTGCGTAAGCTCAGCATCAAGCGAATAAGCTCGGAAATATGGAGCGAGAGAGCTTCGAATCATCGAGTGCGTAAGCTTAGCATCGAGTGAACAAGCTCAAAAATATGGAGCGAGGGAGCTCCGAATCATCGAGCACGTAAGCTCGGCATTGAGCGAACAAGCTTGAAAACATGAAGCGAGGGAGCTCCGAATCATCGAGCGCGTAAGCTCGACATCGAACGAACAAGCTCGAAAACATGGAGTGAGAATACCTTTATTTGATTATTAGGGGAAAAGAGGGGTTGTATGCTTAATATTATTTTGTTCTGCATACTCATTACGTCATACAGAATTTTGAAGACAAAATTCAATAAAGGGAGGGAGAGTTGTGAAACCTGTCCCTTAGTATTATGGGCATAATAGTAAATCCCTCAAGAGGGTTCGTGCATATCTTTGTATTTAGATTGTGCACGAGAGGGTATAGAACTTGAAGAATGTGACTTGGATAAGATTATGGTGTAGGATTTGAGCTTATG
>JAVXUL010000012.1:5184993-5205486 GCA_035590515.1 Trichilia minutiflora | reverse complement strand
CAGATTAGACAATATAGTTGATAATGTTGGATTAGACATCTTGTCCTAGATGACCTCATTGGATCACTTATTGATTATGAGGACAAGATGATAAGATAGATGGAGACAAGAAGAAATAGAGTATAACCTTCAAAGTTTTCATGTATAAAAGTGAGGATGAGAATAACCAGGATGATGATGGAGATGTAGCCCTCGTGGCTAAGAGGTTTAAGAAGTTATTGAAATTCAAAAAGGACTTTGAAAAGAAGAATTTTAAATAATATTAAAATGAGAGAATAATAGGAGATAAGGGTAAGAAGAATGAGATAACGTGCTTTGAATGTAAAAATTTCGGGCATTTTAAGGCCAATTGCCCCTTCATCAAATACAAAAAATAAAAAAGAAAAGAAAAGAAAAGAAAACAATGATCATCACTTGGGATGATGAAAAGGAAGCTCTTTTGATGAGGAAATTACAAATGAAATGACAAACACATGCTTTATGGTTATCAATGAAAAGAATGAGATAACTAATCTAAATTCTAATATCATATTATAATATTCGATCCAATACTATTAATAGTATTATTCGCTTTAATCTAATTTTTAGAATTTTATAATTTTGTTTTTAATAATAAGTTTAAATTCGTCCTAAAAAATCTTGTTAATATACTAATTTTAATTTCACATATATAAATCAAGAATTTCTTCTTCTATTCCGATACAAGATTTGATCCTACCTTTACAATTATTTTGAAATCTATCGGAAGTCGTTTTTTACCCAAACATTTTTACCTTGACTGTACTCCTTTCTTTTAAATATCGAGATGTTACACTTCACTAATTCTTAGGCCCTATTCATGATTATTGTTGAAATGACTAAATGTGATTTTAAATAGTTAAAATTATTTTAAGTGTTTCATTTTTTTAAAATCACTTCTCATAAAATTAATTACTGTACAATAGATTTTGAAAACGGAAAAAGAAATGCTTCTTAAAGTTGGATTGTGAAAAATAATTTTATCATAAATATATTTTTTATAAATAATAAAAATTATAAAATTAATCTTAAAGAAATTAATAAATATTAGTCTATTTACCTTTAAATTTTACTCTAAACACCTATATTTTAATAAAAAAAAATATAAATTATTATTAAAGACAATATAATTTAAATATATGAAAAAATTATTTTTGACACCTATAAAACACACACTTACATATAATTTTTTATATTTAATATTTTTTAATATAAAAATAATTCATCATAAATTTTTTACAATTAACTCCTAGAAAAAAAAATCAATTTTTGAAATAATGTAAACGGCTTAAAGAATTTTTTTGACATGTTAAATTTATAAATTATCTCTATAATTTAAAAATTATTTAAAATAGAGTTTATAAAATATTATCATTAAGTATAAGCATGTCTTATTTTTATTTAATCAATTATTCCTTAGTGACTTTTAATTTTGTTTTCTTCTAGTGGATATTGTTGATTTCTACAATGTTCGATTTTATTAATTTGCACGAATATTTATATTTATTTACAATAATTTGTATAGTACTAAGATAGTAATTTATTGAATTAATCGTCATATTTAAAAAATCATTCAAAATTAATTAGGATAAATATTTTTATGGGTATAGAAAAAAATTAACACACATAATAAAAAAATAAATCAAGTTTTTTTTTTTTGATATTTATAAGAATGTATAAAATAAAGATTATTTTTTAATTTTAATAGGTGTGCAGTAAAAGTATGTTGAGAGTAAAAATTAGGATGCATATAGACTTATTTTTAATAAATTTAGCTTTTAACTAAAAGATAATATTATTAAAACTGAAATAAAATTGAATTAAAATAAATAGAATATTATATAATAAAATTGAATGATATATATTATTATATTATACTTAATATTAATATAATTAAGATGAATTATATAGGTAATTTTATATTAAAATTAATATATACAATTGTTATTCTAATTAACTAATAAAAATAAAATATATATTTAGATAGTAATTTAAAATTTAATTATTATATATTTAAATATTTTTATTTATAATTTTATCTAATATTTTTTGTAAAACTAAATTTTATGAAATATTTAATTAATTTTTTTAACATAAAACACAACCAGAGTTTTTTTAAACCACCAACAATTCCTGGCTGCGCTTTTAGTCAAAGAAGAATCGATGATCTTTCATTAATCCGCGTTGGGAACCCATCTGCTATCATACATTTCGATTGAACGATTTGTCGTTTTGAAACTTTCAACGGTTTGATACTTATTTTAAATGAACTTCTTGTAATTTATTAATTTTACTGTCCACTGATAATACCAGCGAAAAACTTGTTTTGCTTCATATCTTCTTGAGGTTGACTGCGGAAAATGACTTCTGATGATTACCCTTTTCCTTAAAGAAGACTTCTCTGTGTTGATTTGAAAATGTGAAAAATGATGATACTCATCTGAAGAGGAGGAATATGCCAACTAAAAGGAATCAAAATCATTCATTCGTCCTTAATATAAGAAAAAAAAAAACCCTTCTCATCACACAATATTATTTGACGGGCTTCAGGAAATTGCATGAACTCCTGGGGCATAACTACAATAAAAAAGATTTAAAATTTGAGTTTTATACGCATCAAAACTGGAAGACTAGAGGGATTTGGTTTACGTTGTCCATTGCAGATCAAACCAGAAATGAGAGAAATCAAAGGAAAAGTTTATGGGAATATGAAGACGAGCTTATTGGCTGTGATTCCCTATAGGTGCAGGATCTCATCTCATTTGTATTACATAAATGATCATGATCAAGGGTAAAAATATCAGTTAATGAGCTAATAGTCATAAGCAAAAACACTAGCTCAATTTTCGAAAGTGATTTTGCAGGGACAGTGTCTCCACTGTTAAACAAATGAAGCACTACCTAGAAGTGCTTCGTTCATTTAATCCAGTCTTTTGCTTCAAGTTTGAAATGAAGATCTCCCTCTCCTCTGGCGTCATTGCCTTTGCTGAACAATTCCCTATTCCCCATTCTGCTCCGCTCAAGCAGTACTTGTTTTCAATTTCTTGTCGGTTACAGAAATTTTCAGGAATGCAGTAGTATTACTATCGTTGTACATATTATTATCCAACATATTAGCTTCATTGGAGGTGTTCAACAACTAATCCAACACAAAGAGAACTAAAAATGTGCTTTTCTTTATTCAGCTTGGATTTCTCTAGCAGCTTCATAAGTAGAGGAGATTCTTTAAATTTTGAATCAGCTTCTGCATTCTTCTTCTGGTTTTGCAAAAGAAGGGCAGTCTCCAGCCATTCTATTGCATCACGCATGAACTGAGTGTACAAGAATACTGCAAGTAAGAGATCAAACCATTTAAGCGATTAAGAAATTCAATTTGAGGTAATTGAGGGACGGGAACTGATTCAATGCCAGAGAATCCAGACAGAAATCCTGCTTTAGCTGAAAGCTCAGAAACTCAAATGATCAATCATATCTTGGCAATTGTAATTACATCATACAAATGAAGTCACCAAAGAGATGCAACAATTTACAGTATAGTCACTTCCATAAACATAATCCGATAATAGAAGAAGGTATTCAAACGAATAATGATTATTTTTCAGGTTCCATAAAACTGTATCGTCTCCAACTGATTATGGCAACTCAAATCATTTGTAACACCATCAACTTTAATTTATATAAATATTTCATCCACTATAATAGTACTGCTGAACAGGGGCACTAAGATGCTAGAAAAATAAAAATTTTGTCTTTATTGAAGTTGACTATGTAACCGATGATACCACAACATCCAAGTCAATTAAAATTAGCTATACAAAATTTAATAAGCTTTAATGACTTCAGTAGAATTTGGATAAAACTCTAATAGAAATCACCCGCTATGTACATCTCCAAAAGAGCATAAGATACATGAAACTGCTTCTGGGCAAAAGCTTCAAATGAATTTTTGCTTTATACAAAAGATCCAAGTTACCCTAATAAAAGGGTCAGTGACAGATGCAAAAACTACAATTGTACAGAGCAGTCAATATGCTGATCATAAATTTCAACATGAGTTTATAAAATCAAAAACTAACATGAGGATTACAAATTTTTAATTCAACTAATGTGAGGATAAACCTAACTCTAATCCTGGAGTGGTTGGGCTACTTCCATTCTTTCCTCCTTCGTTCTTGCCATGAGTCATGCATGAGAACAATTTAAATTTTCCAACAAGGACACTCAATGCAAGGAGATACATCACGACAACACAGGATTAAAATCAAAGAGATAATCTAATCATTTTACCTGGGTCTGGTGAGAGGAGAATGGTAGCTGAGGCAGCCAAAGGAACAACAGACTTGGGAATAAAACGACACCGAAGATGAAGAAGAACAAGAAGAATAAAAAAATATTGCTCGTTTTTTATTAGACCCAGTTGATATAATCTGGTGAAGTTTATTGGGTTTTTCACAGACTGACAAATTGGCAGACAGTAGAGGAGAAAATGTGGAGAAAACCATGGTTGGTCCCTCTCGTTTTTCTCCTGCCTAAGTAAACAGAGATATGATAGGGAGGAAGAGAAAACAAAAGGTTGATATCAATCAACTGAAATTCGATAAAATGATCTCGTAGCATTCGATCCTTGGGCTAAAATGAAATCAGTAGGGAGAAAAACAGTCAGTTGTGTTCAATACATAATTCCGCAACTTAAATTTATTACATGTCAAACTTCGTTTTGAATATGCTCAATCAAAGATAAATTCATTGATATTTATTGAAACACGAAGCAATTACCTTTCAAATTGCTACGTTGTTCTTCTTCAACTCTTCTATGAGTTTCGTTAATGCCCTCTCCGAACTTCCGCCAATTCCCACATCTTTCCTAGCCACTTCTTTAATATCTACGCCTTGCTCTTTTAATAATTCGCTTCCCATCATATTTTTAATGCCCTCTCCAATATCATCTCCTTTCACCAACACCTGTACTCCCCAACCCCAGCTTTCTGGCCACACTCCCAGTCCACGTCTAGCTATCACTTCTGCATTGATCTTCTGATCACCAGACTGTGGCCATACTAACATGCGCACTCCATGCCACGAAGCTTCAACCAAAGAGTTCCATCCACCATGAGTAACAAACACACCAACGGCCCTGTGACCAAGTATCTTCTGTTGATCCACCCAATTCTTTGTTACTAATCCCCGGTCCTTCATCTTTAGCATGAGTTCATGACCAAGGACCTTGTCCAATCCATCTTCGTCTTCCTTGTCGACTTTTGTACTTTTCACTACCCACAAAAATCTACAGCCGCTGCTTAACAATCCATTTCCCAGCTCCTTCATTTGCTCCCTGGACAGGGCAGTTCGACTGCCAAAACTAACATAAATAACTGATCCATCTGGCTGTTCATCAAGCCATTTGAGAGGGGTGCTAGAGCCTATGTTTTCAAACTCGCCTGGCAATAGAGGTCCAATGGCGTATATGGGTGGAAGACCATCTGACTCTCTTCTTCCATTAAGCGCGTCTAGCGTACCTGCTTCTAATGCTTCCAATGTGTTGATCAATATACCATTTGATTTTATGTAACTCCGACCATTTTGTAAGCACATGGTTGCAAAGAGATTATTTAGATCTAAAAGTGCCGGAGGGACTGATGACACAGGTATTGGAGGAAGGCCTGGAATTTCAAGATCATCATCCCATTGAACAGAACCAGATGAGGTTTTGGATGCAACAATACTAGGGAAAGACTCAAGAAGAGAAAACATTCTTGCCGATGAAGTGAAAAGGATGTAGTTTGGGAGACCTAAGTTTATTGTAACTGGAAGAACAGAAGAGATCAAGCTTACATCAGTGATGAGAGCGTGTAGTGGAGGAGATGTTGCAGAAAGGATAGGATGAAGAAGGTGAGCTGAGCGACGGATGGCTTCCCGTTGTAGGAAGAAAGGATCAGTAGAATTGGCTGAGTTGGAATCCAAAGGGAGGATATGAAACCGCTTTTCATTGACCTCAGGATAAGCAGATAGAAAGCGAGAAATAAGTTCAGACTCTGCGAGTGAGACAATGGGTTGGACGGTGATTAAGGTGACACTGCACTGTTTATGAACCAGTACGGCAGTAAGTCGAATCAATGGTGTTAGATGACCCATACCGGCCCCTGGAAGGAGAGCTACATGGCAAGGAGAGTGGGGGTCACCGGAATTTGCCATGACGGACTGGTGGTGTTAAAATGTGATTTCCTCGAAACCTTGATGAGACATAGCGAGGGAAGTCAAGACTCTTTGTCTCGCTCTCCTACCCATTTAGCTGAGCACGTGCTTGTCTGGAATATTTGATTTCTAATCAAAACTGGACTTTTGCTGGATCCGTGAGAAAACGAAATAAAATAAAAAGAAGTAGATGAATCAGTATTACAAAGGGAGATTGGAGATGAACGGGTGATAAAAGGATTCGCATTCGGATCATATTAAAAAAAATTCAGATTCTTATTAAAAAAATATTCATATAATATTTAATTAAAATATAAATATAATAAAATTTAAAAAATTATATATAAATATAAAAAAAATACAAATTTAGAGTAATTCAAAAAAAATTTAGATCGAATTTATAGTATAAAAAATTAATAAAATATAAAAATATAAATAAATATTAATAAGAATCAAATATGGGTACGTAAATAAAAGATCAAATGTCTTAATCAATTAAATTAATAAATAAATTTATTATATAAATAATAAATAAATTAATTTAAAAATTATAATTTTAAAAATAAAAAAATTTGAAATTGCTTTGTTAAAATAGAGATTATTTTATATATTGAGTGAATTACTTACAAAATTATTGATATTTAATATTATTGAAGTGTAAATTTGAATATAATTATTATGTTGATGGATTTACGTCGGAGAAGGTGGTTGGCTAGATCTTTCTTTATAAAACTTTGTCTTAAAATCCTTGGAAGATAATAATATGCTAGGAGTTATACTGGATAGGGGTCTTAACGAAAAAACTCTGATACCTAAATCAAATACAATGAGAAAATAGATGGCGAATTTGAGTAAGTAAATCGGAATGCAATGCAAAAAAGAGAGGCTTTTTATCTACTATTAAGATGAGAAAACTGGAGAGGAGTGGCAAAAGGATTATGTAGAGAGCTAAAATCTCCAATCCTGGATCCCTTATTTAATGAAGAAACCCTCCCCCCCCTTTATATAGGGCCCTAGTGATGTTACTGGGCATCGAAGAATGAGAATGATGTGATTTTAGTACCTTTGGATAATGTGTGACCGCCTCCTATTAATGCTGTGCCACTTCTAGGTCTGCTACTGTCACATTGTCTGAAGATGGATGATGGATGGAACAAGCAGTTCCTAGGACAGGGTATCTATTCCTATCATAGGATCTGTCATGTCAGCGATCATTCTCGTTTTTGGTTGTGAGAGCGCGTGATTGAGGGTTCTCTGGCTAAAAGTAGCATTCGTGTTGGTGAAGAGGAGACGCCCTGAGAGGCCCATGTGGTTGGGAGGCCAATTCTGCATTTTCCTAGGGCATGGATGAACTTATCCTGAGGCGACATAGACCTTCTGATACCTTCGACTACAGGTACCTGAGAGCTGCGACACGTTTCTGAGAAGTCAATTTCCTAGGACCCAAGGCGGATCCACATGAGAGGATGACCTCCCGGAACTTGAGGCAGGATTCCCTGAGGGGCTGACTCCTGGGAACCTGAGGCGGGATTCCTTGAGAGGTTGACTCCCTGGGATCTAATGTTGGGTATACCTGGGAGGAGGATTCCTTGGGGCTTGAGGCCGGGTACAATTAGAAAGTCAAAATACTTGGGATAGAAGTGCCACGTTTCTTTTTGACGGGGTCTCATGTGTTACTTGCATATTTTTCTCAACAGATAGTCCCCTAGTTTCTGGTGTAAGATTTGAAAAGCGTACACTAGAAACTCCTGTCTAGACCATACTAGCTTATGGGGGGGAACTTCATGAATCTTGAGGCAAATTTTACTGTGAAGGAGATATTATCTAAGACGCTTGAAGTGCCTAGAACGTTAACTTACTATTGAAAACCCTACTTGACAGAACCGTTAAGTGCCTGGTGACGCTTCTTCTCTTGAGGCCTTTAATTCATTCTTATTAAATACTGTACGTCAAGGATCATGTCACACAGCTGTCCCTGATGTTGCAACGCTTCGTACTTTGAAAAGGTTTTAAATATTTTGCTGTGAATGGGCCATGTGTCAAAACCCTAATAGCAGGTACTCAACTGTTTCTCGAGACGTGGAGGCATTGAAGGGCTTGGACACGTGGTCATCCCATGTCCTTTCAGATCGACGGTGGAGATTGGTCTTTCCCTACTATAAATACCCCCTTCTTTAGTTGTCATTTTCATCTTTTTATCTCCTGCAAAAACTTTGACCCCGGTGCTCTACTACTTCCTTCTTTCTTCTGCTTCTTATTGCTCTGTAGTTCGCTTTCTGTTTCTGCTTCTTTATGCTTGCAGGTGCTTGTGTTCAAGCTTGTTCCTCGTGTGTTGTTGATATATCCACCGTTTCTACTAAAAAGGTAAATGGTTATTGATCTTCTATAGTTTCTGAAAGTTTTCGAACTTTCAAGCATCCTTGAGTTTCTTGTGGTCAGAAAAATGATAGACAGGAGTAGGCCCTCTGATGCGATAACTAGCGATCGGGAAGAGGCCGAGGATTCCATCAGAACCTAGGAGTCCAGTGAAGATGGAGGAGTGCTTCAGAGCAGGCTCGGGCCAGAGGGCCCAATGAGGCAGATTGGTTCGTCTCATTAGTCACTGAGGTAGACCTGCTGGCCTTTCGATATCCCTGATAACATGCAGGTGAGGGTACCGCATGGGAATGAGATCCCGAGTAATTTAGCGCCAGGGGAAATGGCATTTAATGAGGAGCACCTGCTACTAGGGGGTCCGCCTTCCCTTGCAAAACTATTTTGTCAGGCTCTTTAAAGGCTTCGGGATCTCGTCCTACCAGCTTACCCTGAATAGCTGGAGGATCCTGAGCGGGTTGTTTGTGCTGAGCTTCCTCAAGGAGAGTCCGACCCCGACTCCTAATGAGGTGTTGCACTAGTACTCCCTCAAGAAGAATACCAGTCAATACCATGGTTGGTACTTCCTCCAAGTCCGGGGAGGATTCCAGTATAGGGTGAAGGGCACTCCTTCCTATAACAAGGACTGGAAAGACCGCTGGTTTATCGTCAGTAGAGACTGCATCGACCCTTCTCCCTGCTCCCTTCCTCCCTCCTTCCAAGAGCCTGGTAAACATATGATAGATACTTTTATGATTTTAACAAAGGAGGGAGTTATACTATCCCTGACATGTTTTCTTTTGCAGTCGTTAGGAGAGACTAGGCGGATATCCTGTGGGTGTTGGAAACATGCTCCTGGAGCTTCCCATCATGGATATCAAGCAACTGTTGAATGTGAACAATATGATCGCTTCAGGGCTGACATTCAAAGTGGTGTCTAGGATCAAGTTCTCTAAGCTGAAAGCTCAGATGAATAAAGGTACGGGGCTCTTAAATCGCTCCCTTTGACTGGCTCTTTTATCTTAAAGGCTAACTATATCTTCTTTATTGCAGAGGCGAGGATCGAAAAGACCTTGGCAAGCAGGAGGAGGTCTAGTGAGGTCTTGAGGACCATGCTTTCCAAGGGGGCCTTGAAGACACCCAAGGCCGCTGACCCTAAAGCGAAAGCCCCAGGTGATAAAGAGAAGGGGCCTATGAAGGGGGACCCGAAGAAGACTCTGGAGGAGGGAGGTAAGAAAATAGTTCACCCCAAGAAGAAGGACATCTCCATCAAGGAGCCTCGGTAGGAGGTAGAGAAACGTCCCTAGAAAGTCGATTCGGCCTCGTCCAAGGATAAGGGGAAAAGGCCCATGGATGAAGGCCAGGCTAAGGCGCAGAAGAAACAGAAGGTAGACCTCCTGCCTCGCCCCACTAACGGTCAACTGAAGAGTGTTCTAGACCATGTGGCGGGCGCGACAGTCCCTCAAGTCTGGGGACAAAGTACAAAAGGAGCCCTGGGTCAGGGCAAAGAGCAGCAAACTGACCCAAAAAGGTTTTCGGACGACAAACCTTCGGGCTCAGGGGCTAGAATGGGGCAAGAATAGCTATCCCTCTTTGTGATAGAGGACCCGTTCTCAGTTAACATGGAAAGCACTGAGGATATTGACAAGATTTTTGTGGAGGACCTCCTTGAAAGCAAAAGGGAGAATTTTGGATACCTCCTCCTCCTGGTTAATTCTGTCCGGGAGGTGATTTCACCGAAGAGGGGTGATGATATGGCAGGTGTCCCTCTGGAAGAGGCCCTCAACTGGCTAAGCATCTTCTCTCATCGGGTAAGTTTTTCCCTTTTTTGATTTTTCATAGCCTTTCTTTCCCTTGGGAGAAGCTGATCACCCTCGTGTATTTTTTTAATCCAGAATGCTACATGCTGGACCTCTTCATTAACGATTTTCGGAATGCCCTTGCTTTCAGGAAGCAGGCATTTAACACTGTGAAGAAGTTGAAGAAAAGGGCTCAGGATATGATCGCGGCCACTCAGGAGCAGATCGTTCAGGAGACAGAGCAACTGTCTTCCAAGGTTACGGCCCTGGAGGGGGAAACGACTCAGTGGCTCAAAGAGAAGGAAGATCTGTGGGGGAACCTATCAGCCGTTGAGACCCAGTCTGAGGCCCTAAAGGCTAAGAGCAAAGTTATTGAGCAGGCCAGGTGAAGTTTCATCGATGAATTTAATAAGTTGAAAGAATAGTACCAAACCCTGAAGGAGGAAGATAGTCACCAGAAGGAGGAGTACTTGATGGTCCTGTTAGAACTGATAAGGTTGGAGGACAGGACAAATTTTCTGACTGAGGAGCTTTTGGTACTGGGAGAGGCGCACAAAACCCTGCAATAGGCCTCTGAGGAGCAAAGGAAGAGACTGGAGGAGGTACTTGCTCAATTTGTCGATCATTATGATGAGGGTGTTGATAAAGGTATGAATTTGACAAGCTGCCTCTTGCTCTAAGAGTACCCAGAGTTGGACCTGAGCTGGTTATTCGACCATTTGGGCCGTGACATCCCAAGAACCTCTGGAAGTTGTTCTCAAGATGATCCTCCTGCGACCCAGGTGGGCGAGACGGCTACTGATGATGGAAGACTAAGGGATGAAGTTCCTTTCATTGGACAGAAGGTTTTCCTGAGGCAGCTACCAGGGGTAATGAACCACTGGCCCCTCAGAATAAGTCGACACTCTAAGAGGATGCTCCTCCTTCCCAAGTCGGGTAGAATGAAGAGATCCCTTCAATAAGAGAATAGGAAAAAAATCCTTCTGCCCCTCAGACACTAGATGAAGAAGCTTCTCCTGACCCTCGAGTAGAGGATGATATACTGGTGGAGATATTAGACTGAGGATGAAAAAGGCCTCCCATCAAGTACTTTAGGACTTTGAATATTTTTTTTTATTTTTTTATACAGTATATACTTGTATCAATTCTTCATGAATGGAAAGAATTTTGTGTTTACTTTTGTGTGTCTCTCAGGCCAACTTTTCTTCTTTACTTAACTAATTCTAAAAAGAATTTTAATTATAACTTGAGCATAAATCAGATAAGTAAACATAATCACTGACCCTACCTTGGGGGTGGCCACAAACACCTCGGGTTTAGGGGTATATTTGGGAGCCTTAGAGTTTGATTTCACCGGAGAACCTGGGAGCATCTCAACTAGGGTCAGGGGTCTTCAGGATTCTTTACTTGGTAAGCCTTAGAGTTTAACTCCATCCAAAACCCTAAGAGCTTTCTCAACTAGGTTCGGGGGTCTTCAAAGGCTTAAAGCCATCTAATTTCTGGAAGATGACTTGGCACCACCAGAGATTACTGTGCCTTAATCACAAACCAGTTCTTGTACTCCCAAGATGCCTAACTTGGATTAAGGATTTATGCAAACCTAGGATGAATAAGACCTGACAGTACTGGGGATTATTACGTCTTAGTCACAAATCAGGTCTTAAACTCTTGGGATGCCTAACCTGGACTAATGATTTATGCGAACCCAACTTGAGTAGGATTTTTATCTCTGAAGGGACCTAACACTGCCAGGGATTACCGTGCCTAAGTCACAAACTAGGTTTTATACCTTCGGGATGCCTGAGCCATACTAAGGATTTATGTGAACTCAGGTGGGCAAGATTTTTATCTTTGGAAGGACCTGACACTGTCAGGGATTACCGCGCCTAAGTTGCAAACTAGGTCTTATACTCTCAGGATGCTTGAGTTGGATTAAGGATTTATGCGAACCCGTAGTGGGCAGGATTTTTATCTCTAAAAGGACCTGAAATTGCTAGGGACTATCGCACCTAAGTTATAAATTAGGTTTTATACCTCGGGATGCCTAAGCCGAATCAAAGATTTATGCAAACCTAGGATGGACAGGTTTTTTATCTCTAAAAGGACCTGACATTGCCAGGAATTACCGCACCTAAGTCGTAAACTAGGTCTTATACTCTCGGGATACCTGAGCTGGACTAAGGATTATTCAAACCTAGGAGGATAGGATTTTAATTCAGCTAGTGTTAAAAGATTTTACGGCTCATGGCCAACCTTAGCACTAGGGGAGATTATCGAGGCAATGAAGATTTCAGGATATGCTAAAAAGGTTTTCAAACATTCTGTTTTATTCACACAAGAAAATGTACATGGGTGTTACAAGTATGCCGACCTGAGGAGATGCTCTCTCAGGGGCCATATTTTTTCTACATTCATTCGTCAACCTGAGGAGAGACTCTCTCAGGGGCTATACTTTTTCCTTTATTCACTCTCCAATTGGAGAGACTCTCTCAGGGGCCATATTCTTTTTGCATCCATGTGCCAACCTGAGGAGAGACTCTCTTAGGGGCCATACTTTTTTCTGCAACCCCGATTTTCACATCCTAGTAGAGACATTGTCGTCGATTTAGATCATTTTGTGTGCTCCAAATCTGGCCGCTTGAGAAGAGACTCTCTCAGGGGTCATGCTTTTTATGCATCCCCGATTTAGTGGGGTAGTTGTTGATTGGTACCGTGATCTGATCTTGCGGGTCCTCATATGGCATGGCTGTTCTTCTATGGAATTAACAAGATTGACCCTTATTTTTTTATGGGCCTTTTGGGCTTTTCTATTTTTGGGGGTGTGATGACGAAAGTCCCTCATTTGTGGCATACTTATAAATTTTTGATAAGGGAGCTTTTCGGGGTCATGAAATCTTGAGTAGTTATCTGCTTACCTTTTCAGGAAGATTATTTATTAGCGGGAGTCTTGGGGTCTCTTGTCCTTACGTGGCTTAGAGAAATAATCTCCCTGTTGTCTGTCGGTTCCTTTTGCATTCTTGCTGTTGTACTTGGAGTTCTGGTGACAGCTTCTCTCACCTTTCTATCGATTGCTTTGTAGGGGCCTTCTCCTGTCTGAGGGCGTCTGAGCCTCTTCAAGAGTGCTAAGGTTTTGGCTGGTGGTCGCCATCCCCTTGAACTCATTTTCGAAGATGTTCGCCAGTTGATTAAAGTTATGGATGCTGACGAATGGCAATCTCTTGTACTAACGCCTGGCTGGCCCATCTACAGTCAGGTAGAAGAGCCGACACATTTGTAGTTTCGTCAGACCCTACGTTAGCATCATCTCCTTAAATGTGTCTATGTGCAAGGAGGATTAGTCTTCTCAAAGTAGGCAGCTAACTGTGGCATCTTGAATTTTTCGAGAAGGCGTAATACTTGTATCTTCCTCGAGAGGGAAGACGCGGAGTTGAAAACAGGGACTTCCTCAGTCCCTAAGTCCTCCCCCTGGGTAGGAATAGATTGCGTTCCCCTTTCCTGTAACACCCTCCTCACACAGTCTTCTATCTCCTTCCTAGCGGCAGTTGTTGTGACTTTCCTTTTTCGAGCATATTTTTTATTGAGGTAAAACCTTACATCAGTGGGGGCTAAGTAGCGTTCCCCTTTTCGTTTACCCGTCTCTTGATGATGTCTTTCAGAGTTATTTCTTCTTGTCTCCTGCCCTTCGTAAATTCTAAAGGGAGGATCGACCTACTGAGTCGCTCTAGGTTCATTCACTAACCCTTCTGTTGCTTTGACTTTTTCCTTTGGTAAGGCTGTCAACCTGGGTGTGGATGCATAATCATGCATTTCTTTGGAGCTCTGGATCTTTTCCACATGTCCACCTCGGGAGGTTCAATTTTTCTGCCCTTCAAGAGGAAATGGCATTCTTTCCTCTCCTGGGGTGATTGGTTCTCTGTCCAACTGTCATCTGATCTCCAGGAGTTCTCTTTTTAATGCTTCGGCTCTACTGGACAAGAACCTTTCTGCGCGTTCATTCCCAGGTTGAGGTCTTTCTCATTTGAACGAGGCTCTCCTTTCTCCTCGGGCAGCACTTTTGCTAGAACCTCTATTTCCTGCATTCGTTCTACCATTTGACTTCGTCAAAACTTCGAGATAACTTTTTCTCTTTCCTCACCAAACGATGATTCAGTGGCTTTTTGTTAGATTTTCATAGACGACACCAGCTATTGAGGTGTGAATTTAAATATGGTTGTTGCATCATCGGATCCTCATTGGAAGGAGTTGTTGGTCGGATCCTCCCTTCCATAGCTTCACCTCAAAATTCTGCAAGACAATAACACGTTAAGAGTTACGTCAGATGGAGGTCTTGATCGAGAAACTCCGATGCCTAAGTCAGATATGGTGAGAAAATGTATGGTGAATTTCGGTAAGCGAACCAGAGTGTAATACAAGAGAAAAAGGTTCCCTTTACCGGATGTACAAAAAAGGGGAATGAGAGTGGAATGTTAATGAGTAGAGGCAACAATGGAGGGCTAAATGCTAAAGATCTCGAATCCTTTCTTTGATAGAGAACCCCCCTTTATATACTGCCCTGGTAATGTGACTAGGCATCAAAGAATGGGAATGATGGGACCTTAGTGTCCTTGGGCAATGTGTGGCTGCCTTCTATTAATACTGCAGCTGATATTTCTGTCAACTTTAGGTCTGCTACTATCACATTGTCTAAAGATAGGCAATGGATGGGACAAGCAACTCCTAGGATAGGGTATCTACCTCTATCATAGGGTCTATCATATCAACGGTGATTCCCATTTTTGGGTAGTATGGACACGTGATTAGGGGTTCTCTAATAGGGGGCTTCATGTAGGTCGGTGAAGAGGAGATGCTTTTCCTAAGAGGCCCTTGTGGCTGGGAGGCTAATTCTTGTACTTTTCTTCGGGATGGGTGGGTTTATCCTGAGGTAGAGGCAAATTCGTTGAGGCCTACGACTACTACCTGCCTGCGGGTTTCAACTATCGGTACTTGAGGGCTACGACCATCCCTGAGTCCTCAGGGTAGACTACCTGAGGATCATCGAACGCCCCTAAATAGTAGTGCGCGTTTTCTTAAGAGATCAACTTTCAAGGTCCTGAGGCGGATTTGCCTGAGAGGAGGACTCCCTGGGGCGGGAGACTGGCCTCTCCCAAGAGGCCGATTGCCTGGGACCTGAGGCAGGATTCTCCTAGAGGCTTACTCTCTTAAACCTGATGCCAGGTATACCTGAGAGGATGATTCTTTGGGGCCTGAGGTCGGGTACAGCTGGGAAGTCAAAATGCTTGGGACGAAAGTACCATGTTTCTTTCTGATGGGGTCCCATGTGTCACTTGCATATTTTCCCAAACAATTTCAATTAACTTTTTATCAATTTTAGTGTATTATTTAATAATACGGATAAATTAATAATTCTGAATTAATAAATATTATATTTTAATTGATTAATAACTTTAATCAATAAAAATATGGCATTGATTAATTCAAAATTATTATTTAGTTATAATAATGAATTAATAATCTGTAATTGACTTGTTGATAGATTGATGTTTGATTTTGTCTTTAGTTTTTTATTATTGAAATATAATGAATTATTGTTGACAAGTGAAGATTTTTATGTTGAAGAGAGCCAAGGAGGATCACGTTGAGGGGATGTGACATCATTGTCATATCTGCGTGACATTAGGTTAATACAACAGAAATTAACTACAAAGCAGTAGATTCTGTTCAGACAGATGTGTTTGGATTATTTCTTTAACATATCTCTAGATTTGTTTTTTTCGAAGTGTTTAATACATCATGTGCTATAACATGAGGTTCATACTAACGTTGATTATGAGGATGAGATGTAGTTTCTTATTGGAGGTAGTCTCATGAGATTTAATCGAGCGAAATTTTGCACTTATTACAAGGCTAAAATTTGGCAGAATCTCTAATATCAAATCATAGAATGATTAGCTTTGAGAATTATATTTCAATGGGGTAAAGTTGATTACTCTGAAGATGATTAAGGAGGTATATTATGAGATTTACTTGAGTCGGACATCTAACCTTTATGCGGTGAACCTATCGTTATAATTTGTTGGTGGTAATTTGCGACCATACAATATACTTCTACTGCTAAGTCAACACTATAGCCCCCACACATTTTAATGAGAGCCGTCTTATAGTTCTCAAGAACTACTACCCTACCCTATATAATCATCATCTCTCCCCCCCCAAAAAACTATGTGTGACTTGATCCCCTAAAGGAAAAGAAAGGAGAAGAAAAAGAGAGAAATGAGAAGAAAAAGAGAGAAAGGAAGAAAAACCAAAAGAAGAAGAAGAAGAAGGGGAAAAGAGAGGGTACGTAGGCAGCTTGAAAGCAACCCAAGTTCAGTCATAAACACAAAACTCCACTCCACAACCATGAGCTACTCCTCATTTGGTGTGAGAAAATCATTGGATATTTTTTGCACCAACAGCTGGCGCTGTCTATGAGAAACGCTTATAAAAGGTCATTTCTCAACCAAATTGAAGAAGCTTTCGTCAAAATACAAGAACGGGTTTGTTAACATTGGATCTGTTGAAATTTGATCGAAATGATGGCAAAATCTAAAACGTTCCTGATTCAAGGTGGTCCCTCCTGATCCAAGGTGATCCCCCTAGATCAAGTAATCTCACCTGACCCCAAGGTCTCCCCCTGATCTTGAGCGATCTCATCTAACTCCGAGGGATCTTCTTTTGATCCAAGGTGATCTCACCTGACCCTGAAGGATCTCTTCCTGATCCAAGACAATCTTATATGACCCTGAAAGGTCTTCTCCTGATCATTGGGGTTCTCACTTGACTCTGAGGGATTGTCCCTTGATCCAAAGCGATCTCATCTGACCCTGAGGGGTCTCCCTCTGATCCTGAGCGATCTCACTTGACCCTAAGGGATCTCCCCCTGATCCAAGGTGATCTCACCTGACCTTGAGGGATCTCTTCCTGATTCCAGATGATCTCATCTGACCATAAGCGATCTTACCTGATCTCGATGGATTTTCCCCTGATCCAAGGCGATCTCACCTGACCCTGAGGGGTCTCTCTCCTATCCAAGGCAATCTCACCTAACAACAAGAGATCTCCTCCTGATCCAAGACGATCTCACCTAACCTTAAGGGGTCTCCCTCTGATCCTGAACGATCTCACCTGACCTTGAGGGATCTCCCCCTAATTCAAGGTGATCTCACCTAACCCCGAGGGATCTCTTCCTATTCCTGAGTGATCTCACCTGACCCCGAGGTGATCCTTTCCTAATCCAAGGTGACCACTCCTTAACCCTGAAGTGATCCTTCTGATCTAAGGCGATCTCCCTTAACCTAAGGTGATCTCTCTTGATCCAAGGTAATCTCTCCTACCCCGAGACTTGTCAATATTTTTACTACTGTATTGCTTTATTCTCGGTTACCCCTTTTATTATGAATCGATGATACCGAGTGCCCTCATTCGATTATTCTGAGCTCTCTTGCTCGATACTAAGTGTGCTCGTTTGATGGTTCCGAGCTCTCTCGCTTGATATCGAGCTCTTTTACTTGATGATTCTGAGTGCTCTCTCTTGATACTAAGCACTTTCACTCTATGATACCGAGTCCTTTCATGCCAAGTTAGAGCCTTAGCTGGCGTCAGGCCTTGTAAGCCCTATATCCGTGTCAAGTACCTTAAGAGACTAAGACCTATCCCAGATCAGGCCTTGTAAGGATTATATTCGTGTTAGGCACCCTAAGAGGCTAAGACCTGACCCAGATTAAGCTTAGTAAGTTCTGCCCCGCGTTAACCCTTCTCTTAGTGTCACGGTTGGCTTCGTAGTCTTAAAATTCCCTGACACTAGTCGAGCCTTCTCCTAGTGTTACGGTTGGCTCTATAGACCTAAAATCCCTTAAAACTAGTTGAGTTATAACTTCGACCCGCGTCAGGCCTTGTAAACCTTATATCTATGTCAAACACCCTGAGAGACTAATACTTGGCCTAGATTAGGCCTAATAAGTCTTAACCCATGTTAGCCCTTCTTCTAGTGTTACAGTTGGCATTTCAGTCCTGAAATCCCTTGATACTAGTCCAGCCTTTTCCTAGTGTCACGGTTGGGTCTTTAGTCCTAAAATCCCTTGACACTAGTCGAGCCTTCTCCTAGTAGAACGATTGGCTTTTCAGTCCTAAAATTTCTTGACACTAGTTGAGCCTTCTCCTAGTGTCACGATTGGCTTGTTAGCCCTAAAATCCCCTAATGTTAGTTGAGCCATAATCCTGGCCCATGTTAGTCTTGTAAGCCTTAGCTTGTGTCAGATATCTTTTACAAAGTGAGCCCTGGTCCACGTTAGACCTTGTAAGCCCTAGCCTACATCAAGGATCCATGATTCTGAGCTTATTCACTCAATGTCGAGCTTACGCGCTTGATGATTTTAAGCTCTCTTACTCCGTGATATCGAGCTTATTCGCTTGATACCAAGCTTATACGCTCAATTATTCTAAGCTCTCCTACTCTATGATTCTGAGATTATTCGCTTGATACTGATTTTATGTGTTCGATGATTCTGAGCTCTCTTACTCCGTGATATCGAGCTTATTCATCCAATACTGAGTTTACGCACTCGATGATTCTAAGCTCACCACTTTGTAATACTGAGCTTATTCGTTCGATGATTCTGAGCTTACCAGCTCCATGATACCGAGCTTATTTGCAATATGTCGAGTTTACGTGCTTGATAATTTTGAGCTCGTCCGCTCTATAATACCGAGTGTATTCGCTCAATGCCAAGCTTACATATTCGATGATTCTATGCTTTTTCATTCAATGGTATTGAGATCCCTGTGAGAGGCCCATATAGACTGTGGTTTTTACTGAAAATTGGAGGACTGATATTGGTGATAATTTACGGCCTATACAGTATATTTCTGCTACTAAGTCAACAATGTGGCCCCTACACGTTTTAATGAGAGCCATCTTATGATTCTTGGGAACTACCACCCTACCCTATATAATCATCATCTCTCCACTCCAAAAAAACTACATGTGACTTGATCCCTCAAAGAAGAAGAAAAAGAGAGAAAGGAAGAAGAACCAGAAGAAGAAGAAGAAGAAGAAGAAGAAGAAGAAGAAGAAGAAGAAGAAGAAGAAGAAGAAGGAGAAGGAGAAAAGAGGGGGTACGTAGGCAGCTTGGGAGCAACCCAAGTCCAGTCACAAACATAAAACACCACTCCACCACTATGAGCTACTCCCGTTTGGTGTGAAAAAATCGCTGGACATGTTTTTTGCACCAAAATAATTTTTTATAAAGCGTATTATTTATGGTAAAGATATAGATATTAGTCAAGCATATCACTATTAAGGATTCTTGATGATTTTGATGAGTTCAATCGATATTTGTGGGATTCAGTATAGTGGGCACAAATTATCCGATCATTGAGCAATGTTTTGATGATGTATGTTACTCATGACAAAAAGACTCGGGCTTTGATGAACAACAAAATACAAAGGGAAAGAGTAATAAAGATAAGAAAAGGTTGAAGTAAAATATAATCTATATGGATTTCCCATTTTATTTAAGATAAAATATACTAATTATACTTAATTATTTCATTTAAATTCGTATTATATAGTATGATAATATTTCTAAGTAAATGATTGTATTCTATGTTTGTAAGTTTAGATTTACGAGGTTATTAAGACACTGGAGCTGGATTTGATAAGAAAATTAAATGATCATATGCCGTATATGCTATGACAGTGTTTGTTGCTAAAAAATGCTTGATCGAAAGAAATTCATAGCATATACGGCATATTTTAGCAACCCACGAACAAGTAGCAACAAACAGATATGATCATATGACACTTTTTCGGTCTAAATGCGATAAGTCTTTCAAATCGTATTGTGATGTTAGTTTTCTAACAATAAATGGATTATTTATTTTTTGAAATTAGGCACCTACAATGCTATAACATATAGAAGAAACTCCTAAAGAGCAGTTGGAGTTATATTATATAAGTTACATGATGTGAACCCGTAGGCTAAATAGCCTAAAAACCCACGAACAAGTAGATCCTAACCCGGAAAGCCAATATGGTCAGATTTGAAAACCTTTGACCTGATACTTAGATTAATTCTTGAACCAAGGGTATATT
>JAVXUL010000012.1:5153622-5169216 GCA_035590515.1 Trichilia minutiflora | reverse complement strand
CTAATGCCTTGCGGGTTCTAGAGGTGCATTCTAAATAATAGGATGTATTTCTGGGATTCGCGGCGATTGCCACGTGGTCGACTAGGGTCGGGGCATGACAGTTAACCTCCGTTCTGAATAATTTTCTCTCTTGAGAACAACTTTTTAATGCATAAGAATTTCAATGTGACCATAAAAGTTCATAGTAAATTAGCCGTAAATTATTATCAAATATTTCAAAACTCAACGACTATGATTGGCATCTAGCAATACGCCATAGTCCCTAATCTACAATGAAATAATTCTTCATCAAACCTTGTTTTGATTGTACGTACTATGTGGGTAATGTCATTCTGTTGTCATATCCTAATCAAATTAAGGTTCATGGTAAGTTAATACCTTAAATTTGATCTTTTATAAATTGTCGATCAATATATTCTGAACACGTCCCATGAACTCTTTCATGTGGATTTTATTTAGCACTGGCTGGTGACTTTGTTTCAGATATTTATCGATATTTGAAAAAGAACTCGAATTAGGATAGAGTCAGCGAAAACTCTTAATCCTATTGTACGAATCAACAGATCCCATCTTGATTATCAATCGAACACCTATATGAATAAAGTATACCTAAATCGGATTATTGTACAAGGCGTGATTAGTCCTGCACTTATATACCATATAAAATATACCCATCCATTCAAATTCTGATTTGAGATATCTTAGGTCAGAGAATTATGTTGCACACTAGTACAATCTATCGATAAATTATTGACTATATATATACCATGTGATTTATCGATAATTGATCATGTTCGATAAATGATTCACAAACCATAAATTCATACTAATACCTTTATGATAATACTTATATTGTCAACCTACTTATATCATCATATGATATCCTTAGGCAACATTCAGTATACCTACTATGTGATATTGATGCCCAGTCAATATCACCTCTGTAGGGAACAATTTGATAATTATAGTTAACAAGTAATTAAATTATCTGGATGATTCACATATGTAATTGATTGGATAGCATGATTTTATAAAGAAAGTAACCTACGTATATGAATAAAGAGCCATTCTTTCATTTATATATAAAATTATAATCTCAAAAATTAATGACACGAATAATTTCTAGGGTATACACTAACACTTTCACCTTTTTGAATAAAAATGAACTTGTCAAAACTATTGACCATAGGTTGTAGAGAGGCATGATAGGATTATTGTTATATTTGACTACATATAAGCTTGACATTCTTTATAGTGTTTGCATATTTATGAGATTTCAACCTAATCTTAAAGAATCACACTTAGTAACCGTAAAAAAGATATTTCGGTATCAAAGAGAACCCCTAACTTAAATTTGTTTCATCCCAAGATTAGTTTATTTGACCTCAAAGACTAATCAGATGCAAATTATGGGGTTGTAAGGTGGATAGAAAAAGTACTAGTGGCACATATTATTTCTTAGGATGCATTTAGTTTCATGGTTTAGCAAGAATAAAAACACGATTGCATTATTCACCATTAAGGCTATGTATGTTTTCATAGGTAGTTGCTATGCACAACTTTTATAGATTAAAATATCAATTGTTAGATTATGGTATTGAGTTTGAAAAGATTTCAATTATATGTGATAGCACAAGTGTCATTAATTTGAGTAAGAATCTAGTACATCATTCACGAAATAAGTCTATAGAAATTAGACACCATTTCATTCGTGAACATGTTAGTAAAAGAGATGTACTCGTTCAATATGTCAATACCAATGAGTAATTGGTTAATATTTTTATAAAACCTCTTGATAGAAAGTATTTTTCTTGTATTAGAATTAAATTATGCATAACGATTGTAACACCTGGACTAAGACTATCAACAATATTGTTCTCAATATTGTCCGCTTTGATGCAACCCTTGGGGTCTCACGATTTTGTACTTGGTAATGAGTTATTTTGAGGACTTTTCAAGAGATCACCCATCTTGGTACTGCTTTCGCCCAAGCACGCTTAACTACGTAGTTCTTGGAAATAAATCATCACTTATCCCAAAAGGCCTTATTGACAACTTGATTCCAACTCCACATATATAGCCCAGTAATTTTTTCTTTTATTCTGATGTGGGCCTCCTACCTCCACAGCCATCTTGAAGCCTGCCAGGAGTCACTCTTTACTCAGGTCTTTGTCTCGATGCCACTTTCCGTCCTTAAGAACCAAGTTATTATAGGCCGGCCCACCAACTTTTGTTAGCTCGTCCTCGAGCCCATAATCGTATTGGAGAAAAGTTGGCTCTGATACTTTATTGTAATACCTGGTTTAAGACTGTCAATAATATTGTCTGCTTTGCCCCAACCCTTGGGGCCTTAGAATTCTGTTCTTGATAATAGGTTATTCTGAGGACTTTCCAAGAGACTATATTATAACACTTTGTCCAAGACTGTCAATAATATTATCTGTTTTGGCCCAATCCTTGGGATCTCACAATTTTGTTCTTGGTAATAGGTTATTCTAAGGACTTCCCAAGAGGTCACCTATCTTGGTATTGCTCTTGTCCAAGCACGCTTAACTACGTAGTTCTTGAAAATAAATCACCACCCATCCCCAAAAGCCTTGTTGATAACTTGGTTCTAACTTTACATATATAGTCCAGTAATTTTCTTTCCCATTCCAATGTGGGACTCATCATTCTCCCACAGCTATCCTAAAACTTGTTAGGAGCCGCTCCTTACTCAAGCCTTTTTTTTGATGTCACTCCCCGCCCTCAAGGACCGGGATGTTACAATATAACTATCAAGAATAATTTAGTCACGTTCAGTTGAATGAATCATTCCATTATTTAGCTGAAAATTTCATCATTCCCTGCATCAATTTAAATCCTTGCTTCGTTCAGTCAAATTACTAAATTCGTTTTATCGAACCTATTTATTTGAACGAATTCAACAATTTGTTCAACCGAAGCATCTGCCTACACTAAGATTACCAAAGCCTATACTTCTCTCTTTGTTCTTGACGTCATTTTTACCTCATTTGTCATCCGTTTTCTCCAATTTCTTCTTATTTGATCGTCTTTTTGTTCTTTTTAAGTATCAAAATTTTGTTGATTAATTGTCAATCTTGATTAATAAAAATTTTACTCTGAACCTTGAGTATTCGATTAACAAATCAATGAAACTCTTTCATTCATATCCTTTTTTCATCTAAATTCTTTTTTATTATCATACTAGGCCTCAATATAGTATTGATTACTCATTACTTATATCCCGACATATATTTTATTAAAATAATGTAAATATTCCTATATAATAAAATGATTAAAATACTCTTAATTAAAAAAATGAGATGTCATAATAATATTTTATACTATAAAAAATTTAACTCATAATTTTATATTTATAAACACTTTTAAAAAAATTTATTTAATATAAATATAAAATTCTAAATTAAATTTTTTATTTTATACTAAAAAAAATTTATAACTTAGTTTTTAAAAATTAAATTTAAATATTATATTTTATATTCATAAAACTTTATGAATTTATTTTTATTTTATAATTTAAATTTATAAAAGTTTTTTAATTTGAAAAATTAAATCAAAATATTTTAAATAATTTATTTTCATTTTTAAAAATAATTTGCATATTTTGTTTAAATTATTGAACAATTATAATAATAAATTATTTCAATTATTGAGCAACTAGAATTTAAATATTTTATTTAAATTATTGAATTTAATTTTTAAAAATAAAAATAAAATAAAATATTTATAAATTTATATTATAAATTAAAAATAAATTCATAATTTTTTATAAATATAAAATAATTTTAAATTACTTTTCAAAAATTAAATTATAATTTTTTTAGTATAAAGTATTATAAAATAAAAAAATTAGTTTATAATCTTATGTTTATGTTTAATAAATATTTATAAATTATAAATAAAGTTTTTTATACTATAAAATATTATGGTTATTCAATGATTTAAATAAATATTTAAATTATTTTTATTTAATTTTAAAATTAAAAATAAAATAATATTTTTATAAATTTATAAAAAAATTTAGTATAAAGTATTATAAAATAAAGTATTGAAATTATAATTAAATTTAAAATATTTTTAAAAAAAATATGATTTCATTCCAGAGGAATAGAACATTTTGTTCGTAGAAAATAGAAATATGTAAATCCATAGGTCAAAAAATTATAGTTCATGATGACTCGACAAAGTGGTGACTTGATGCGATCTCCTGAATCATAATAGAAAACAAGTTAGAAGCATAGAGGTTATACCAGAAACAGGGGGTTGTAGTCCGGGATGTGAAATAAATATGACCCCGAATTGACAAGTGAACAGAACAGAGTACCCCAAAGGGGTGACCTGAGAACACAAAGTGCACTGGCAACAGCTAGCAAATTAAGCTAAGTACCACCTTGTGTTCTTAGGCTCACCCCTTCGGGGCTTAACATCTATTATATCCTATGCTAAGCAGCAAGAACAATGAGAAAATTAATGGTTTTTAAGATGAGGACGATGTTCTGCTTTTATAAGAGTTTGATATAGAATTCATGTCACAATGTGGTCATTCTGCCAACACTATACATAAGAATGTTGTCATCTTTCACACAACTCCTTGTTTTGTTGTGATCACTTGCTGACTTTTGAAGAAGAGCACGAGGAATTGGAAAGTACGCTACAATCGGAAGGCATGTGGGGTACATTTTCTGTGGAGCACTTTCAGCTTTGTACTTGGATATATACATTGATCTAACGAATGTCCATTGATGAATTCAGATATCTTTTACTTGCTATCCACTACTTTTGAGTTCAGATATTACAACTCTTCAAAACTGGCGGACACAAAAATATCAATACATATGGTGGAGGAAGAAATGGGAAGTTGACTAGTCAGAAGAAACGTGTGACCAATAGTGAGCTCCCGATGCCATACATATGCTGACACTGAAAAAAATCTTTGCAGTCTCAGCACTCAAAGTAAATAAGGAAAACTACCTGTATAGCCACTTGTAAATGTGAAATCCACATATCTAAACTCTATCTTCAATTATGGAATTATCTTTTGGTAGCAAACTCCTTTTAAATATCACGATCTGTAACCTTCGGTGTCTCCTCAAGGTTTTTCTTCTCTTCCATTTTTGATAAAGAAATCAAGCATGAATTCGCTTTTTAACACCTAAATCACCAACACCGACTCGGAAACCAACGGCAAGTTCTTACAACGTGGAACGTGGATGGTGATTTCTCACTTTTCCACGGTTATGACCATATTTTCTACCGTTATCTCCATCTCCCACTTCCAGAAAACCTACTCACGTTTGTAAAACTTTGCAAATAAGAGATTTGAAGTCTCTAAATTAGCTAGTCTTATTAAGAAACAATTATACCATCAAATTGAGATTAGAAACGGTTAGAAACAGTTCAATTCGTTATCAAATTGGGCAGAAATTTTCAATGGCCGGAGATATGTTTTTTAACTTCCCATTTCGTTCTAATGCTATTATGTTAATAAAATATGTTTGGAACGTCTATTAGCATCTTTCACAAGCACTATCAACCATCATCGTCAAGCTGTTTGCAACTGCCAACTATGTAGCTGAGGCAACAAAATCCACATTCAGGGGAATCGGATAAGGGAGACAAGGCCAAAGCTGCTGGTGTTGCTGAAGATCTTATTGGTGCTGCCTCTCACTATGGCAAATTGGAAGAAAAGGGCTTAGGCCAGTAAGTTGAAAAGGCTGAGAATTATCTGCAGCAGTATTCAAATTCCACAACCACTTCCGGGCACTCAGAGGCCACCTGGCGATGAACACGCCTCAGTTCCTTCTGGTGGTGGTGATGAAAAATCTGGAACTGGGGTCGGAGACTACTTCAAGATGGCTGAAGTTTTCTTGAAGAAAAATTGACTCTTAATATTTGTCTAGATGAAGGCAACAATCTGTTCCTCCTTATAAAACAGTGATTGTGTGCAACAGATTTCGAGGTAATTTGTATAGAATGGGCTTGTTTGCTTGGGATATCTGTACTGCTCGTAAATGTCATTGTGATGTCGAGAAGGCAATAATAATGGCAATTTCATAACTTTATAACAATGTCTTCTCTTTTGCAAAATTGAACGTAATTTGAATTTTTTTGTGTACTTGTCCGGTGATGATACCACAAAACATTCGTCAAAAAATTTGAATTTATTTTCAACTTCATATGAAGTTGGTTCTTCTCTTCTCCTCTCACCTCTTCGTTTTCTCCCCGACTTCTTCTGCAATTGAAGAGGGTTTGGCCAACGGTATAATGGCAGTTAAAGTTAACCGATTTGTTGGTGGTGGCAAGCGACCCCAATCAACCAAAAAATTTACCTGACCAAATCTTCAAAAAATTTAAGCAACATAGGAAGGGAATAATACAAAAAAATTGTAAAAACCTTTCTTTTAAATACTTACAAATGAGTTATTGTCACTTACCTTCGATTAAGTTTGACGGGAATGCATAAAATAAAATAGTACTCATTTTTTAAAATTATTTTTTATTTTTATATACATTAATAAAAAATTTTATTTACTTCCTATTTTTAATATATATATATATATATAATTATCGTTCATTTTAAAAAAAATTATATTTCATTATAAAGCAATACTACATTAAGAAAGATAAGCTATAATAATGCACTTAAAAATTAGATAAGGTTGAAAATGAATATTATTTATTCATATCAATAGGGAATTAGGGATGGATATTTTTCCTTTCGTACTGTCTTGGACAAATGAAAATTTTAACCCATAGTTTTGGTTTAATATTTTTGAAATTAAAAATAAACTAGATGGAGATGTAAATCAAATCGAAACCAATTTACTTAAATTAAATTTAGTTGAAAAATTATATTTAAAATGAATTTGATTAATTAAATTATATTAAAATTTGAATTAATTTAATTATTTTATAATATAAACGTCTAAAAAATACATACTAATGAAAATATTTTATAATTTTTAAATTCATAAAATATAAAATGAAAAATATTATTTTTATTTTAAAAAATACCTGTTAAAAAAGAATATATGGAAACGCACTATTTCCTTCCACTTTCATGATTTGACAACGTCTAAAGACGCGTGGGGAGCCGAGATTACTTAGTCAAGCCATCCTTAGACTAAACCGTGTGAGAAATCAGACGTTGTAAAATAACACGGTACCAACCACCACACTGAAAAGGAAGCGGTTCACAATTCCAAATTCCTACATATTCACCTTTATATTACCCATCCAATCTATATCTTTAGCAATTGCTTCTTCGATTTTGAGGCTTCACATATAAGATAACGGCCTCAGATATTGACCACCAATCTCGGTTCTCTTCTCATCTGTTTTGCCTAAACAAGAATGGATTCAATTTTCCATCATCATAATCCCACAAAACTTTCGGATGAAAAACCTGATACGCATCATTCCCATTCTTCGTCGGACAGCAAACCTACCAAAAGCAATCAACCATCGAAAGCTGAGCTCCTCTCTAGCACGAAATTGGTCGCGGACGCAGCAAAATCGAAATTGAACCACGATTCTGAAAAGGTAGATAAGACGAAAGTTGCTCACGCTGCTGGAGATCTTCTTAATGCCGCATCTCATTATGGCAAACTGGATGAGAAGAGGTTCGGTAAATATGTAGGAAAGGCTGAGAATTATCTGCATAATTACAATTCACATACCACAAAACCATCAAACCAACACTCTGAACACTCGGGCGCTCCAGCGAAACCGTCCGAACAACATTCTGAAAGTGGGTATGCAGACTACTTGAAGAAAGCAGAAGGTTTCTTGAAGAAGCATTGATTCTTTAGTCTCACATATATTGCAACGTTGGATCATATAGCCAGCGATGTGCTTGTTATTTATGTATGGTATTGGTTGAATAATTTTTCATATGAAGAGTCAAAATAAAATTGATATATCTTTTGCATGCGATAGTGTATCAATGAAAACAGGGGACAATATTAGGTTTATCTAATACTGATGAATATGCATTCACTTAATTAAAATTAGTAATAAATCAATTATTATTTTTTACATGTTCAAGGGAAATTAGCTTTGAATCATTTCGTGAAACAAATATTTACACGTTCGTAAATTTAGAAATTGTAAACCTCGCCCTCAAGCGTTGGTTTGGTAAGCCGGAGGCTTGAAGACGGTCTTATCATTCAGAAACAGAAACATGTAGCAGGAAGTTTCCCTGTTGTTCTGATTATATTAGCCTTTTCTTTTGCCTTAAACTCTTCATTTCTTCGCTTCTCCAGTGCCTGTGCTCTTGCTCCTGCTGCAATCTGATCAATAGATTCCATGCTGGTGCGATATTTTTGCAAGGCTTTTGCTCTTCTTTTCTCCGACTCCGTCTGCAACTCCAATATATTGGCGCTCAGGTTCTGACTATTTGTTTTAATGGAATAATTTAAGGAAATAAAGCAGTACCTCTGTTTTATCCAATTTTCTTCTGGCTTTGTTCTTCTTCCTGTTCTCCCAAGAAACTATTGTCTCATTTAACTTCTGGTACCTGATAATTATGTCTATTAGTTGAAAAAGCATAAACTAGAAGCTAAATTCACCGTTTTTGTAAATGTTTCTCAAATTGATGAATCGGAGTGACATGGTAAGTTTAGCTTGTTATGGATGGCATAGTCCAACAAACCATTTGCGAAATGAATCATTACCGTTCCTTGATCTTGGCCATCTCAGCTTTCTCCCAGGCATCTGCTTTCGTTCCATCTGTTTCAGGTCTCGTTGACGTATGCCTTTTGGTTCCAGTTAGCTTAGTTGCAGGTTTGATAGGAGGAGGACTATGAGATTTTGATGCTGTCCCTCCATGTGTTGTGGGAGGCCGATCAAAATCTGGCACAGTAGCTTCAGGCTCTCTGCCACTGGTTCTGTTCAAGCGCTCATCAGCAAAAGTTGGAGTCTGTGTCGTTGATGGACCGGTTTCAGTAACCTTGCTTCTTGTTCTTTCAGGTTTGGCAGTGTAATCAGGACTTTTCGAGATCAAATCAGCATAAGTTGCTGTCTTTTGGGGGGATGAAGGATCAACGGCTATTTCAGGAGCCGTCCCATCTTTTATAACAGTTATCGGTGGTTCTGTGTCTAGAATTATTGAACTTGCCGTTGCATTTTCTCCTGTTCCATAAAATCCCATTATCTTTTAAACATATAACCGTCAGCCATTCATGCTTTTAATGTACGCTCGCTCTATATATTTACCTGAGAACCGCTTTGATACACTATCAGGTTCTGGCGAAGTGCTTTCCTTTTTGCTCGTAAGCCTGCTTAAAGATCTACCAGGTTCGGGCGGAGAATCTTCTGTTTTGCTCTTAAGCCTGCTCAAAGATCTACCAAGCTCAGGCGGAGTACCTTCCTCGTTGCTCTTAAGCCTCCTCATAGATGGGTCATGGCCACCACTGGCCTTTTTCTGTGCCCGCATTTTATCTTCCGTTTTGCTCATGATCCTGCTTAAAAATGACTGAGATGGACATGAACTGGTCTTTCTCTGAACTGGTATTTCCAATTCTTCTAATGACTTGATGGTATATACGGCAGCTGCCACCGCAGTCGCATGCTCCTGTTGGTAGTTGGAATCAAGATCCCCACTCATTTGCCTAGAAAACTGTCTCCTTAACCAGTTCTGACCTCTCTTCCTCTCTGCAAAATACCCAATTCCAAGGTTCTTACTATTGTTTCAACGTTCAACTATCTATCCATTTTACCTATGCCCTTTGATTTTCTCATCTGGGTCTTTGTCATGTGTCACTAGTATAAAATATGGATGTTTACTCAATTACTGACGGTTATATATATTTTAAATTTAGCAAGTATGAACCAGATGTCTTATGCAGCTTGAGTAAATCACACAACTTATTTCTCACTTGTTTTGCTTGCAAGATTGGTGAAAAATACATTAAAAATCGAGGGATACCTCCTTTGAAAGATTGAGTTTTCTGGAGTGATATTCTTCGATCTTTGTCTCTGCTAGATTCTTGCAAATTTTCTTGACCTACATTCGAAAATCTTACCCTAACAGAAAGTGGTCAGCCGTAATTGTAAAAAATTTGGAAAGCAGCAAAATCTATTACCCTAAAAAATAACAATAATTTTTTTTTTAAATAGATTGAAGATTTATCATCAAACCACAGTTTGTATGCAGCGAAATTCAAGCAAGAACAGTGATGCTTTTGTTTGCTTTATGTACCTGAATTAAGAACAAGTTACCTCATTTGCCTGATCAAACTGTCCGTTGTTGCAGATTACCACGCTTCTGATATCTCAACTTGCTGAAGAATGGTCTGTATTGCACCTGGTTTTGGTTTTATGCGCGTGCGTTTATTTGATGGAGAAGCCTACGAGAAGAGGCTGTTGGTAGGGATGGGGGTGAGGGGGCACGCAAAGTTTGAATACTTTGCATGTAAGCCTTGGTTTGGCTTTTCTAAAGGCTAATGCCTCAAGTAAAGTATTTTTTCCCCTGAAAATAAACCTAATTTCACTTTTGCGGCAGTTATTCTTTCGCTTGAGACTTAAGATTAAATAAATAAAATGAAGTTGCTTTCCAGAAGGGTTGAGAATAATCTTGTTGTAGCAGGGATAAATTTCTTTTCATTTGCGAGAAATTTATTCACAATTTTTGTTTTTCACATAAAGAGAAGTTAAAGAACTAAATTTAACTCTAAATATTTTGTGCAAGAGATGGAATTTGAATTTAGATGTACTAAGAGTAAAAGTATTCACAATTAATCATGGATTGAAATTGATATTACCATGACTGTTAATTAAATTTAGACTCCAACTATTCTCTATTCTGAAAATTAACAAAAAAAAAAAAAAAGAACAGAGTACGATTCTAAGCACAAGCTGGGGCCTTGAAATCTCTGAGAGTTGCAAAAACAATTGAATCAGGAGCAATAGTGATAGGAGACCAAGGATCTGCAAGCTTTGGTTCTATTGAAGGGATATTCAATGATTCTGTAAGTTTCAATGGAGTACCATTAAGAAGCACTACATCACTTTGAATATCTCCACCTTCTGGTGTCAAATGGTACTCTTCTCTTAATTTTTTACCTTCAACATCCTCCTCTGTTTGTGTAGGGTAAAGATTTTCATCATTGACTACTGAAACATCGAAGGATGTCGAGTTCGACATATTGATCAGAAGTAAAGTAATCCCTGGCTGCAAGTTAATCAGAACAAATAATAACTTTAATCGTATTTTACAAATAAGGATTGCAATTTGATATGAATGACGAGAAATAAATATACCTTTTGCTTTGAACAATGAGAATATGCTCGCAAATAAGGTGAGCCAGAATGAGTGGCAGACAGCACATTCTTTCCCATCAGGCGATGCCACAGAAGAGCACTGAAAGAAAACACAGAATGTAAATGAAATTTTTACAAGTTAAAACTTATTTAATGACTGAAATAGATAAAAAGATAATTACCCATAATAATCTGGATTAGGGATGAATGTTGTTGTATTAAGGAGAGCATAGTTTCCACCAATCAAAGCTTGTCTGCAGAAAACCTTGTGATTGAAAGTTGATGTCATTCCCAGTTGGTCCAAGTACCTATTTCAGTCAGTAAAAATCACTTCAGTCTGTGTATGCAAAATTTTGTGTTTTTATTGAACATACAAAAGGGTTTTTACCAGAAGCCATTAGCAAATGTATGTGACACATATTTTCCACCACTGTTGTAAGCTCCTCCTGCTTCTCCCACCCAAGCTCCTGACCATGGCCCGAATTCGTTGACAGTCACAGAAACGTCTCTGTATGTCTGAGCAATTTGGCTCAGGAAGAATGGATCCTGAACCTTATCAATAAGTGAGAGATCATTGCCTGCATGTACCAAACAATTTTCTCAATCGAAAACCCCAGCAAGAATATAAAATATCCAAGAAAACGCTGTAAACATATGAAAGACCTGATCCAAGATTGTAAATATGGTGTGTTAATCCATCGACAACATCTTGTCCTGATTTCTCGAGGAAAATACTAAACCACTTCTGATCAAAAAAGCCAGCAGGACCCAATACTTTAGGTCTTGTAGTGGAGTTAGGGTACAGTTTTTTCACAAGATTTTTTAGTGTCACAATGTCTTTAGCATACTGCTCAGCAGATACTTTTGCAGATACCCCAGATGAACATAGCTCATTTCCTGATGGTCGTAATATTAACAGAAGTCAAATACACAAAGTTTGCAATATGATTAAACTAAGATTCTATAATGATGATATTGTGTTAATTACCAAGTTCATAAGATTCTATCTTGTATCCTTTCGAGATTGTGTAATTCATGAGATCGTGAGCGTTTAGTGGATTCCAGTCACCTACCCAAAGAGTATCATCAGCGGTAGATTTTTCTCTTCCTATCAGAGCATTCAATCCAAATGTCATTGCAGCTCTGCAAAAAACAATGACTTTTAATTGCTGTTTTGTTTTCTAAAGAAAATTAGTGCATGATTACTACGGTCAAATTACCCTGTTTCGTTAACAAAGTCATTGATCTGATCCCATCTATCCATGGAGAGACAGCCTTTGCTGAAGCCAAACAAGCCATTTCTTTTTAGTTTAAAATGGGGACACCTCTTCACAAAATTCCCTACTTTGTACAAGAGCTGGTCTTGCAATGAACCCCCAATTCTGATTCTCAGAGGACTAAAACCTGAAAACATTCACCACAGCTAAGAAAACAAACAAACAAAACAATAGACAAAATTGAACTGCTACAAAAGCTTGGGAATGCTTACCTTTGATTGCATTTGAAAGAATCTTGTTTTTCAAATCCTGGAAATATTTCACAGCAAAAGTACCAGAAAACTTAAGTTTCATACATCATGTATTGTATAGGCACATAAGAAAGACGTGGAAAAAGAAATACCAGGTTAAGAAGGCCAGCTTTTCCCCAAGGGCACTGATTGTAATCACATTTGTTAACAGGCCACCAGTCAAGAGTTGCACAAACGAAGTTATCATCCGTTTGGGCTATGGAGGTCACTCCTTGAACTGTAACTTTTACATCTTCTGCTGAAGAAAAAGCGGATGCTAAAAACAACAACAGAAGAATGGAAATTACTGTAACTTTACCTTTCATTGTTACCAGCATATCCAAGCCAGAAGGAAAAATAAAAATCCGACTGATACACGTAAAATAAATTCTATAAATAGAATAGACACATGGCAAAAGAGTAATTCTGTTAAGAGTTGATAACCAAAGATCTAAAAAAATTCAATTTGGCATTATCTTTGATTACCACTATCTTCCCATTTTTGTCTCTAGTTGTTATCCAATCCAATTCTCTCCGTCTTTCTCTAAAATTATTCTGTTTGTGTTAAGTGTGCAAGATCAAATGATGAACTAGATATCTTTTGTTTTTCCTATGTATTCAAGTTAGAGATGATTTGAACTCTACTTTAAGTGAACCAATTTTAAGATAAATAGAATTAGAACCCTTTCAAGTATTTTGATCAATGTTAAACAATGATTTAATATAGTTTTAATTAAATCAATGACTTAACTTTGTTGAATCTTAGTTAAATTATATATGTGTTAATAATTATGTAATACAATTATCATAATTAACTTAAACCCAATTTAAGTGATTTTATATTATTTAAGTAAATTTTATTTTTGTTTTTTCAATTAAGAATGAGTTTTATTATGTGTAAAAACCAGAATTTATTTCTATTATGTGATGGGTTAGATATACACATCCATAATTGGTTATGGATGTGTTTGTTTGTGTAAATTAATAAATCAGTATATAAAAATTTAGTGTGAGTAAAACATGGGATAAAAACCCATGAAACCCATTTTTGAAGTTAAGTAACTTGTGCAATCTTTTATGTGCAACCTACACTCAAAATTTGGGCAACTTCACCAGAAAAAGAGAACAGATGGCGAGCATTATCAAGCAGTGGCTAAACATAGTGATGGTAGTGTCAACCTGGCATCAACAGCGGTGGATTGCATAGCAGTGGGAGTAGCAGTGGCTGGAAAAATGAAATCCTAATTTTTACCCCAACGTTTAAGTCAATGAGTATTCATCGAGGTTAGATATGCATATGATCATTAGTACTTAAGTAATCGTCATATTTCTTTTAGATCATTACATTTATCATTGGTTGTATCAAAGTATTTAAGATTTAATATCGAATTATGATATTGAGAGATAATTTATCGTAATAAGTCGTAAAAAAAAATTAAAAAAAGCATTAAAGATACTTAATATACAATTTTTTGTTTTAATTTCAAAAATCAATAGAAAGATTTTTATAAGATATAATATTTGAAAGTGAATTAATTGTAGCAATATAACGTCAAAGTAATCTCTATTGTGAAAATTACTTTTATTTAAAATATTAAAAAGTTTTATATGTATAACTTATATAGGTATTGATGGGCTCAAAAGAAGATTCTTATTTGATCGAATTATATATACACCTATAATAATAATAAATATATAATGATTATATAGTGTATATATTAATAATAAATAAATTCAAAGAAAGATTTATTATTTGATGTGTCTTATTATCGGTGTAAGCTTCGTAATTTTGACTTAAGACATTTTAGTCATTTTATTCTTCAAAAATATTTTGGTTATTTTTAACAAAATGTATGTTTAAATACTTAATATTGATTAACCGATACCATATAAATATTATTAAAGTGATTTGAGAATTTTTTTGATGAAGAAGAATGAGTTTAAAAATTGTTACATAGAAGTATTGATCTAAAAATTCAATTGACAAACGTCTTTTTACTACTGAAAGTAGACTCATTAAAGATTATATGGAAAGAAATATGACTAAAATTGATGATAGGTCAAGAGAAAAAATTGCATTAGAACAGAGCCAGATAAAAGTTAAAAGATGCAAAAAATAGGAGATATACAAAGTTCAATTGACCGAAAAGCCTATTTTAATTGATCAAAGATAAAAATCCTGCATATAGACATCAAGTTCTTAATTGTAAAGTAAAGAGTTTAAAGTACACAAGTATTTATAGAGCACATAGGAATAAACTTCATGATTACAAATCCGTTCACTAAAGAATTAGTAGTCAAGGTCTTTCATAAGCACACAGCTCATATGGAAATAAAATCTCTTGAGAGTATGTTATTTCAGTGAGATTTTGAGTTCTTTGTTTATTTTTGTATACAAATATTTGTTACGATTAAATTCAGTTAAAGTTATTTCAGATATAAATTATGAACATTGTATTTATATTTAGTTAATTTAGTTATTTAATTATTTGATTTATCTTTGAATTTATTTGAAAATGATCTAACTAAAATATAAGGTTAAATCAATTGAAAATAAGTATGTATAGATCATATTGTATGTAATTTTTACGCTATATATCTATGATTGATTCCTATCATTCAGTTGTGTTAATGTAAGTGATCACTGATGGGTTTAGTTATGATTGAATATAACGAATGTTGCTTTAATCTTATGTTAATATGATTGATGAATCAAATTATTTGAGAATACATTTAATAATGATAGGAAAATTTTGAGTACTTATAAAGTTATTTTGATACATAATTATAAGGTGATACAT
>JAVXUL010000012.1:5111877-5123346 GCA_035590515.1 Trichilia minutiflora | reverse complement strand
GGATGCGTACACAGAGATCACATACGATGATATCAAATATAGGATAAAACTCCTAGTTTAACCTCCTTAACGTTTTAACAGAAAGAATCATGTAGTGAAAATTGAAGTTGAAACACAAAGCCCATACAAATTCAACTCCTATCACCAAACCACCCTAAGAAAGTTTATATACGGTTGTTTTCGTATCTTATAAAAAAAAATTACAAAAGAACCATAAAAAAAAATTATTCGTGAAATTCTTTTTTAAATATTAGCAAGAGGATATAAAATTAATTATTATATTATTAATTTTATAATTTTAATTGAATTAATTTATAATATTTTAATAAATTTAATTTAATTTTAAATTATAATACGTGAATTGTTTAAAATTTTATGTCAATCTAAATTATATGTACCTACTTTTATTAGAATACGAGGATATAACATCTCCACGGCAAATAATATTTTTATGCATGGATAAAATTTTAACCCAAAAATCTAGGGCCTTTATTTCCTGTACGTGTTATTAAGAGAAAAGTATGCCATTCAAATCAATTTCAAAAATCAAAACCACTAAAACCAATCACAATTGCTAATGTAAATGGTGTCCCATTGTCCACATGAGTTCAAGTTAATGGATCCAAAAACTTGGTTTTGACATCAACATCAATCGTTTTATTGGTGGGACGCATACCAAAATATAAAAATAAAGAAAAAAATCAAATTATTGTAAAGTTTGATAATCACTTGTTATTTACAAATTAATGATGTTACTAATTACACGACAAAGCATTATTCCAATTCAACCTATTGATCTGCACGCCTAATGAAGTAGATTTCTTTCTCTTTTTAATGGCTTTTTTAGATGCAAATTGCTTATCTTCTTTTTTATTTTTTTAGAATTTTTGATCCATCATTCTCTCACGTATTCCATTCATACACTGTTTAATTGATGATACATGGATGAAAAGAAGAATTTAATTTTTCCATTTACCATATTATCAAAAACAAATTATACAATGGAAGTGATTAAGATTTTTAAAAACAATATAAGAAATATGAATTTGACTCACACGAAATAATAGAAAGGTTAAATTTAATTATTACCGTTTTATTTTATCAATAATACTACAATGTCTTCTATTAAAAAAAATAATAATAATCTTCTGTGATAGAGATGGGATGTATTTAAAATTGAGATTTTATTTATTTATTTATTTATTAGTACGGAATAATTCTTAAAATAAATAAATACATGTTAGCTGTCAAGTGAAAATAATGCTTAATAATTAAATATTAGAACAGCTGTATGTTTTATAACTAAATAAATTACAAACTGGAGTTTACACCCTTCACTCTGATATTTTCTCTTATAATCAATTCAGGCTACTTTTAATCTCCAACGTTCGCTTTGTTGCATGATTTCTTTCAATATATGGATTGCATATCAATGATTCGTAGAATTCATTGAAAGAAATCATGCAACAAAACGAACGTTGGAGATTAAAAGTAGCCTGAATTGATTATAAAAGAAAATATCAGAGTGAAGGTACAACAAATTTTATGGTTCTCATGAGAAGATAGATAGCTGGTCCATAACCTATAAAAATTAAATGGATTTTATTCATTATAAATCTTTAATTTATTACTGAACCAGAATGCAATTGGCAATTTATATATCTCCTTATCTTATGACAGTATTGTGAGCAAGTCTGAAAGACTATCGAATTTATTCAAGATTTTTTTTTTTTTTATAGATTATTGAAGCATTTCACTACGATATTATTCTTTAAAAGAATTTTATATACAGTTGTATAACATACTGATCCACTGTACACCACACATTATAACACCCCAATTCAATGAATGTAACTCATCTTTATTAGCTTTTCTTTACTAGCTGCAATTGAAAATACATCAATAAAAAAATATTTAAAATTAATTTCTTAATATCAAATAAAAACTATAATTATTTTTATTTTTTTTAAAACCCACCCATCATTTCAAAATAACTATTAGCAAAACGAAAGGAACTTAAGGAATCTCAACTTTTTTAAACTACAAAATGTAGGTAGATTCAGATCTAAACACTCAAGAGTTTAAAACCCTTTAAACTATAAATTTAGAGTAAATGTACACCCCAGCCAAATAATATTAGTTAGAAGCCAACTTGACAGGCCTTTAAGGTGTAATAAAAATTAGAAAAAAAAGACTTTAGATTCCTAAGATTTGGTAAAATAAATGTTTTAGTTTTATAAATTTTAAAAATACTCTAATATAACCCTTTTTTTTAACTTGAAATTTTTTATATTCAGTCATTATTACGTCGTTCAGTCACACACAGGGATAGGTATTCACTCTCGCAGAGTTCGTGACTGTAGATCACATGATCTTACTCTTAACCACTAGATGCGTGTACAAAAATCACGCGTAGTGATACAAAGCACAAAAATAAATCGAAATCTATACCTTAACGCATCAATCACACATTTATAAGGATTCGAATTCAAGATGTTGAGCACAATATCCCAAACTCTTACTATCACTATCATGCAATCAGATGTCTAATATACCCTTATATATTAGTTATTAACACATTATTAAAAGAAATATTTTATTTTTAAGTTGTAATTATTATCTTGACCATTGATTAATAATTTAAAATATATATATATTTTTTACCGGAATTAAATTTCATAATTTCTTATAATTTTTATTTTTATAAAAATTTCACTATAGTTATAAAATTTGAAATTTTATTAATATAACACTAAATTTTAGGGGTTTGCAAATTATTTTCTCCAAAAATTATTTATTTGAAATCATGTTTGTGCAGCAATTTTAGACATTGTTTTTCTTGGGTTGGCGGCTTGGCGCAGATTTTATTTACTGCTACTGTGCAGAATATATTGATATTGCACGTAGGTCCTATTAAAAAAATATTAACCGGTTAATAAATAAATAAATAATAAAGTGGTAGATTATTATGTAATTTCATAAAATAATTAATTAAGCAATAATTAATTATAGGTTAATTAAATAATTTAAATTAAGCCAAAACGCTCAAATCCCATTCACCTATAAAATTTAGAAGGGATTGGATGGTAAAAACGAAAAACAACGTGCTCCCGATTGTCGGAAAGTTTCTCTTTCTCAAATTTTTCCATTTTTTATTTTTCCTTTTGCCCTTCTTCCAACATTAACATTATTTATTCATGCGCGTGGGTCCCACGCCCTTCTAGCTGAATATCAGCCTCCCGTACTATTTCAGTTGACGGCGATTTTTCTAACTTATCTCTTTTCTATTCCCTTTTCTCTCTCTTACCCTCTCTCCTTCTCAGTTTCTGCTTTCTACATTACTATATGACGCGACGATCGAAGCAAAGTTCAAAAACTCGCGTTGCTTTTCCTCTTATTTTCCCGTCGTAAACCAAAAACCCTAATTAACTCTCTATCGTATAATAATTTTCATATTTTTTGTTTATCTGAAAACCACTCAATTGTCCGACTTCCGATCTTTGGCGATGGAAGAACACGAGGAGAAATCGGATCCAGGCACCGCCTTCAATAGCCAGTCGAGCTGCTGGAAGCTAGGCGAGCCTCCGGACGGGGACAGTGCGAGCTACTTGTTCTCCAGCGATAGAGAGTCGTGTATTTTGAACGATTTTGGCTGGAATCTTCGGTCTGAGAATTCGAGCTACTTCGTCGCTGACGAGAGATCCGATTTGGCGGGAAACGTCAGTTGTAGTTTGCAGAAGAATACAAGTAGCAGCAGCTGTTTACGTGCTGGTTCGGTTAATCCTGCCGGGTCTGGTGACGTGTCCACTTCGAATCCATCGGTTTCGTCGAGCTCCAGTGAGGATCCTATGGAGAAATCTACGGGCTCCGGCGGTAAACCGCCCGAGATACCGTGAGTGCAGCTGAAATGACATGAGTAATTTCGTAATTAAATGTTTTTTCAGGGGCAAATGACTTATGTTAGTAGTTAAAATGACTAAAATCAAACAAAATTACGAAAACCGAAAAATGAAAATGAGAATAGAGAATCATGAAACCGTATCAAATCCGTCAATTGTAAGTAACCAAATTCATTTTTCGTTTTTGTAAGGGAGTGCAACGCTGTGCGTCCGTACGATCCAGAAACTGTTAAACTATATGTGATGCTCATGCAAGCCTTCGAGTTTATTAGCTGATGAGAAGAGAGAGAGAGAGAGAGGTAGTTTTGTAATTTTAGCGAATCTATCATGTCTGGTAAAGAGAATTTTCATTAAATTAATGTGTGATTTTTATGTTTAACTCCTTCAACACCACCGTTGTTGCGGCCGTTATTGCAGCAGGAATGGTGTGCTCTTACTTTTTCGGCCTTTTTATTTGGGAATATATTTTGGGCCTAAAATTAAGAATACTTAAATGCATTAACAAAAACAAGAGAAGTCTTAGAGAATATGAAGAAAGTATGCGGGAAATTCTTTTCATTCTTTTATTATTATTATTATTCGTTTTTTTTTTTATTTGTTAGATGCTGCTTGAAATCTGTTGTTCTTCATTCGTCCCTCATTTGGCTAGATGAAATCTGATTTGTCTGTCATTTGTTTTTTCATAATGCTTTTGTAAGGAGTTTTTAGTGCCTTTTCTTGATTGTGTTATGTCTGGGCCATTAATGCATGTAATGAACAATGCTAGTCGAATTTTAAATCATCTGAAGGTAGTTCATATGCTTCATGTTTTGTAGTAAATCGGCAAAGGCATACATATTTACATCAAAGTTTAAAGAGAAACATCGTAACAGTCAGAGATACATTTATGTTAAACGCTGTATGTATTGTGCAATGAAGTCTTTGTTGTTCCCGTATGTGGTGGCATTCTATTTCGTGAAAATTGTTTCGCCCTTATGATAAATCTTTTTTCTTCATTTACTTCTGCGGTTGTAAATCAATTAATGTCCTTTAATTACTTGTTTATTTATGTATCGTGCAATGTTGACCCTTTCGCTAACCTCCCACTTTACTTATAGCTTCCTTTATGTGAATTGTTAGCTTCTTTTTTTATTTTTATTTTTTCTGTATGACATCGTTCTAGTTGTTTCTCAAAAGCAATAGTTATAATTTATGTAGTCTCTAATAATTTCTTTCCATTTTCTGAGTTCTTTTGTTCCTAAGTGTAGGGAATTTTTTTGTAGGAGCAAGACTAGAAAGAAGGGACAGAAGCGAATTCGGCAGCCGCGTTTTGCATTTATGACCAAGAGCGAAGTTGATCATCTTGAAGACGGCTACAGATGGAGGAAGTATGGTCAGAAGGCTGTTAAAAATAGTCCTTACCCTAGGTCTGTAGTTACTTCCCATTAATGAAAAGGAATCTGACATTTTTCTACTTTTAACTTCATTCACATCTTCAATCACGCCTGTGATTGTTAATGAGTTTTAATTTACTTCATCTGTCCTTTCTTTTATATATAGTTAGTGACTTTTTCATAAAGTCTCTTATAATTTCTACAGTTGTTAGGATCGATAATTCCTGATTTTGGAAAAGTTTATATTGATATTTGCTTTTTGCTTTTGGATCATATTGTATTTCAACGTTGAGACAGATTAAAAATTTCAGCTATGTCCTAGAGTTGCACTCCTCAGTTTATAGACTCTTTTAAGTAGTTATGAGCTCAGAGATGATATTATCTCTTAGTCTAATTTTTACGCATCATATAAAAAAATTCATGGCAAATCTTACTCATACACTGCAGGAGCTATTACCGTTGCACAAATAGTAAATGTTCAGTGAAGAAGAGGGTGGAACGCTCCTCCGAAGATCCCACCATTGTAATTACTACGTATGAAGGTCAACACTGCCATCATACAGTCGGATTCCCACGAGGTGGATTCATCCATCATGAAGCTGCGCTTGCTGGCCATTTGACTCATGCAGTCCCACCGTATTATTATCCAGCATTTCAGATGCCTCATGAAGCTCCTAGTATTTCGCAGTCCCATCAAGAATTCCCAGTTGATCCAAGAGATTCTCAACCATGTGTGTTACCGGACTCAACCCCTTCGCTGCCCACCGATGAAGGATTACTTGGGGATATTGTGCCTCCAGAAATGCGTAATAAATAAGGCACAAAGAAGTGGTATGCATTATTTTACTTAAGAAGTGAGAAATTTTTAGTTTTTACAAAACGGATATAAAACTTATATTTTGAAGTTAATATTGCCCGTGGAGTTATTGTGAATAGTCTAAAATTAAGACGAGGACTTTGACAGATAAACCCAATTACACAAATTTGTGATGGTTTCCACTAAGCGTAGGAATCTTAAAGGGCCATTATTTGCTTAGACACTGACTTGACTCATGAGGAACCAAATTGCCATGGACTTGTTTCCCCGTTGCAAAACATCATTACAAAAGACTTGTGGTTCCCATCGGGTGTAAACTTATCCGCTACTATAGTTTTAGAGCTTGCCGACTTCCTTATCTTGATTTTCTCCCCTTTATTTCGTTCAGTCAAGTATTTCAAAAAGCATTTTTGGATAATTGTGATAGGTAGCAACTATTTTTAAATATTTCTGGAATATTCTTAAATAAAGTAATAGCTGTCCTCCCTCGTAACAGAAAGATGTATTGTTAAAGTTCAACCTAAATTTCCTGTACAGCTTCTTCCAGGACTAATATATGATCCAGACATTCAACACATGCATTATTAGTTCATTATGTGTTTATCAATTAAGGTTAGTAAATGAGAATCACATAGATTTTTGTGCATATTTATTTCTTTTATTAGAGTAGTTCCCTTCTCCAGTCTCTCGCTCTTTTTTATCTTTCATCTTTCTTAAAACGATTCTTTAATACTTGTTGGAGGGAAAGGAGGGAAAGACTCAAACTAGTTCCATGAAAAACTGGTTTCAAGTTCTTTACAAATAGTATTGTGTGGCAAAGTCATTGAATTACAAGTAACTAACAAGATTTGATGTATTTTCAGTAACTTTTTTTTTGGTTACGTTTTTATGCTTAATTTTCCTGAGTTTTTATTGAAGTTAAATTTAAAGGCAAATTGGCTGCGGTTGCTTTGAGATCAATGTCTAAAATGCTCATTTCATTTTATACTTAGTCATGCCTTTGGAGAAAATTTAACTTAAATTTCTTTAATCTTATCTGAAATAAGTTAAAAAAAACATTGATTTCGGTGAGAGTAGACTTTGTCAAACTCTCAACTATTTTAGTTCTCATGTTGTGTGTACCAATTAATTAACTAACTGGTAAAGTCTTTTGTATTGATATTTTGAAATCAAATGCCACACACACTAGAGTTGAAGAGTAGTGGGAAGACAGTGTTTGGTTTTACAGTTGAGTGAGTAAGAAAAAGAAATATGTTATATTAATTAGTCCAGAAAATGATCACTGCAAGAGGGGATAATAAAGAGTTTTGGTCATAGGATGATGAAACAAAGTAACAAATACAGACAATCTCTCTACAGAAGTGAAAAAAAGGAAACAAAACATGTATCTAGTTGCTGGCGCAGGCCTTACGGTATATAACCCACACACCGTCTATTTGGAACAAAGCGTAGCTGAGTATGGAATCTTTCATATGCTTAATTAGCTTATGTTTAACACGGGCCGTCTCTTTTTCTTTCAAACTTTTATATTCATAACTTTCGGCTGTAATGTTTGAGGATATGTTTGCATTGCTTTCCAACTGCTTGTGTTGTGGCTTTTGTACCAGCTATTCCTCATCTGAACTTTAATTTGATTTGATGAGAATAATATATTGTCAGGAAGGAAAATGAAATCTGATTAAACTAATCTTTGCCCCTTGTGCAGGCCATTCAGTTGGTGGTGTAGAGCAAAGACAAATATTAATCTTGTTTATGATTACAGACCATGAAGCAATTAAAACAGTCGAATGTGAGTGGCTCTGAAACAATTCCTAATTTCTCTTTCATATCTCATATTACGTTTTTCAGATTGGCAGATATATATAGCAAGCCTTATATTCACTGATGATGCGATATCAGATATACAACTATGTAAATATCGAACGTTTATATTTATAGCAGTTTTTAAAGCTGCCGTTCCATCTACATTGATTTAGAGGTTTTAAATCGTAGCTAACCAGGTTGATTAAATTTAGATAACTAGGTTAGAATTACTGTACTGTATGATCGAAAGTAATCTTCTGATTCATCTGATATATGAGAACGTGAATTAATTAGATCTCAAATCTATTATGCACTGCTTTATGGGTTGTTGGATGGCATCTCGCTCTCTGCAGGAGTTGTTCTAGCTTCATGGTTTCGTACGTGTTGTAAAATTGCATTTTGTTTAATCATAGTGTAATATAATAATCGGTAGTAAAAGACAAGAGCTAGTTGATGAGCTATGAGGGACCACAATTTGTTATCTCAGTTGCGTGGATTTCAATGTTGCTTCAGACTCATTCCAGTCAGCCGACATTGCTTTCCCCTCCCCTTTTCACCTCTTTTTAACTTAGACGTTGCTTTTAACCTTTAGTTTTTATCTTTTTCTTTAGAATGGTCATGGTATCATTGCCTGCTATTGTCGTATTGTGACTTTATCACACATTTTTGTCCTCCTAATTATCAAAAGTTCAACAATTAATTAACGATAAACTGTTGGTTTTATTACTTTCATGATTCATGAAATTAAGGATGTGAAGCCATGGTTATACTTATACTAATAGAATAGTCACCGAAGAATCAAGTTGCTTGGAGTTGGAGATGTGGAGATGGAGCACTAAACTCCAGTGGAGAAAGAATATTTCACACTAACTGGCAGAAAGTGGAGAAAGATATGTATACGTATAATTACGGAGTAGATACTAAGTTTAAGATTTCTTTTAAGGTGGAAAACAATAGGAAAGAAATGATATACTTTTTTTGGATCATGGACTTAATAATTATATCACTAAGTAAAACCTCCATGCTTTATTGGAATAAAATCAAAGTAAAAAAAAAAATTATTGCAGATCTATCAATTTGTGTATGCTACTGAAACTCCGGTTATAAAGGAGAAAATACATTTAACTGAATTTATAAACTAAATTTTAAACCTATATATTATACCAAGAACCTAAACAAAACCAATACAGGTTTCATAGAAAACTTCCACAAACGAACATGGGTTCATGGTCCAAGTGAAGTTGATGCACAGGAAAAATGTATTCTACCATGTGCATGTAATGCAATGTCTTATCTTCATCATGCAAAATAAGGAGAGACCAAGGAAGTCGGACCATTGCAGGGGCCAGCTGAGGACTCATAGCTCAGGGCTTATGCAGTCTTGCGATAGTGTCAGGCAGGCACTGCAGAGTGAAAAAAAGAGCAAAGCGTCAAAGAAAGAGAGAGATGTCTGGTGTCTCCGTCAAAATTAATGGGCGCTCGCGTGAATCTAATGATGCCATTCCTTTTCAACATGTGATGTAGTTTTCAATTTGACCAAAACACTGCAGCTGCAGTACACGTGCCCTACTCGATCTGACTCACTCGCTCGTTCAATAGCCTACTACAAAGCCTTATTTGGCGCTATGTTATTGTTAAGGAGTTGATCAGAAGTCCATTGCACCGGCATCGTCGATTTCTCGGTGGCAGTTAAGTAGCTAGGTAAGAGTTTGTTGCATTGCAAGTTGCACCGCACTTCTACGAGGTTTTACTAATATGTAAACACTCTTATAATGTTAATGTGAGCACTTTTTAACTTTAACACACAAGTTGCTTATTACGAGAAAGAATTGTATATCAGTATTACCATCCCATTAAAAAATTTATCAATTTTAAAAGATTTTGCGTTATTTAAAATAAAAAAATATTGATTAAATAAATTATTATACAAATTATGGAATAGAGTTATTGTTGATGCAGAAATCAACTTAATGACTTTGAGCACCACACAAAAATTCTTCTAAATGATTGGTTGCTTAGAACCTGTAAATATATAAAAATATTTAAACTAATGCAGGTTGTTTAATAAAAATATTTTGATATTTAAATTATTTATTATTAGTTAAAATAGTAGTAATATTTAAAAATTTAGAGTATTTAAAATTATTAGATTCATACGTGGATAGCCTATAATTTTTTATTCGATTTTTTTGGATATGTCCACGATTTAAGAAAAATATTACGATGATGAAATATTGCGTTAACTCCTCTCAAAAATTAATTGAGATGCGCGTAAATTAATTTGAATATTTGATTATAAAAATAAATTAAAAAATTAAATTACTAGATTTTTTTAGTGGAAATAAAAAGTTCAAAGTAGATAACTTGTCTTAGGATAAAGAAAATAAATTCGAATTCACATGCTAAATTTGTTGACTTTTATAGAATTTGTTGACATGTCTTCTAGGTTCTCATGTTTAACTCTCGAAAAATAGAATGATAACTAATTTTTAGATGGTTTCACACGCAATCCACAATTAGTAGACTGACCCTTGATCATACTGACATCATTTTAATAATAAATATTTAAGTGGCCACTTATGCAACTTAGGTGGAAATATGCAATTTCGAGGATCAACACGTGTTCTTTTTCACTATTTTTCATTTTTATTTTGATAGTTATGAAATTGTAGCCTTAATTCTGATTTTCTGTCCGAGGTGGGCTTATGTTGTACCTTTGTATGTGGCTTCCAACATTGAATAAAATATTTTGAAACCTATCTAAGTTTAATATCCATACTTTGTAAATAAGTTTAATAAGATTATTTTATAAGATTTATCAGTCGATATAATATCTAAATTAGAATTTAAAGATACGTTGTCAAGGCCTTAGTCAAGGTAGGATGTTACATTGGTGTAGCTTTGATATGTATATATGCAAATATTTTGAAATATTCACTCTAATTTTTAGATTAGGGTTAAAATTATCTTGCTTTTTTTTTTCAAAATAATTATATTATTATTACATATTTTATATTTTTATCATGATAAACGAGATTTATAAGAGTTAAAAAAATAAATTATGATAATAATATAATATAATTATATTATAATTGTTATATTTATTTGTAAACAAATTTATTTTTAATATTATTTATTTAAATTTTTTTATTTTTATAAATTTTTTACAATTGAAGTAATGTAATAACCTATAAATTATAAGGAACTTCTTCTAAGTTAAAAGTGACAAATTATGGACAGCGCCAAGTCAAAGTTGAGTCCACTTAATAAGCATCTAACTGGATCTGGATACTTCCCAATCACGTTCGTTCAGCAGATGTCACCGGTGGCGGTGAAGCAACAACGACGACAAGCGATTCTTAGAGGAGATGATGTGTATAAATATCTTGCCCTATTCATGCCACGTAAGCTTTATAAAATTAAACAAACCAATTTTTTTGATATCATAAATTAAATATTCCTATAAGGTCAAGAAACTAATATTATCTTGAAGTTACTTGTTTTAATATATAGGATAAGGGTATGGAATAAGATTAATTAGTTATTATAAATTTAATGTTGTTTTATGTTAGGCACA
>JAVXUL010000012.1:5098854-5111777 GCA_035590515.1 Trichilia minutiflora | reverse complement strand
TTCATAGAGAAAAACCCTAATACCGAATCGAATACAGGCACTAGTCGAATTGATTTATCATCGCTTGTCGAAGGAACAGTTCAGATAAAATCTACGGTTTGATCTTCTATACAATTCACAGAGAAAATCTTAAAATAAGAATTGAATTTAGGACCTGGAGGTGCACAGGTTCAACCTCCACCACCAGACCATCTCTTATGAGGTTTACTTGAGTATTTTTACATACTTTTTAATAATCTTAATCATACATATATATAATTTAATCTAATCCTATCCTTCATTATACTAAATACAACATAATATTAAATAAAATCTTATTCTATCTTATTTTATTACATCCTATCTAATTCCATTCTATTCAATTGAATCCGACATATTAAACGAGACCAGAGTGTAAGACAAGGATACGATGATGCAACTTGTGAGTGATGTGACAAAGAATATAAATATAACTCTCTAATGAGAAAGTGTTATTCAGTAAATATCTCTTATATTTTTTTACTTATAAATAATAATGACAATTATAGGTAATTTTTTTTTTCTTTTTCTTTTTTAACCGTTACTTTGTAAATATATCCCTGATATATTTCTCTTTATTTTTTTCCCCCTGAATTTCTACTCAATAATCACCTTATTTGACTGTCATAAGGTTATCCCGATGACCTTCACCAACTCTTTTTAACCATTGTTCATTGTCCTAAAGACTGAAACAACGCCACCAATAATTTGCGATCAACTTTTTCTTCTAAAGATTGAAACCAATGAGATTTTTAGCGTGCGTGCAACGGTCTTGAAAAGCAAAGAATATTTTCGTCCTAACTAGAATAATTTGCGTTTATTGACTCAAATCCCAAGTGAAGACATAACCAAATTCGTTGTCAAAATTGAAGCATCAACACTTACTTACACCAAAATCTTAAGACTTGCGATTCAAAGCTGACACACAACCTTGAGACACAATAACTCAAATTTGCCCCAATATTCTTGATATTTGAGGCCCAATGTTGAATCCTTGATACATAAATTATAATTTTAAAATATTGGTCATTGTATTTTCAGAATTAAGATTTTTTTTTTTAATTCTCAAGTGTCATATATTGAGAAAGTACTACATGTTCTTTATAAAAAAACGACAAAAGAAAATATGAGTATATGCTTTCTTTAAAATGCATAATACGTGCTTATGAAATTCAAAATCATTATTTTTTTTTCTCCAGTATTTTGAGTTTCACAACGGTGCTCCTCATATGATGAGCCAGTGCGTGTTTGATTGTAGCAACGATTTATGATGTTAGGCAAAGGCATCTTGTCAGTGGGCCAACATGGCAGGTGAAAAGCACAGCAATGAAGCCCATTAACTTGTTATCTTCTTCTTTATCATTTCCTTTGATTACGACAAGATGTTATGTTTCACAGTCCATGAGCCGCTGAACCATCAGATCAAATCAAACCAAGCAGTTGTGAGGGCCCATTTTCAATTCTCATAAAGGGCGCAAATGAAAGCCATCCATCCATCCATCCATAACTTAAAAAGCAATTGTAGGTTTTGTTTCATCTTTCTTGGGATTGGAAATTTGCTGAGACACCCAGTTGACTGATGCATACCACCAAAATATTTTCCGATTATAGCAATATCGATTCCATTTCGATAATCTATCAATAGTTGTTTCAGAAAATTGAGTGATTGTAGAGGTAGGATTTTCTTTGTGCTTGACATGTGTAATACATATATATATATTTGATATTATAATATGAAAATATGAAAATTGGCAATTTCTCCTCTTAAAGATATTTATAACCATAATATAGACAGACGATTTCTGCCCATATATCCTATTAATTAAAAAATAAAAATAAAACTCTTAAAACTTCGTGAGGACTATTATTGCAACTACGTGCTCATTTTTTTTTTTAGTTCTTTGAAACCAATAATTCAATAAGAATTAATATTTTCTTTTATATGAGTTTATTTTAAGTTAAAAAGAAATATTTCATGTACTTTCTATGACTTTATTCTATTTATTTATTGTACAAAATGCAAACTGAAGTGGGTCATCTCTCAATTGATATATAACATTTGAAATTAAGTCATATTCTGCTTTTGAAATTATTACACTTTAAGCCCAATCAAAAGCGGTAGCCTGGTGGGCTACTCCGACTCCCAACAGGCTAACACAAAAAATTGTTGTTTTTGTCTTGTTTATTTTATTTTATATTCTTTCATAAATCATATGCTAAATAGGAATATAATAAATTTTAAATATATGAAACCAAAGAAAAATGTTATATATATATATCATCATATCAATTAATTAATTAATTAATTTCATAAATAAAAACTAAATCCTATCTAACTATAATAATGTAAGTGAGATTCAAACGTAAAACTTACATATTAACAATTTTAATTATAATTTTCAAAAAAATATTCCTTACAATTATGGACTTCCAAGATCCCTCCTTTAAAATTCTCCACCGAGGGAGGTTGCACCATACTTAAGAAAAAGAATGTCTTTTATGACATGACAAAGTAAAAAGTATACAACTCTTGGCTCGGAAGATTTGAGATTTGAAGTATGAACAGTGTAAAACACAAAGGTAGATGAAAAGAGTAAAAGCCCAATAAGATGGCCCATTAAAATAAAAATGGATTTGTTTTTACTTCTCTATCCCCAAACAAGCAAGCAAATGTAACGGAGCATGACGAGGTCAATGTCGAGTCATTGGATGTTTTTCTTATTTATTTGTTTCCTGACTTCCTCCTTATTTTAATATCTACTTTGAAGCTTTCTTTAAAACTAAATTAAAATTCAATGTGATGCCAATTGACGTAAATCTCATCCCTAACACACACACTCAAACGGGTTACAATAAAATACCATAATCATCAAACATAAAAGACAATTAGTGTACAGAATAAATATGGAATAAAATTCTACCATCCTCTAAAAACAGAAAAAAGGCAATAATATTTACAACAATGAGATAAAATAAGATTATATCATTTGCTTAATGGTTAGTGAGTATACAACCACTTTTGATTGAGTTGAGTGAGTGACTTTTTTTTTTCCTTCTTGAATAGTTAAAGTGCTATCAATTTTTTTGATTCCTCATAAAGTGATACATACTCTATCATGTATTGGATCCTAAGAGTGTTTTTCCAACTACTCCATATATTTTCATTTCATTTCAATGCTTGACTTATTTCACAAAGAAAATGGAACTACTAGTACTACTACTACTACTACAACTAAACTCTTTCGAGATTTGTTTTTGTGACATATCTTCATTGTTGAATTATTCTAAGGCAGAGAAGAATGTGACTATAATTGGAGCATGTGAGGTCTGTTGTGTAAAAGAGGGACCTCTTTTTACTGTAAAGGATGGTTGCATTAAACATTAGCAGATGCATTTATTTAACAGTAAATAAATAAATATGCAACTTCAAGGAAGAATATTTATGTGAATATTTAAAGAATTAGGATTCTCTGATTTGTATTTACTGGCTTAAAACTCAGATTAAAAGTGAATTGCCCATATTCGGCTTAAAAGTGCAAACTGTGAAACAGTGTTGGGCATGAAAATTGTAAAGGGAAGCTTCTCTCCTAATCCTAAAATGGCACTTTTTTTAAGTGTTTCCCCATAAAGTAAACGTGGTCCCAGATTCTTTTAGGAGAAGAAACACACTTGAAATAGTGAAATCCATTCAAGTCATATCATAATTTGGGGACAAATCTTGACTACTTGTTTGAAGGACTAAAGTCTAAATTATTACAAAAGTTCATTTAGAATTTTAAGTTCATTCTTTTACCCAAATGACCATAGCTGACAGAGACAATTTGGGTTCATTGACTTTATAAGGTTAAGCTAATTGTGTAAATGAAACCAGAATTGCTTGTTATCTGAGTCTCATATTTTTCCAAGGAAATTGCAAGATGCAACAGAAAACCAAAGTCATATTTCAAAATGAAACAAAATCATTGCATTCGAAAGATTTCTTACAGTGCATATATAAGCAACAAATAGAACATTTACCTCTGTAAGATATCCTTGAATCTGAAGCAAAAGGAAAACACAAAAAGCATTCATCAAGCTGTCTGTACACTCAAGATTTCTTGCATCTTGATGAAACCATGCTAAAAAATTTCTGAGTTAGAGATCAAAAACCCACCAGCAACTAATGCTTGTGCTGCTCTCAACCTACCATTGCCCCACAAACTCTGCATCTCCAATTGCTTCTTCTTCGACAGGTGCGGGAAGATTAAGGTCAATTAGACCCGGCATGTCGTCTAGCTCTTGCTTAATTACCACCGTTTTATCTTCGCTTCCTCCAACAAAATGGGACCTCTTGTGACCACCTAAAGCTTGGCCTGACTTGAAAACCCTGAAGCAGAATGGGCATTCATGTCCTTTGCTTTTCTTGGATCCCAATTTTTTCTCGACATCGCCAGAAGAATGGTGCTCAGTTGTGTTCTTTCCATTGCCAGACTTGTTAACTTTACTATTACGCAGTTGAACAGGAAAATAGTCAGTCTCTATGCTGTTTTCACTGCTTTCATTTATCGATTCAAAGCAGCCATTTGTCCTACTATGGCTAGCTGTGTGTCCCCAAAGAGACCGATGAGAGTGGAAAACCTTGTTACATGTCGAACATTCAAACTCGTTTCTCTTCTGAGCATTGATGCGGAAAAATTCAGGACTAGATAAGTCATTCTTAGTTCTCTTTCTTGAACCATACTTCGTTGAAGCTCTATATCCTTGAGCAAAATCTTCTTCCTCCTTGCAGGAATCCTTGCCCAATTCAGTTGTCTTGCTTGCACTTTTCTCCAATTTTGCACCGAAGTACTCAAATCCAGATTCATATTTCACTCGAGATTTTTTAAATCTACCAGTCCTGATAAATCTATCAACAGAAGCATCTGATTCAGCCTTCTTAGGTCCATTCCTAAAATACCCAGAATCAGAATTGTCAGAAACAACAATTTCAGCAGATTTTAACTTCCCGTCTTTAGCTTTCTTCATTTCCACAAACTCATAACCATTAGAGACACAATTCGTACCGTTCTTAGCACTAACTTTCATTTCAATCGACGAAGACTTAGCCTCTAAAATCACTGAGTTGTTATCAGAAGAATCAGCAAACGAATTCATGCCTTTCTTACAAGCAGAAGAATCCCTAGACAACATCATCAAACACATAGCTACCTCTTCTTGTTCTTGCTCGATCCCTGAAACCGATGAAGAACCATGTGCAACATCAACAGAAGAAGAGTAAACGCCAATGGTCACGTACCCCGTTTCCGTGGATCTACTTGGAGCCGATGTTTCTGCATCTGATTCACTATCCATTAGCAATTTTTGCTTCATATCACTAATCCGTGTATGATCTTGGAAATTAGTTTTCGATTTCTCCTTCTCTGAGTGACAAGCCATGTGACCGCAAAGAGCTTTGAGCGATTGAAACCCTTTACCACATTCTTTACAAACCATTTCTTGCTGTAAAGTAAGTGTGCTTGAATCAACAAACCTCTTAGTCCTCTTGGGATTCTCTCTAAGACCATAACCAGTTTGGGCACCAGGTTCAAGTCCTGAATCTTTCTTACTGTTTCTTCCAGAGAAAATCTTATCTATGTTCAGCTTAGCTTCCCCTTCGGCTTCAGCTGAATTCCCATGATTCATATGAGTCCTGATGTGACCTCCTAAAGACTTGCCACATGGATACCTCTTGTTGCAATACTTGCAAACAAACAACTTCTTTTGATTTTCTTCCATGTATCGATCTGATCACTCAACAAGAAAAAAATACCCAGTTTATAAAACAAGATCAGTAACTCATACCTTAACTCAAATCTTCAAAAATGCTGCATTTCATGATCTTAGATAATGCCAAAATGCTTAAAAAAACAGAGAAACCACATAGAATTAATCTAGATCGACAAGCACGCAAAGTGGGTCACAAAGGCTGTAGCTTTTCTCTTGACTGGTGATTGATCAGAAGAGAAAGAGGTCAACTACCATTAAGAGTTTGAGATGGGACAGTTTTTGCTAAGTACGAGATCGGACCCAAGAAAAAAAAGAGATTCTTTGAATCCCATCAAGTATTAGACACGACAATACACCTCAATTGAACGTTTAAAATTCAATGAGGGTTCAAAAGCAACGATTGAAATTTTAAAGAAACGGGCCGCAAATGATGGCGATGAACAGGCTTACGAAGAGAACAATCAAGCAAAAACCATGACTCTTTCTCATTCTCTCTCTACGCTCCTTCTCTCTCTCTCTCTCTCTTCTTTGTTTTTGTGTTATAGTTGGAGGAGAATTCCATGCATGGAACCAAAAGACTAAGAAGGGAAGAAAAGATAGGCAGCACGTGTACTCAAGCGAGGACCCTTCGCTGTTGAATTGGACGGTCAGGATTTTTGGGTCTTTGAGGATCCCAAGGAATGAGTGCTAGATACATTAGCAAACTGAAACTGAGAACATCCAAACTATGTCTTACTATGTCTTGCTTGTAAGCTCACATACAATACAAGTAAAGGGTCAAAATCTCCAACCGTTATTGCTTTCACTTCCACATTTGCCCCCATCAATTAACCATTCTATCCATTTATGTACATTCTTTTTACTTTATAACCCTCCCTATGTTTCATATCAATTTTGATAAGCCACAACACTTAATCCGTCCAATTGAAAGATCATATCGGTTATACATAATTTCCAATATGGCAAGCAACTGCAACATTATTTCACAGTTAACAGAATTTAATCACCAAACACATGAATCCAACGATACCCTTGGTTTGGGTTTGTCAAGGAATTGCCTGCAAAATTTCGTTCAAAGTTCAAGTCAAGCCGACTCTGTAATGACCCTGTTCTCTAATCTCTAATGCCATCATCCAACTTCTTTTTCTCATATTTTTTTTTATTTTTCTCCGTTTCTCGCGTCTACCGTGCAGCGCATCTTCCTTGGTTGGAGACTTGGACGGACTTGTGTATTTTTTTTATTAACAATGAGGACTCAGTTGCCTTCATTTCAAGGCTGGACCCAAATACAGAAGAGAAGTAGATACGATGAGAATTTACAAATGAAGTACTAATATCTATTTATTTATTAAAACATTCAAATCATGGGATTGACTACAGTTTATAGATGTATTAATATATACAAGATAATTTTAAAATTCCAATATACTAAACAATGCAAAATTTAAAACTTAAAATATAAAAATTAAAATAACACAAAGATTTCAAATTTATGTTTTAAATTTTAAATTTTGTATTGCATAATGCATACAGTTTTAAAATTATATTACATAATATATAATATATTAATATTTTGACACATTAAGGTATGATAGCCGAGTTTCCAAATTATACATAGAAACGTGTGTATCTTGCAGACTATATTAATGTATCGATATATTGACACATGATAGTCGAGTTCCAAATCATACTTCTATTTTTTTCTTTATTTCACAGACAATTCAATTTGTTAGATTCAAGATGATGACCTAACTGGCATTGGGTTGGGTTCGGTTGTTTTTGTTCTTTTCGGTAATCATTGACCAGGTTGAGCGAAAACCCAGTTAAAATATCAGCACACATTGACTTTGAAGATGAGAAGATTATTATTCCACTATCGACACGTCATAGTCAAACAGATAACGCAGGAGTACTATTGCTTAATTCTCTGTAGACACAGATCTATTGCAGCACGAGCATCAATATTTCATTTTGTTTACTACAAAAGTTATTCTAATTCTTGTGGAGTACAAAAACATAGGTACCTCAAGTTATGTCAATGAAAAAGAAAAACAAACAAATAAAAAGGAAGAATACATCAAAGTTTTTTCCATTTTGATTGAAAACAGGAATCATAATCATATCCTCTTCTTTCTCTACCCCATCTTTACACATCTGTACAAAACCAAAGGGTTTGTGAGGTTGTTAACCGGGTGCTGCAACCAAACGCCAAATTTGATCAATAATTATTTTCCCTTTGTAAATAAAAATATTCTATTGGTGTCGCTTTTGATCCCTGGAGAGAGCTTAATGTTTGTGCAATTCAAAGATGACAAAAAATTCCAATCAAGGGCTTCAACTTCCGCTTAGGCATATTTCATTTCACAAAAAGGAAAATACAAAGAAAAATCATCAAGGCAAAATCTCCTATCCTTCGGATAGAACAGGTTTTCTCTTACAAAAACCTTATCACTAAAAAAGCCTCAAATTTTTGCCAATCAGTGCAAGCCAGCCACTACCAGTACCAGATGCCTCAGTCATTTCTTGTCTTGGTGCCCTAGTGGGTTGGCCAAATATCTCTTCGATAATTTTGCACGTAGGCAGATGATCAGCACCTTTTATAGGACTCAGGTATCTGGCATCTCAAACTTTAGCATCACAGGGATCCAATAAATTCATGTGACCAACCAGATCATTAAACCCATCAAGTTTACCACTTAAAGAATTGCTACCGTCAGACTTCACTCCACTCAATAGGAAAGTGTGTCCAGCATCAATTGCACCACACTTACCAACCATTTCAGGCTTAAACTCAAAAGGTGCACACAAGCCATCTTCAACACTTAAGTCATCCGCAGCTTTCCATGGAATTCTTATCCATGTGAGAAACTAAAGCATCAAACCCACTTTCATTAAATGACTTTGCAATATATTCCCCAGCTACATGGTCCACCTCACAAGCATCTCTAGTTAGCATCCACCGCACCCTTGCCCATATCAACATAACTGGCATAACCATAATCATCATCTTTGTCAGAAGAATCCTCTCCTAAGTTTCCTCACTCCTCTTGATGAACAGGAGACTCAATGGCAGAGTCTTCATCTTCTTCTAAAATTTGAACTTCATAGGTACCACCATAAGTATCATGCCACTCATCATCATCATTGTTGATATCCAGCATGTCTGATCGATTCTGAACAGCTCAACCGACGGAGCATGCAAACATTGAAATAATCACTGACGATTTCCTTTCTGGTTCTCCAAGGGAATACTGCTGACAAGTGCTTCCAGAAATTTCTACCTAAATATATGGGATTTGTGTAAACAACTTCATCAAAAACTTGCTCCTCTTTGTCAATCCATTTACAAGACACCTCCTCTCCCATGTCACATAAGCCTAACTTCACAAATTTTTTATGGCCAAGGGATTTCAATTGCTTTTTCCGTTCTTCCATGACATGCTGTTGCACACATCTGACAAAGCCCTGATCCAGGGAGTCACAGTCCATGATGCCCAGTCCCACCTTGTCAATGTTGTGTGCAGAAGAATTGGAGTCAGGCGTTGGAATGACACAAGTCCCCATCAACTTCTCTTCAATGTCATTGTCAACAACGTTGTCTGACCCCATGTAATCTGATGTGTTGCTACCATTCAATACAGCTTTACCATCTAATATGTTCTTTCCTCATGTGCTTGTCCCATGATGGAAGAGTGGCTTGGTGTTTTGATCCAAGAGGAACTTGTTTTCTAGGACAATGATCCAAAAGCGAAAAATAAGAATCCTCAAAAGGAACAATGATTTTCCGTGGGAAGTCATATTCAAAGTGTTCTAGGGAAAGAGATGAATAAGCTGCAGGCCCGGACCCAGTATCTTCCTCGCTAGAACTGCTTGTGATCCATGACAATGGTGCATTGGTCTCCCTTGTCAATTAAATTTGCAACTTCATTTGTGACAGTGCCTTTTCAGATGCCTCATGCTGCTGATATTTATAAAGTCCAGCCCCTTCATCACCTGATTCATCTAAAGATAGGACCAGTAATATTGATATCAAGAAAATTTTCAACATTTCAATTCATTAACTACAGTCAGTGACATCTGTAATGTATAAGAAAAATGAAAATTGATATAAAGTCCACCAGCTTACCCAAAATATCATGTTTCAGAGGAGTAGTGTCACAAGGACCAAATTCTGAAAATTGAGTCAGCTTATTGCTCGTATCAACCTGTCTTGAGTGCTTATAAAGAAGTTCTGGAACTCTTCATCATCAAAAGGTCATTTAAATCCCATTATTTACCTTAACCTGCACACCATAACCAATTAAGTATGAAGCCAAAATTAAATTAAAAATATTAACAATTTTTACAAAAGACAGCTAAAAATAAGAATTTAGGTTATTCACTTCGCTGATAAGAATAAAATGTTGTTTCACCCAATATAGCTTGACATTAGTGAATTCCACTATTCGAACACACAGTAAGCAAAATGTGTTTATACGCAATAGAAAGACAAAACAAAGTAAAACAAAATTACAACAACAAAACTTCCCAAAATGCATTAACACATGGACAACAATACTTACTTTTAAGCTCTTACAAAACTTTCTTCTTTTTAAAAAAAAAAAAAAACAGTTTAACTTGCAGATAACCAAGTAAGTTGGGTAAGCTTTAATAATCTAATAACCTAATAAAATAAAATAAAGGAATCACATTCAATGTAGTTTCAACAATTATCAAATGTCAATGCATAAATGGGTTAAATGATTCTGACATATTGATACAATTAATAGCAAGATTGACCTCAACACTACGCCAAATTCAAACTTCAGGAGTTTTGAATTAGGATTCGGAAGTCAATGAAAAATACCCCAAACTGATCAATTGACGAGATAAGAGGTTTCCTTAATTGAATTAGACTGCACAAAAAAAAACCATAATTTTTACTAAACCCTAATCTTAGATTTCCAATTTACTACCCACAAAATTACTACCCCTAAAACGAAGAAATAGCCATAAATAGAAGAGAGGAACAAAACCCCTCAATGAATTTACAGTTTCGAACAAGAAGTGACGAATCGAAAAATTCGACACCTAAACAAAACAGATCCAGACTTATATACAAAATTTTGAAGGAATTCGAAAGAATTATCAACAAAGATCGAAAATCGATTGATAAATCATACTATATCGAGACTAATGACGTTTAATTGGGGATACAGAAACCCTAATCCTAGAATTGTAAGCAATTAATAGCTGGAGTTAAAAGAAGTATCGATCGGCAGAGAAGAACGAGAATCGAAAGGAATTAATGATCGATTTGAAGATTAGACGGAAATTTCAGGTAATAAACGGGATCGAATTTTTGGGCTAAAATTAGACGAAAATAGAAGACAATGAGTGGTAATGGGGTGCCGTTCGTGCAATTTGTAAAGCAAGCCTTCCGAATACAAAACCGGCATTGCATACGGGAAGAATCGTTTCATGCAATGCCGTGTTTTTATGTTTCATGAAACGATTTTCCATCCCATTACCCAATTAATTTAACAATTTAAACACGTACGATGGATGTATTCCTACAAGTTGATAGAAAAATATTAATTTATTAAAATTTTGACCATATTATATTAAAAATGGATCCTGCTATGGTACATCTATATGTATCATAAATTTCTCAAGTTTCCTCAATTCATTCATTATAATATTTGAATCTTTAAATTTCACTCCCTAACTTTTTATTAAATTTTTTTTATTTTTTATTTTATTCTTTATAAAAAAATTAAAAATTATAATAAAATAGATGAAAAAAAATTAAAGTTGTAGAGATATCATGCTAAGAGAATACTCACTGATCAAGATACAAGTTGCTTATCATGATTTATAAGAAATTTTATACACAGTTCAATAAAATTATTATAATTTTAAATTTAATTAATTGATTTTATAAAATCATGAATATTTTATAGTATAAAGAAAACAACAATGAAAACTCTAAGCACAATCAATATAATTTTAAAATAAAAATATAAGTTCCAAAATTTCATTAAATGGAATGTATAAATAATAGCAAAAATAATTTCATACATAACCTTTTCCTTATCTTTCTCAGGAACAGATGCATATTATTGGAACAGAACTTCTGATTGACCCAGAAAAGCTTCTCTCTTGTCAATACACTGCTTGATCCTTTACATGCAGCAATATTGTGCCTGCATAGTACTTTGACTCTGCAGCAATTTTGCATGAAGCAAAACACATGATCTGAAGCTATTCCTTTGGAATATTTTACATTAGAGCTCATAATATACTGTCAGGAATAAGATCAATAAATGTATTAAAATTTGCAAAAGTTCTGATTTTATTACACTAAACGAAGTGAACAACAAATGCAAATATTTTAATGACTCAAGACAGTATCGAGACACATCAGTGTCACGAAAGACAATTGAAAAGAAAAAAAAAAAAACATGATATCAGAACTAGAAGATAAGAAAGATATTAATAATAATAGTAATAATGACAAAAAATATTTATATATAAGATAATCCTTAAACCTCTTAAATCACGAACTCTAGCTCAATCAACCCACAAGACTTTGGTTTGTCATTTGCCTTTCAGCGTCTAAGCCACAGCAGGCATGTCCTTGAGCCATTGATCAAGGGGCTTACCAATGGAGTAAACAATAAACCCAATTTTTCTGAGCTTTTCCACATCCATGATATTTCGACCATCAAACACAAACGCAGGCTTTTGCATATTATCATAAATCTTCTCAAAGTCGAGCTTTTTGAACTCATCCCACTCGGTCAGAACACAAATCCCATGAGCATCTCGGGTTGCCTCATACGCATCGGTAACAACGCCAACTTCTTGCTGTACTGCATTAGCACTTGTTGGCTGAAGATGAATGGGATGGTCCCAATCAAACTTATTCATGGAAAGATCTTTGATAATCTGTTCCTCAGGAACCTGAGGGTCAAAAATGCTCAGGCGAGCCTTGTCACCCAACAGCCCTTTACAGACATCAATGGCAGGGGTCTCTCTTGTGTCACCGGTATCCTTCTTGAAAGCAAATCCTAAAATAGCAATCTTCTTACCTGAAACAGTGTTGAACATGGAGGAAACCACACGATTCACAAAGCGAGTCTTCTGATAATCATTAACCCTAACAACCTGTTTCCAGT
>JAVXUL010000012.1:5085214-5098754 GCA_035590515.1 Trichilia minutiflora | reverse complement strand
ATAAATTATTTTATTTCGTTCACTCACTGAGTATACTCCCGTATACTCACTCTCCTCACCTTTTAGTTTCAGGGTAAGCACTAGGTCGAGATCCAGTGGTGGTGATTACTCCAGAATTGAAGGCTCAGGTATAACCAGATCAACTCACTTTGTAGAGTCCTTAGTCCACTGGTAGTCATTTTACTTTTCTTTTGCTTCTGAGCATTTTATGAATGAGAAACAGATTTGTAATAAATATTTAAATTTATTTTGGGACGGATTAACCTCCATGGATTTTATTATGATGGATATTTTATTTATTTGTGAGCACAGATATATTTGAAGTGTTTGTGGCTTTATTTACATCTATTTGGAGTTTGGGTATTAGACTGAATTTATTTGGAAGTGTTTTAAAAATAAGTTTTGTGAATGTCTTACAGGCCTACAGATTATATTATGTGTGATTGAATATACCCTGAAGATCTATAACTGTTATCACAGGTGGGATCCATAAGTTGGGGTGTGACACTATCTGTGATTGCTTAATTTTTATTTGTTGGTGGTGTGTTTGAGAGGAATTGATGGTGGGTTGGTGGGTAAAAATAAAAATGTGAAATAAAATAAAATAATTAGGATGTTTCAAAATGAGAAAGGTGGAGTGAAATTAAGGATAATTTAGTATATAAAAATATTAATATAGGATAATTAAGTCCGAAAATAGTGAAGAGAATTATTTTTAAATAAAACTTTACTGCTTATACTGCCTGAGCCTTTACAGTTCACATGCAGCAATTTTGTGCCTGCATACTACTTTGCATCTGCATCTAGTTGGCATCAAGCAAAACCCATCATCTGAAGCAATTCCATTTGAATATTTTACAATGGAGCTAACAACAAACTGTCAGGAATAAGATCGACAAAGGGTATTAAAATTTGCAAAAGTTCTTGTTCAATTACACTACAGGAATAAAACAACAAATGCAAATATTTAATGACTCAAAACAGTATCGCGACGCAGTAGGGTCACGAAAGTACAATTAAAATTAAAAAAACAAATGACATCATATCAGAACTAGAAGATAAGAAAGGTAATAATAATATAATGATAATAATAATGACAAAAAATATTTATATATAAAATAATACTTGAATCTCTTAAATCACTAATTCTATCTCCACCAACCCCCAAGACTTTGGTTTGTCATTCAGCTTTCAGTGTCTAAGCCACAGCAGGCATGTCCTTCAGCCATTGATCAAGGGGCTTACCAATGGAGTAAACAATAAACCCAATTTTTCTGAGCTTCTCCACATCCATGATATTACGACCGTCAAACACAAATGCAGGCTTCCGCATGTTATCATAAATCTTCTGGAAGTCAAGCTTTTTGAACTCATCCCACTCAGTCAGGATGCAAATCCCATGAGCATCTTGAGTTGCCTCATAAGCATCGGTAACAACACCAATTTCTTGCTGTACCGTGTTAGCACTTGTTGGCTGGAGATGAATGGGATGGTCCCAATCAAACTTATTCATGGAAAGATCCTTCATAATCTGTTCCTGGGGAACCTGAGGGTCAAAAATGCTCAGGCGGGCCTTGTCACCCAACAGTCCTTTACAGACATCAATGGCAGGGGTTTCTCTTGTGTCACCAGTGTCCTTCTTGAAAGCAAATCCTAAAATGGCAATCTTCTTACCTGAAACAGTGTTGAACATGGAGGAAACCACGCGATTCACAAAGCGAGCCTTCTGATAGTCATTCACCTTAACGACCTGTTTCCAGTAATTTGCTACCTCCGTAAGGCCATTGCACTCGCAAATATAGACCAAGTTCAAGATATCCTTTTGGAAACAAGATCCTCCAAAACCCACACTGGCATTCAAGAACCTAGGCCCAATTCTTGAGTCCGTACCAATAGAATGAGCCACTTCCGTTACATCTGCACCAGTTGCTTCACAGAGTGCTGACATGGCATTGACAGAGGAAATCCTCTGTGCCAGGAAGGCATTGGCAGCAAGCTTTGATAGCTCGGCAGACCACAGATTGGTGCATAAAATCCGATCTGCAGGAACCCACTCAGCATAAATATCTCTCAGTGCTTGAATTGCTTTTGTACCTTCAGGGGTTTCCCTACCACCAATAAGGACCCGATCCGGATTGAGAAGATCACTCACGGCAGTTCCCTCAGCAAGGAATTCCGGGTTGGACAAAATTTGAAAGTTAATCCCTTTGGCATTGTGTGTCAAAATCTTTTCTATAGCCTCAGCTGTTTTCACGGGAACAGTTGATTTCTCTACCACGATTTTATCAGATTTGGATACATCAGCGATCATTCGTGCAGCACTCTCCCAATATGTCAGATCAGCTGCTTTTCCAGCCCCAAGACCACGGGTCTTTGTCGGGGTGTTAACAGAAACAAAAATTATATTAGCTTCTGAAACATGTTTCTCCACATCAGAGCTAAAGAAGAGGTTCTTCCCTCTGCACTGCTTGACCACCTCCTCAAGGCCAGGTTCATAGATAGGAAGTGAATCACTATTCCAGGCATTGATCCGCGCCACAGAGATATCAACAACAAATACTTCCACTTTCGGGCATTTCAGTGCAATCACAGCCATGGTAGGCCCGCCAACATAGCCAGCTCCAATACAACAGATCTTCACCATTTTTATACACTATAGAACACAATCCAAGTGAATTTAACTTATAATGTACAACAGCCATAAAGAAAAACATATGGATTCCAAACACGAAAGCCTAAGCATGACTCATAGCCACGCAAATAAATACATCATAAAACACAAACTGCTTTCAGTTAGTTGCAATCATAACAACGATTCAGTTAATTTTTCAATCATTTAGACAATCAAGATATATTTTTTTCTAATATCAATCATACCAAGAACTATGATTTGTATGCCTACTAATTTTACAGTTGAATTTGGTCTAAGTTCTTCATATATGAAAGCATTATCATTGGGTGTTTGTGTCAGATAGACATAGAGATCAGATCTATAATCTGCACATGCAGATTTAACAGATCGAGAGATCTCAAAACGTAAATGACAATTGTTAAAAAACAAATAATAGATATGCCACAATTAAACAATGTAAACAACGACAGAACTGCTCATTGAAACGAACACAGAAAACAAAAACAAAATAAACATCAAAAAGCAGATGAATTACCTTCTGGGCTCAGTTTCTTTAGATCTAGAAGAGAATGATTTGTAAATGGACCGAGTTATAGAGGAAATGAGAAGCAGTGGCAACGAATTAGGAGATCTAACGCATGTGCTTTCTATATATAGACCCAATAACCCCCGACAAATTTTCGTCTCAAAGATCTAACTTCTAACTGCCAACTACTCAGATTTTTCAATTTTTCTCATCATCATACGACATCTCTCACAAACTTCCAACTTATATTATTAATTATTGTTCCATAGGAATTTGAAATATTTTTTTTAAAATAATAAATGTATAAAATTCAATGCACCGACAATCGGATAATCATAATAATGAAAATAAATTTTAAAATTTTTAAAAATTCAAAAACTAATTTTGGAAATATAGGAGAGTAATGATGTGATATGTCATAAATTAGAGAACTCATGTCAATATAATGGAATTAAAAAACATTTACTTCATAAAATATGTTAATTATGAATCATAAAGTAATGAGAGGTAAATTAATCATATTACTATAAGAAGAAGACTTCAGATGGCAGGAATAAAAGTTGTTGGTGCACCACAAGTAACGAGAGAGATTTTGTTTGAGTAATATTGAAGTCGTAGGAACAAAAAATTAATAAGAATAAATGGCAGTTTGGGAATTGAATTGGAAGAATGATTGTAATAATGGTGAGATGTACCTTCTTCTTCTTATTATTATTATATTAAATGGCAGACGTGCAGGACACCGCAAGTTGATTTTTTTTTTTAATTGATTAATGAATTAGAGTGTGCGGGGTTTCGCCTGCAAAGCTTGGTATAATATGTAGGGACAATTTTATGAATAAGAGTCAAAAGTTCATGTGAACTTCTGTTGTTATTAATTAACTTGCTGGGATTCATGGGCTCAGGTTCATTTTATGTTGTAATTTGTTAACAAGAACATGCATTGTTCATTCAATTATGATAAGTAGCAGAATTTTTTTTTTTGAAATGCATTTTAATTAAAATGAGTGTGAATTTTAATTTTAAAAAAATTTTAAATGTTAAAAGATTAAAGAGAAAGGTCACCGAAAATAATTAATAGATATTCAGTATAAATCATGTGGACATCAAATTGACATCATATAATGAGACTACCCAATTACATAATCTCGCACATATTATACATACGAAATGCATTTATGATAATTCAAGCAATAAATATAGACATGATATTATAGATTGAATGTTTGCATGATGAGTATGTAATAAAATTAGTCTCACGTCGAACTTTCTCAAAGAAAAATAAAGAAAACAAAAGAAAGCAAGAAATCTACTGTTACATCCCATCTTATTTGAAGCCATACAAAAGTTCCTTTTGACAACAAACTCTTCCAAAGTATTGTCGATGGCAAACCAAGAAGGGGGAAAATATAGAAAGTTTCTCCCACTAGTGAACAATGTGACAAAAGATTCTCACAAGCCATACAACAGGAAATGCTTTTCAGGAAGAACAACAATTACAGTACATTTCAAATGATAAAAGGTACTTATTCTTCCCTGATGGATGGAATGAATTACACAGTTACAGGACATTCATTCTGTTTGGTATTTTAATGCCAGCTCTCTTCAAAAGTTCTTTAGAAGCTTGTTTTGCCACTGAAAGGATTTCCTTCTGTACCATCAAAAATTTGTATCAGATATGTAAGCTGTGATATTCTTAAAAGAAACAGAGGGTATATGATAGTTACTTTTGACACATTATTATCAGAGATAACAATCTAACAGCAGATAAGTAAAACAGCTAAAAATAATGTACTACAAAATATCTGTCTGCTAATGTTCCCAAATCTCAAGCTTTGTTTATTGAAATTGAGAAATATAAAGGAAACCTTTGAAGTCTTAATAATGTAGTTCTAAGCATGAATAGAAATAATAATATACAACCATCCAATTCTCAAATGACAGAGCACTCATTTCACAACAAATGTCATAATCTTTGATGAATTAAAATTCATAAGATTCAAATATGTACTGCTATCTAGATTATACATCTAATGCAAAAAACTGGAAAATGTATGAGGAAAAAGATAAAGCATAGTACCTCATCCAGAGTTAAGATTTTCTTATCCTTCATAATCCACTGGCCATTGCACATTACAGCATCAATATTCTCAGTTCGCATGCAATATACAAGGCTGGAAATACTGCAATCAGAAAATCAGAAAAGGAATGCAACCGTTCATTTTATGGCCAATAAATTTATAATCTAAATAACTATTATAACTCAAACAAACACCATTTTATTTTAATGATACCCAAAATATAATTTAGATTGCATCAAAAGCCCCGTCAATTTTTTTAAAAAATCATCATAAATTACCAAAAAATTGCATATGATTCGCACGGATTGTTTCTTACCAGTCATGAACAGGAATCATAGACCAAGAAAAAGGATCGACCACAACCATGTCAGCCTACCAAATCACAAACACAAGTATTAGACTCATCATTTGTCTGAAAACGCATGCAGAAGATCCACTGATTGCAATCCAACAGAGGATATTACCAACATAATTTGATAATATGTTTACATGGCATGAAGCAAGCAATTGGCTCTATTATTTGCCTAACATTGTAAGTTGTTCAAGAAGAGGTTCTTGCAAATAAGATTGTTGCCAAAATTTGTGGTGACAGCAGAGTCCTGAGGAAGAAAAATTACTTGAATGCTTCTGTTACTATTTCCTTTTTCCTTGTCATATGTGAGTTCTATAAAATTCATTCACAATAGGAAGTAAAGCTTCTAGTTTCGGTAATCTGTCGATGTACTATATTTTAAGTTTTTGCCACTTCTCACAATTTCTTTCAATTGGTTAGGTAGTTGATCTACTATTACTGTTAGACATATATAGAAGTGAAATCTCAGAGTTCTATCTAGAAGCAGGAAGTCAATATAGCTTCCATGAATAGCGACAAATTTCCAGCAATCCTTATACAAGCAAAAACCTTCTTTTCAAACAAGTTAAAAATATTCTAGAGATAATATATGAGTAGAAAATTATGAAGGCCAAACTCGAAATTTTATACCTCCATGGAGAATTATACATTCAAATACCATAGGCAGAAGCAGAACATTAAAGAGACAAAGAAGAGAAATCTAATCCATCTCTCCAACCTTTTTGCCAACCTCAAGCGATCCTATTTCATTGTCCCAGAGTACTGACTTTGCACCATTTATTGTCACCATTCTGAGAATTGTTTCAGCAGGAAGAGCTGTAGGATCAGTTGTTCCGTTAGCAAACACTTCCCGTCCTTTGTTAATCAGAGAAGCCAAGTACATCTCATCAACTGCAGAATCGCATATCATTGATTAAATTTTAAGCAAGTGCTAACTCAATAAGTATCTATGACTATTGAGAAAATTTTCAACTTACAAATTTTTTATTTTCTCGTAAAGTAACTAAGAATACATAAAAACATGATTTAAGCCAAGTCATTGCTTGTGCAGGCAGTTACAAAGGTGGCAATGTCTCCACAAGGATCCTCATACTCGTTCACCTTACAAGTTTGCAAATTTTGCACATCAATATTTTACCTTTCCAGGGTGTGAGTCACAAGCTATATTGAAGATTTTAGAGAACAAAACATACTAAAGCTAAGCACACAAACCAACTTATAAATATAGTGTTGTTAAATATTAAAGAAATTTGATAATGAGAAAGTAAGTCTTTAGAAGTAAAATAACCAATGCTCATTCTATTATTTGATGGGGACCCATCTGTTCCCAAGGAGACACAGATGTCAGCGTCTAGCATCTCCTTTATAGGTGCAAATCCAAGCATACGCATTGCAGCAGCAGGACAGTGAGATACTTTGACCCCAGCCCTTGAGAGGAAATCAATCTGAAGATGAGAATTATCATTGTTACCGTCTATTACCATTGTGTTTCATAACAACCAGTGAGTGACTATTACTTAACAAGCATCAATTATCTTAAAATAGATGATCCCAGAATTCCATATGACAATATTTTCCAGTACAATGTAAGATTTACTTCCAACAAGATCACTTCCTATCTAGTGCCAATTGAACAATATGACATGAAGCTTTCAAAACAATTTACTACAATTGGATTGCTGCTTAAAGATCTATGCCCTAAAAGTAAAGGATATGGCATATATGAGATCAGTGATGTTGGACACTGCTTATTAATATGAATTTCATTTGGTAGCAATGTAGAGCATAGGCTCTTTGTAACTCACGATGGTTCATTAGAACAATCTTAGAATCAGAAATTTGAAAATAAATATCACAAACAATCAAATAACTCAGGATAAATATCAGATTAGCAACTTTAGATTGTTTAATGGAAGGCTCCACCCGTCATCCACCCTCCAAGAAAAAATGTTCACACTCTTCCCTGTGATAAATGACTAACCATACTATTCTCAATAATAATTTCAAACTAACAAACTAATCAGAAATCTCCTACAAAAAATAAAAAAATAAAAGTCAAACTTTAATAATATCTATATGTATTCATTGATATTTACAGAAGTAACTATATCTACTCTTAGAGTTTGTGTCAAAGCTGCTGCACGGATGAAAAAGTATGCAACTTGAAATTTCCAAAAGTGCCACGAGGAGCAACAATTTACCTCAGTCTGGTTGACCCAAACTGTATGAGCTGAAAGCAAATTATTCTGCAAGAACCCTATCTTGTCCAAGAATGTAACTGTCCCATGATCAACTCTTCGAGTATCCATCACAAGCTGATTCTCATAGGGTATCTCTGCAACATGCTAAACACCAGAGAAAGTCGGATAATCTATTTTAGAAACAGCTTGCCTCTGACAGTAAATAGGGATTTGGACATAAATATTCATGTCCAAGACTCAAAATATTTCTACATGCAGAAGTAAATGGTTCAATTCTTCAATTTTCTTTTTCTCTTCAATTTTTCCTACAAAATATTTCTACATGCAGGATATATATGGATATTTTATATCCTTCAAGTCCATTTCTAGCATCCGTATCAACTAACGCTCTCTTGAGTCAAATCATACCAATTATAAAGTAGCACTTTCAGTTCTCATTGTAAGCTGAAAATGTCATGTATCATACCTCCATATCTTTATCTTCATATTTTCAAATATAAATGGACATTTTATATCCTTCAAGTCCATTTCTAGCATCTGTATCAACTAACGCTCTCTTGAGTCAAATCATACCAATTATAAAGTACCACTTTCAGTTCTCATTGTATGCTGAAAATGTCATGTACAATACCTCCATATCTTTATCTTCATATTTTCAAATGCAAATGCTGAATGCTCAGAACCTAGCTCTGTGACATTCCATAGGCTCTTGCTCACCTAGCCTTGCAGGTGTGCAATGTTCAACAATTTTCTACTCCAACAAGAAGATTTTAGACGCAGCACATAGATTTGTGGGTTCATCTGACACACACACAAACAAGGAGATTTTAGTACCATGTGGATTCCAGTGTTTAATTCCCTAGCCATGTCTCTTGTTTCCAGTAATAAACGATCAGTTGCATTCATGATTTGTCTAATTCCAAGCCATACTCTAATGCGCCCATCAGCTGCATTGTGGTACTTCTCATGAAGCTCCTTCTGAGACTGTTGATGATGTGAGAAATTAACATCAGTCATCTGAAGACTGGCACAATTTTTAGTAACTCAGTTGGTATCAAATAAACCAAAGTCAAATGATACGACCTGAATGAAACAAATTTAAAGGAAATGACATTAAGCAGCAAAAAAAGATGATGGTGGAAAATGCAACATCCGTTTATGTATGCAAGAAATATGCGTAAGATTCATAAAACAACCCAAATGCATTGTAATTTAGAATCTGATCTATGTTGAAATAGTGTTCTTGAGATTCTATAGCATGAAGCTCTCAGCCTTTTCTCCTCGTATTGCTTCTATCAATGAGAGCTAACTAAATTGGTGTATCATTATGTGAACTCAAGAAGTATAGGCACAAAATGGATTTTAACAAATAATATAAGGCAGTTCCACCAGCCAGGTTAACTTTTAGTTAGTCCACATTTTAAAGAATCAAATCATAATATAATCATCAGACATTCTGAAGAAAACATCAACATAGAACAACCTGAATGCAATCATCTGTAGTGCGAACTGCCCAAGACGCAGGTAATCCCTCACCACAATCCATGATTGATTCAACTAAACAAGCACGTAGACCCAATAACTCAACTGCTCTAGCCATTCCAGTCACATGCTGTCCTCCTGCTTCAGCAAAACATGTTACCTAATTCCCAAAATACGCAACCACCATTAATTACATATAATAACCTTCAAAAAGAAACTCTCTCTCTCTCTCACTCACACACACATACAAACAAAAAAAAAAAAAAGAAAGAATTGCTTACACCGGAGTGAATAAGTTCGATACCACATAGTAAAGTGGAGATGTAAGAATCCTCCTCGGTCATATTCGATTCGTATGGCCATATTCGATCGTGCAACCATGTCATCAAATCCACATCATCTGCTATCCCTCTCCCCAGTTGTTGAGATGTGTGCACATGTGTGTTAATAAATCCTATTCTCGACAAACATAACCAAATTAACAAATTCAAAAATTAAGTGAAATTTTCCAATACTAAATTAGATAGTAATCCTATTCTCTCCAACATATTAGTTCTGTGTACTAACTGATATGGCAACTGACTCCATAATAAGGAAAAATTACTGTTAATAAATTCAAGTTGCCTTGTTGATGTCCCAAATAATATATTACTCTCAAATGAGCTATTACAGCAGTTATCAAACAAAATTTGACATACATTTCGGTGAAAGCGGTGATAATTTGAGTATAGATAACCAAAAGCTCAGTTGAGAGATTTTCTTAAAACTGAGAAGTGAGAACTTTTTACTTGCTTTCTAAAGCAAAGTATTGCGTCTATTCTAGTTACTTCCAAAAAGTTATAAAACTCCAGAGCAAATAGCATCGAATCAGGGATAGAGATTGAGAGATGACCAGGAAGTAGGATTTGGCCTCGGAGATCGATGATTTGATCTGCAACAGGTGAGAATTGCTGAAGAATATTAGTAGATTGACCGATGGCTTTGATTTTGTCTTGTACAATAAAAATGGCGCCGTTTCGATACACTCGGCTTTGAAAGTCCATGGTAACGATCACTGCATTGTGGAGAATCATTGTTGATCTGCTTCGACTGCTCTTCGTTTCCATCTCTTACATGATTCAGTAACAACTCCTTGTCATAAGTTTGACTATCCGAAATATTTTACTTCCTAAATACTCCCGCCGGGTGGTAGACGAGAATAGAAAAAGAATAGAAATGGTCACACTTTTCTTTCTACTGTCGTTTAATTCGTAAACGAATCCTGCAATTTTGGGATTTAACAAAAAATGCCCAATATATACAATATAAAATCAAAAATACCCATCATAATAATTTTCAATTAAAAATAATCTATTTCACTGTTTTTTTATCAAAATATCCCTCCAAACCCTAATTTCTCCCTTCTCCCTTTTTTCCCTTTATCACCGAACCCTAATTTTTCCCTTCTCCTTTCTCTCCCTTTCCTCCCACCATAACCACCACCATTACACTTCAAATTTTCAGTATCATCAAATACTTCAACAAATTTTTATAAGATAATCCCGAAATTATAACTATGTATATTATTTATTATTAGTGATAATTTATGATTTAATTTTTAAAATTATGTTTAATGTTATATATTAAAAAAGAATAAGAATGAATATATTGTGGGAACATTTTGAAAGTGTATAACGGGAGAAAATATGATTAGAAGCAAAAAATTAGAGAAAAAAAGAGAAAAAAAATAATTTGGGGTTTTCTGTCGAAGGTGTGCTTTGCACACCTCCGGGTGCGCCACAGGGGGGACTGTTCCCCCCGAGTGCGCGCTGTGGCGCGCCCTGCGTGCGCTAGGGGGGAACCCGAGTGTGGGCCTTAAGCCCATAGGGGGGGAATGTTCCCCCCTAGCGCACGCACTAAGTGGTACTCGGGGGGAATAGTACCCGTTCCTTTTTTGTTTTTATTTTTTTATTTTCAAAGTTAAATTAATTATTTTAATTTTATTAATTAAATTTATGGAATTAATTTAAACCAAAAAATTATTAAAAAATATCTAATTTAATATTTTGAGTAAAATTTTTATATTCCCAAAATTTTTTATATTAGTAATATTATTCAATAATTTAAGATCATTTTTTAATAGACATAAATAAATTTAATTTGTTAATGTAATAATTAATTTATTTTAATATATAATAATATGTATATATTAATTTATTCGATGGTAATAATAATAATAATAATAGAGACGATAATATCATAATATTTTAAATTAACTTTATTAACAATTTCATTATATTATTTAATTAGAAAAATAAATTAATATTTTTGAATTAATGAATATATTTTTTTATTGATAAAAATTCATTATATAAAAAATTATGACATTAATTAAACTTATGTTGTTGAACATTTGATTACAGATATGGTTGGAATAATAACAATTATCACCCGATATGGAGGTCATGGGAGCCCACATCTAACGGTGGTGAGATATATAATGACGGATCGATAATACCTTATTGTGTAAATGAGAACATTAGTTATGAGTAATTTGTTCAAATGTTGTATGAGAGGTATCGGATTAATCCTATTGAGCAAAGAATTGTGACAAAAGCAATATTTTCGGAGAGTATACAACCAGTTGCGGCACAAAAGGTTGCGGCAGATATTAATGACGAATTCAACTTTCGAGCTTTTATGAATATGAATCATCCCACTTACATTGCAAGCATGAAGGGCTTATATCCACTGTTTATCACCTTTGAACGAATTGAAGATGCAACGGGTGAAATTCCAGAACCACTGTTTAGGTCCGCCAGCGAAAGTAATGCATTGACAAATATGATTCATGCTAGGCCATTACAAGTAGAAAGGGGTCATCAAATTGAAGCGAACAATATAGAGGTTCCACAACATTACTCCCCACCTATACAAGTTGAAGAGCCACAATTTGCTGAGTATTACGATTATCATCAACAGAAAGATCATCAGAATGAGTACCATGCTTTTGACACAGACATTGGGGGTAATTGTTCTACTCCTGAGCATCTGGATGAACGATAAAATATTGATGGAAGTCATGATTGTAGAGTCAGTATTCATCAAGTCAGTTCATAAGATATTTGCCTCCCATTCCACAAACTATAACCATGTCAAGTGAAGGCTCATCGAGTACAGGATTTAGTGAAGTGTGTATTGGTCAGATTTACAGGACCAAACAAGAATTCCGTGAAAAATTAGCATTGATGGCATTAAGAAATCACTTTGAGTTAAAGGTGTATAAGTCATCAAGTGATTGATTTGAGACAAAATACAGATGCAATGGTTGCAAATGGCGAATCCGTGCAACAAAGGCTAAGAATAGTGAATACTTTTGCATAACCGGAATGGACATAGTGCATAGCTATCAGACATAGTAGTTGCAAGAAAGTCATCGTCAAGCAAGCACACGCTTAATTGGACAGCTGATCAAAGATAAATTCATAGATGCTAATAGGATTTACATACCCAGAAATATCTGTGATGATATTCAGAGAGAATTTAGAGTGCACTTATCATATTCAAAGACATAGCGTAGCAAGGAAGAAGTATTAAGACTTGTGTTTGGAGATCCCACTTTGTCATATAGGACTCTTCCACTTTATTATTATGTGTTGAAAGAAAAGAATCCGAGGACAATAACTACTGTTGAATGGGATGAGGAACAACATTTCAAATATTTTTTCATGGTTATTGGTTCATGCATCCGAGGATTCTGAAAAAATATAAGACTTGTGATTGCTATTGATGGTACTTTTTTAAAAAAAAAATATCGGGGTACAATGTGTTTGGCAGCTGCACTTAATGGGAATGACCAAATTTTTTCTCTTGCTTTTGGTGTAGTTGATTCGGAAAATGATGCTTCATGGGAGTGGTTTCTTATGAAGCTTCGCGATGCTATATACCCTTGTGCAGATTTGGTTTTCATCTCTAATAGACATAACAACATAGAGAAGGGAATCAAGTCCGTGTTTCCAGATGCATTTTATGATTTTTGTGCTTACCACATCTCTGCAAATGTCAAATCGAAGTACAAGATGCGAGCTCGTAAAATTGATACATTCATGCAAGCTTATTTTCAAGCTACAAAAGTATATCGAACTAATGAGTTCAATGAATACATGGCCGGTATGAGGTCGATACACCCTGAGACAGCTAACTATTTAGAGAATGGTATTAGGGTTCATAAATGGGCAAGATCACACTCTCCATCTCGTCGATATGACATGATGACAACAAATATTA
>JAVXUL010000012.1:5075109-5085114 GCA_035590515.1 Trichilia minutiflora | reverse complement strand
CGCGCCACAGAGATATCAACAACAAATACTTCCACTTTCGGGCATTTCAGTGCAATCACAGCCATGGTAGGCCCGCCGACATAGCCAGCTCCAATACAACAGATCTTCACCATTTTTATACACTACAAAACACAACCCAAGTGAATTAACTTATCATGTACAACAGACATAAAGAAAAATTAATGGATTCTGAACACGAAAGCCTAAGTATGACTCATAGCCACGTAAATAAACACGTCATAAAACACAAACTGCTTTCAGTCAGTAATCGTGACAATGATTCAGTTAACTTGTAAATCATTTAGACAATCAAAACATTTTTTTTTTCTACTATCCATCACACCAACAACTATGATCTGTATACATACCAATTTTACAGTTGAATTTGGTCTACATTATTCAAATGTGAAAGCATCATCATCGCGTGTTTGTGTCAGGCAAACATAGAGATCGGATCTATAATCTGGGCATGCACATTTAACAGATTGAGAGATCTCAAAACGTAAATGACAATCAAAAACAAAAAACATATATGCCACAATTAAACAATGTCAAAAACAACGTAGCTCATCCAAACAAAAAGAAATTAAACAAAACATGAATTACCCATCAAAAGCTAGATGAATTACCTTCTGGGTTCAGTTTCTTTAGATCTCGAAGAGAATGATTTGTGAATAGACCGAAGTTATAAAGGAAATGAGCAGCAGTTGGCGAGGAATGAGGAGATCTAATGCATGTGCTTTGTATATATACCCAGTAACTCCCCGCGAATTTTCGTTTCAAGATCTAAGTTCTAACCACTCAAATTTTTCATTTTTTATCACGTTTTCATTTTTTCATCATCATACGTCATCAAGAACTTCCAACTTTATATTACTAATTATAATTATAATTATAATTATATAGGAATATAATTTTTTTTCTTCTAAATAATACATGTATCAAATTCAATGTACTGACAAAACAGGGAATCATAAGAATGAAATAAGATTCAAGAATTTAAAGATTCAAAAAATAATTTAGGAATTATAAGAGAGTAATGATGTGTTATGTCATAAATTAGAGAGGTTGTGTCACATAATGGAATTAAAAAACAATTACTATATAAAATATGTTAATTATGAGAAGTAAATTAATAATATTATTATAAGAAGTAGACTTCAGATGGCTGGAACGAAGTGGTTGGTGCACCACAAGGAACCGAGAGATTTTGTAATATTTAAGTCGTAGGAAAAAATTAATAATAAAAAATGGCAGTTAGGTTCCTGAATTGGAAGAATGATTATAATAATGGTGCGATGTAAATATTCTGATTTGGAAGGATTAAAATTATTACATGGCAGACGTGCAGGACACAAAAGTTTGAATTTTTGACTTAATTAATCAATCAGAGACTGCGGAGGTTTTGCTTGCAAAGATTGGTAAGGACAACCTTACGAGGAAGAGTAAGTTCATACGAGCTTTGGTGGTTATTAATTACCTTGCTCGGATACATGGCTAATCTGTCAGGCTGATTTAGTATCATTGTGGGAGTAAAAATTGTTAAATACCAATATAGTTGGATTAGAGAAAGGTCTAAGGCCTCTGACAATGGGCTCAAGTTCATTTTCTGTTGTAATTTTTTAACAGGAACATGCATTGTTCATTCACTGATTATATTTAGTAGAATTGGAATTTCCTGTTATGAAATGCATTTTAATTAAAACGAGAATGAATTTTAATTAAAAAATGTTAAAAGATAAAGGGAAAGGTCACCAAAATAATTAATGTAACATTCACATGTGGATATCAAATTCACATCATATCATGAGACTACCCAATTATTTAATATCACACATTGTTACATATTCGAAATGCATTTATGATAATTCAAATAAATGATATTATAGATCTATTTGTTATTGTGGTTATTGTACTTTATTTTTATTTTGAAATTATAATTAAAAAAATATTTGATAAGATTGAATTCATACAATTTTATAGTGATATTTGGTATTTAGAGTTTTCTTCTCACAGCCGCTATAGTTTTAAGTTACAGTACCATAATAATAAACGGACTCTTAGTTTCACCTAAGATTTTATCAAAGAAAAAGAAAGGAAAGCAAGAAATCTACTGCTACATTCCATCTTATTTGAAGCCCAAAAGGTAAGATACATGCAAACGTTTTTTGGCAACAAACTCTTCTAAAGCATCGTCAATGGCAAACCAAGAAGGGGGAAAATGTTAAAAGCTTCTGCCACAAGTGAATAATGTGACAAAAGATATTCATAAATCATACAACAGGAAATGCTTTTCAGGAAGAACATTGGTTATAGTACATTTAAAATGATGATAGGCACTTATTCTTGCCTGATGGATGGAATGAATTACACAGATGCAGGACATTCATTCTATTTGGTATTTTAATGCCAGCTCTTCTCAAAAGTTTACTAGAACCTTGTTTTACCACTGAAAGAATTTCATTCTGTACCATCAAAAATTTGTATCTGATAAGTAAGCCATGATATTCTTAAAAGAAACAGAGAGTATATGATAATAACTTTTGCGACATTATTATCAGAGATAAAGATCTAAATGCAGATAAGTAAAACAGTGAATATTGATGTACTACAAAAAAATGTCGGGTAATGCTCCCAAATCCCAATCTTTTTATGTTGAAATTGGGGAATATAAAGGAAACCTTGAAAGTCAATAATGTAGTTCTAAGCTTTAAGAGAAATAACAATATACAACCATCAAATTCTCAAACAATTTGCAAAACAAATGTTATAATCTTTGATGATCTCAAATGCATAAGATCCAGATATGTACGGCTATCTAGATTACGCATCTAATGCACACCAACTGGAAAATTTATGAGGAAAAAGAAAAATCATATTACCTCATCCACAGTTAAGATTTGCTTACCCTTCATAATCCACTGGCCATTGCACATTACAGAGACAATATTCTCAGTTCGCATGCAATATACAAGGATGGTAATGCTGCAATCAGAAAATTAGAAAAACGAATCCAACTGTTTATTTTATGGCCAATAAATTTAGAGTCTAAATAAGTATTTATAACTCAAACAACACCATTTGATTTTCATGATAGCCAGGAAAAAATTTAGATTGCATCAAAGACCCCATAAAATTTTTTTTAAAAAAAATCACAATAACCGATCCAAAATATCGTATATGATTCTCATGGATAATTTCTCACCAGTAATGAACAGGAATCATAGACCAAGAAAAAGGATCAACCGCAAACATGTCAGCCTAGCAAATCATGAACACAAGTATTAGTCTCAGCATTTGTCTGAAAAAAGCATGCAGAAGATCCACTGATTGTAATCCAACAGAGGATATTACCAACATAATTTGATAATATGTTTGTGTGGCATGAAATAAGCAATTGGTTCTATTATTTGCCTTATATTATAAGTTGTTCAAGAGGCGTTTCTGGCAAATGACATAGTTGTCAAAATTTGCGATGACAGCAGAGTTATACTTTGTTCCTGAGGAACAACAATTACTTGAATGCTTCTGTTATGCTTTCCTTTTTCTTTCTCAGTTGTGAGTTCTATAAAAATCATTCACAATTTGAAGTAAATATTCTAGTTTCAATAATCTGTCCATACACTATATTTAAAGTTTTTGACACTTATCACAATTTCTTTCAATTGGTTTGGTAGTTGATCTATTATTACTGTTGCATGTACATAGAAGTGAAGTCTCAGAGTTCTATCTAGAAGCAGGAAATCGATATAGCTTATGAATAGCGACAAATTTCCATCAACCCCTTAAACAAGTCAAACAAGTTAAAAATATTTTTGAGATGCTATATGAGTGGAAAATTATGAAGGCCAAACTTGAAATTTTATACCTCCGTGGATAATTATACATTCAATTATCATATGCAGAAGCAGAACATTGAAGAGACAAAGAAGAGTAATCCAATCCATCTCTTAAACCTTTTCGCCAATCTTAAGCGATCCTATTTCATTGTCCCAGAGTACTAACTTGTCACCATTCTGAGAATTGTTTCAGCAGGAAGACCTGTAGGATCAGTTCTTCCATTTGCAAACATTTTCCGTCCTTTGGTTATCAAAGAAGCCAAGCACATCTCATCAACTGCAAAATCTATATTCATAGATCAAAATTTTTAGCAAGTACTAACTCAATAAGTATCTATGACTGTTGTGCAAGCAAACAAACTTATAAATATATTATTGTTAAATATGGAAAAATTTGATAATGAGAAAGCAAGGCTTTAGAAGTAAAATTTGGTGGGGCCCCATCTGTTCCCAAGGAGACACAGATTTCAGCACCTAGCATCTCCTTTATAGGAGCAAATCCAAGCACATGCATTGCAGCAGCAGGACAGTGAGATACTTTGACTCCAGCCCTTGCGAGGAAATCAATCTGAAGATGAGAATTATCATGATACTGTATATTGCTGTTGTGTTTCATAACAACCAGTGAGTGACTATTACATAACAAGCATCAAATATATTAAAATAGATCTTCTCGAAATTCCATATGACAGTAATTTCCAGCATAATGTCAGATTTACTTCCAACAAGCACACTTCCTATCTAGTGCCAGTTGAACAGCATGGTATGATGCTTTCACAACAACTTACCACAATTGGATCGCTGCTTAAAGATCTATGCCCCCAAAGTAACTAAAGGGTATGACATATATGAGATGAAGTGCTGTTGGACACTGCTTATAAATATGAAATACATTTGGTAGCAATGTAGAGAATAGGCTCTTTGTCATGGCAGTTCATTAGAACAATTTTAGAATCAGGAATTCCAAAATAAATATCACAAAACAATCAAATAACTAATGTAGGATAAATATCATATTAGCAAGTGTAAATTGTTTGCTGTAAGGCTCTACCCATCATGCACCCTGCAAGAAAAATGTTGATACTCTTCCCAATGATAAACCGCAACCATAGTATTCTCAATAATAATTTCAAACTCACAAACTAATCAGAAATCTCCTATCAAACAAGGAAAAGATAAAAAAGTCAAACTTTAGTAATATCCATAGATATCCATTGATATTTACAAAAGTATCTGCATCCACTCTTTGATTTTGTGTTAAAGCTGGTGCACTGATGAAAAAGTATGCAACTTGAAATTTCCGGTAGTGCCATGCGGAGCAATAATTTACCTTGGTGTGGTTGACCCAAGCTGTATGAGCTGAAAGCAAGTTATTTTGCAGGAATCCTATCTTGTCCAAGAATGTAACTGTACCAGGATCAACTTTTTGAGTATCCATTACAAGCTGATTCTCATAGGGTATCTCGGCAAACATGCTAAACACCAGAGAAAGTCAGACAATCTATTTTAGAAACAGCTTCCCTCTGACAGTAAATAAGGAATTAAACATAAATTTTCATCTCCAAGACTTAAAATATTTCTACATGCAGAAGTAAATGGTTTGATTCTTCAGCCTTTATTTTTTCCTTCAAAGAAAGCCTCTCACAGTAATAAATGGACATTTTACATCCTTCAAATCCATTTCTAGCTTCTTTATCAACTAATGCTGTCTTGTGGCTTCAGATGAGATAGGGTGCAATATCATACCAATTATAAAGCATCACTTTCAGTTCTCATTGCCAAAAATGTCAAGTATCATGTCTCCATGTCTTTATCTTCATATTTTCAAATACAAATGCAGAATGCTCAACACTTAGCTCTTTGACATTTCATATGCTCAATTGCTCACCTAGCCATGCAAGTTCCAAAGTTCAATTTTCTACTCACACAAGAGCAGACAGATTTGTGTGATAACAAATCCTCCTAAACAGGTACCATCTTCATCTCACACACACACACAGAGATGAGAAGATTTTTGTACCATGTGGATTCCAGTGTTTAATTCTCTAGTTGTGTCTCTTGTTTCCAGTAATAAACGATCAGTTGCATTCATGATTTGTCTAATTCCAAGCCATACTCCAATGCGCACACCAGCTGCACTGTGGTGCTTCTCATAAAGCTCCTTCTGACACTGTTCACGAAGTGAGAAAATTAACATCAGTCATGCGAAACTGGTACAATTTTTATTTACTCAATTTGTATCAAACAAATCAAAGTCAAATGATACTCAATAAATGAAACAAATTTAAAGGAAATGACATTCAAATAGTGAAAAAATGATGGAAGAAAATGCATATGTATGCAAAGAAAGAAGTATGCATAAGATTCATAAAAAAAGGCACGCCTAGAATTATCAAACGAATAATTAGATACAAATATTGTCTTATTCATATTCGTATTCATATTTATTTTTAATTTTTATTTATATCTATATCAATATTTATTTATCTGTTTATACTTTTATTCTTATATACGTAAAAAAATATAAATATTTGTATTAGTATGGATATTTGCAAATATTTATTTTTATTTTAATATTTTTAATTAATAATTTTAAATATTATTTTTTAAACTTTTCTAATATTTGTGTAAGAAAATAAAAAATAATCCATCATAAATATATAAATAGAAAACGACATTGTTTTAACTTACGAGTAAAATAAATATTTGTTTATTCGTTTTACTATATATAAGAATATTTTTTTCATTCATATCTATTTTGTTTTCAAATTAAATATTCCTTTATTTGTTAATTTTATTTATATTTGTTTTTTTTAAATGAATAAATATGACAAATATATGTATCATAAATATTTATTAAAAATTCATAAATATCTATATGAGTTTAGTATGAATAAATATCATTATGAAACGTCACATCCATAATAGATTGGGTACGGTTTAGTATTAATACTTTGCAGCAAATACCAATTTAGTTTCAGAATATGAATATCCATCCCATATCGGCTGATGTTGTCGTTTCCCATTTGACTCCCTAAGTTTAAACCTTTGCAAGATAAATTATTATTATTTAAATTTTCTTTTAGAATTATTTTAAAACCATGTAAACCAATCAGATTCATATATTTAAACATATCTATCTATGCATGGATTCATTATTTATTATTAAAATTGTAAATTGAAATTATTTTTTCCTTATACTAAAAAAAGAAGAAGCTTAAAATAAAATAATTGACAAGAAAAATAGTGCAAGGAAAAACAGTTTGAACAAATATTACATTATGAAAAAAGAATTGTTCAACTCATTTATTTATAATATTTATAATTTGAAAGTCACATTTTATTTTAATCTCAATCGTTATCTATATCTTAGAAAAGGTGAGGTGCCCCTCTCCTCGCTTCGCTTTTCAATAATGCGATGCGATGAAAACGACGTCAATGCACTAATCCGTAAGAACAGGTCAATAGAAGCATCTTTCATTAGGCAACAGAGGTGCGCATTATTTCACTTGTCATTTTCTAACGGCCACGTCCCGGGTAAGCCAAACAAATCACAAACAACTTTTTTGCCAAGTGAACAAGGGATTATGAGGTGCTAGGAGAGATTTTTCTAATTCTAAATATTTTTTATGTTAAATATATTTAAATTTATGGGTATATTTTCTAAAAAGTAATATTATATGTACTCACTTGTATACAAATTATCGTACACAAATTAATATAATTTATTTATTTAAATAATTATTTTCTTATAAAATTATAAGATATACGATAATAAATGATATTGACATACTAATTTGGACGATTAAATTTTTTTTATAAGAATTTATATTCATGGCAATGTTTGTTTGTTTTTGTAATTTTTGAAAGTGATTTGGCTTCCTATCAATTCTATCAACTATCAAAATTAAATGACCTGTTCATATAATTAGGGCAACAAATCCAAAGGTCATCCAACAATAACGATTAATAAAAAAAGAAACGATGTAGTATTATTGTTAAAAAAATAAGCAACATTATTCATACAACTAGACAGCTAAAATCATTTAAACAATTCCAAGGTCAACTTTGCTCAGTAGCATGCGTGCTAGTGACATGGCGATTTTCCAAAATTTATTCCAAGCCTGCCAACGACCCAATTGATTACTTTATTATTTTTTTTAATTTGTATTCAGTGAAAGAACACAAACGTCTTCTTTATCCAAAACAGAGTTTGTATCATAACGCTTTACATATATATATATTCTATGATCTTATCTTCTATGCTTTAAATCAGTTTGAATGGTGTAACATTCTTAGCTAAAAAATATAGTGATAAAGTATACCAACAAAGTTGATGTTAATATGAGCACTACTTGAAAAAACTTTGCTCTGTGGAGTCTCAATCATGATTTTCATTGTTTTAACAGACAAACTTAATTATCGTCGACATATATGCTATTGATTATTAATTAACAACATAGATTAGTAATGCAAAATTAATTATTAATTTGGTTAAGATTATCAACGAGATCAAACCAGAAAATTAGAACTTGTAACAAAGCAGAAATTCATACCACACATACTAGTATAATCTTACAAAGATTATATAGCTGGGATATATATACATATTTCTATATATCCTGCTATAGTTATATCCTCCATTATACTAATTTAATTATATAATTATTGCATGATTAAGGAAATTAATTAACTTGGTCCCATATAACACGAACTAATCTAGAACTGGTTTATAGCAATCAACCGAGATGGGCTGAGCTGCCTATAGGAGCCATAAATTTTGTCAAATCCGCAGCCTTGACCAATTTCATCTTTCTCATCCATAGCCAGTAACACTCTGTAAAATACGTCAACTTTGCACGGAAGAACAAGCGGTCCTTCGCTGTTAAAACCATATTCAGACTCAGCCTCTTCGAGTAGTATTTTGAAGAGTGGGTGGTTTACATACTCAGTTTTTATCACAAATCTCTGTTTCTGAGGTCCAACATACACAGAAAAGCAGCCTTCCGGTGCCACACGGCGTTTCCGTGGACGGCGTTTCTCTTCTTCTTCATCGAGTCTGGCGTCTATACGAGGCCAGGATTTGCTCTTCTCGCTCAGAGCTGGTATCGATCGCTTGCTGCTTCTACCGATCGACTTGCATCTCTCCCATGTTTTGAGGATCAAGTTTCCTTTCGTTCCTTTTCCTTTGCTCATCACATCCATCATATATAACACGGACAAAATATATGTGAATCACAGAATAAATATAATAAAAGACAGATGTTGTTGATCAGCTTAAAAACTGCACAAAACACCTACGATCGATCAAGATTTTGTAAAAAAAAAAAAAAAATTTTCAAATGAAAAAAATGAAGGAGAAAGATTGTGTTAACCTCTATCGTAAACCATGTAAAACATGAAGGAAACCCTAGGTCTCATTGTGTTACTCATGCTGTTTCGAAAACACACTAGCAAAACTGATCAAGAGAAAAAAAATTCATAAGTTTGAGAGAGAAGTAATATAGAAACGAGATCAAGAGATTCAAAGTGAAAAGGCAGCCATTAAAAGAAAGAACAAATTAAGATCCTAAAAAGCAGAAAGGAACCAGAAGGATTGCTTCAAGAGATATGCTTCCTACTTGCATCTTTATTTCATTATATAAAGGTGTCAAATTGGAATAAAATATAAAACAATAAACTCCACTTGTCAAACCCAAGAAGGCCGTTTATTATTATTATAAAAAATCCCTACAATGACGTGAAGAGGCCAATTTCTGCGGATTGAGAAGATGGAAATAAACAGACGAAAATTTCTTTTTTTTCTTTAAAATTTTTTTTTCATTTAATAAAACATAAATATTTAGAAAGTTAAATTTTCTTCTCTGGATTCATCTGGTAATTACAAAGTTAATTTTTTTTTTTTTGACTCATCTCCTTTTTCTTTTGGATAACCTCAAAAGGTAGAAACCCGCTGGAAGCTTACATCCTTCCCTGATTAGGCGCCTGTAATCTCATCACATTTCGTTTCTTCTTTTCATCCATCTATCCTCAACTTTCGACCGGCAATTAGAAACTGCGTTCATTGGTTTTTGAAATATCAATATAAAATCTTAATTTAAAATTTTCTTTTTCCTTTTTAAACAAATACAAAACTTGTAAATGTGATAGATAATCATGATATAGA
>JAVXUL010000012.1:5057882-5075009 GCA_035590515.1 Trichilia minutiflora | reverse complement strand
CCGATCAATTCCCGACATCCATTCTCAGTCCTCAATCATTCTAACTCTTCCATAACCCCAAATCAACCCTCAAAATACGAAAATTCTTCCAAAACTTGGGCGTACATTATTTAAAAAGACGAGAATGCCCTTATTCAGAAACACGGGGTGTTTCAATTGGTTTTGTATATATAAGATAAAACCCTTTTATGGCTTAAGGTTACTCTTAATCAAAGTAATTACTGAGAAAATAAATTAACCTAATAATTTTTAAATAAAATAGGTTATAGTTTCAATGTATTAGAGTGCATTATATTATCATACTTCGTTCATTTAAAACTTTTTTTTTGTTAAATATGTTTTGAAAATATAATTTTTATAAGCATATGTATATTTATATAATAATTGAATATATATTTTCTTATTTTTTCACTCACAGAGTATACATTAATATACTCGTTCCCTTACATTTTAATTTTAGATGAATTAGAGATTAGTTGAATATCTAAGTGGTGATGAATTGCATCAAGATTTAGAGTTTAAGGTAAATTCTCTTACTTGGCTCATACACACACATATATATATTATAAAATTATTTATTAATTTTTTTATAATAAAATATTTTAAAAATATTTCAAAGAGACAAATTGATATTATGATAATACATAGATACAATTTAATGAGGATGATATTGAGATGGAAATCGTTTTGAATATTTTAGAGTGATTAAGATTGGGATTATGGTTTGTTAGAGTTTGAATTGTTTAGAATAAATATCTACGAGTATTTTTAAATATCTTTATTTATAAATAGGTATCTTAAAAATTTTACAGATTTTTTATATATATTCGAAAATTTAAAATACATATAAAAAATTTGTGACAATTTAACTCCTTAAAATTAAAAAAGTAGACTTTTTTTATATTCTATCTCCTTTAATCTTTAATCTTTGTATAACTTATAATTGTCAAGTAATTAATTATATTATCAAAATAATTAATTGAGTCAAAATGAGATCATATGTTAAAATTTTTAAGGATGATTCAATATTATGGTGTCATGGGGTTGGTGCAGTTAAATAATATCAAATTATAATTATTTCAAATAAAATTTTAAATATTAAATATCAATATAAAAATATAAAAAATATATAATTTTATTAAAAATTAATACTATCAAATATTTTTTAATTTTTTAAAAAGTATATTAGAGTTTACCGTTATACCAATCAGATTCTAAATCTAAACTTTTGTACTATGAATTATTCTTATTATTTTTTTTAATTGAATTTTCTCTAGAATTATTTTATAACCATGTAAACCAATCGGATTCATATATTTGAAGCTATCTATGCACGAATTCGTTATTTATTATTAAAAATGTAAATTAAAATTATTTTTTTATATTCTAAAAAAATAGCTTAAAATAAAAATATTGCGAGGAAAAACAGAAACAGTTTGAACATTAATATATTGTAAAAAAGAATTGTTCAACTCATTTATATATAATATTTATAATTTAAAAATCACATTTTAATCCCAATCACTGTCCAGTTCACTGAACTTAGCTATGTTTTACAAAAGTTGCACCTTTCGCTTCGCCTTCCACTGGAGGCTTTCGAAAAGTTACTAATGCGATGAAAACGACGTCAATGCACTAAGAAGTAAGAATAGGTCAACAGTAGCAACTTTCATTTGTCAACGGAGGTGTGCATTATTTCACGTGTCATTTTCTAACGGCCCGAGTGACACGTCAATGCACTAATTTGTACGATTAAATTTTTATAAGAATTTATATTCATGGCAATGCTTTTTTCTAATTATTTAAAAGTGATCTTGCTTCTTCAATTCTACCAACAATAATGGATATAAAGTCCAAAACGATGTAGTATTATTGTTACGAAAGTAATTGATGGTTGGCCATTTTATTCATACTCCTAGATAGCTAAAATCATTTAATAAACAATTCAAAAGTCAACTTTGCTGAATGGCCTGCGTACCAGTGACATGGCAGATTTTTCTAAAATTTATTTAAAGTCTTCCAACTGCTACTAATGTACCCGATTAATTATTTTATTATTATTATTTTTAATTCGTATTCAGTGATAAAACATGATAACCGTTTTCTTATCCGAAACAGACTTTGAAGCATAACACTATCTTTTTTAATATATTCTATGATCTTATCTTCTATATATGCTTTAAATCAATTTGAATGGTATAACATTCTTAGCTAAAAAATATTGACCAAAGTATACAGAGATGATGTAATATGAGCTCTACTTTAAATAAAATCTTTGCTCCGTGGAGTTTCAATCATGATTTTCATTGCTTTCGCACACAAAATTAATTATTGTATATATTAATCAACGACTTGTTTGTATGATTTGTAATGCAAAATTAATATTAATATAATTAACATCATCAACGTTAACTAGATTAAATCAGAAAATTAAAACTTGATGCCTTCAAAACCAGAACCCAATACAAAAGTAACAAAACAGAAATTCATACCACACACACTAGTATAACCTTTGAAAGATTATAGATTAATTGGATATATATATATACATATTTCTATATATCCTGTTCTACTATAATTATTAGGAAATTAATTAACTTGGTACCACATAACGTTAACTAATCTAGAACTCTTTTATAGGAATTATCCGAGATGGGCTGAGCTGCTGATAGGAGCTATAACTTTTGACAAATCCGCATCCTTGACGAATTTCATCTTTATCATCTATAGCCAGCAACACTCTGTAAAATACGTCAACTTTGCATGGAAGCACAAGCGGTCCATCGCTGTTAAAACCATATTCAGACTCAGCTTCTTCGAGTAGTATCTTGAAGAGTGGGTGGTTTACATACTCAGTTTTGATCACAAATCTCTGTTTCTCGGGCCCGACGTAGACAGAAAAGTAGCCTTCTGGTGCCACTAGGCATTTCCGTGGACGACGTTTCTCTTCTTCTTTATCGAGTCTGGCGTCTATACGAGGCCAGGATTTGCTCTTCTCCCTCAGAGAAGGTATCGATCGCTTGCTGATTCTGCCTATCGATTTGCATCTCTCCCATGTTTTGAGGATCAAGTTTCCTTTCTTTCCTTTTCCTTTTCCTTTACTCATCACATCCATCATATATAACACCGGTAAAATAAATGTGAATCACAGAATAAATATGATAAAAGACAGACGTTGATTAGGTTTAAAACAGCACACAACACTTACGATCGATCAATATTTTGTTAACGAAAAAGTCTTTGAAAAAAAAAAAAAAAAAATCAGAAAGATTGTGTTAACCTCTATCGTAAACCATATAAAACATAAAGGAAACCCTAGGCCTCATTGTGTTACTCATGTTGTTTCAAAAATACAGTAATACAACTGATCAAGAGAAGAAATCCCACAAGTTTGAGAGAGAAATAATATAGAAACGAGATCAAGAGATTCAAAGTGAAAAGGCAGTCATTAAAAGAGAGAACAAATTAAGATACAAAAAACAGAAAGGAGAACCAAAAACAGAAAGGAACCAGAAAGACTGCTTCAAGAGATGTGCTTCGTACTTGCAACTTTATTTCATTATATAAAGGTGTCAAATTGGAATAAAATACAACAAAAATGAGCTCCTACTTGTCAAACCCCAGAAGAAGAAGGCCGTATATTTCTCATTTTATTATTATTTAATTTTAATTTTATTATTATTATTTAAAATCCCTACAATGACTTGAAGAGGCCAATTTATGCTGATTGAGAAATGGATGGAAGTAAACAAACCAAAATTTTACTTTTTTCTTTAAAAGAAATTATTTTCATTTAATAAAACATAAATAGTTACAGAATTGAAATTTCTCCTCTAGATTGTTCTGGTAATTAGTTTAAATATTAATTTTTTATTCATCCGCTGTTTCTTTTGGATAACCTCAAAAGGGTAGAAGCCAGCTGGAAGCTTCCTTCCCTCATTAGCCACCCATAATCTCATCACAATTCGCTTCTTCTTCTTATTCGTCTATGCTCAACTTTCGACGGTAATCAGAAAATCCGTTCGTTGGTATTTGAAATATCAACACATAGAATCTTCATTTAAATATTTTATTTTTCCTTCTTTTAAATTAATACAAAACTTGTAACGTTAATGGATAATCATGATTTAAATAAGAGAATCAATAGTGATTAATATGTTTATGATCGAGATTGACTATGAACATGATTGGTTAGTGTGTTTTTTTTTTAATTTAAAATTTTTTTAAATTATATAAAATAAAAATTTTAAAATTTAAAATAAAATTGTTTGATAAATATTTTATAAATATTTTAATTATTTTTATGAATATTTTATTTTATTATTTTTTATAAATAAGATAGTTAACAAAATAATTTAAATAAATTTTATTTTTAATTAAAAGATAAAAATAATTTAAAAAATTTATAATATTATAAAAAATAAAACCTAAAAAAAAATTATTTTTATAAATTTTTTTGCTGAATTTATTTTTTTATATATACGTATTAAAATTTTTTATTTATTTTAAAGAATTTATGAAAATTTATGTTTAACTGAACTTCTTTTTATTTTTATAAGAGGAAGATAAACTAAAAAAATAATTAAAAAAATACTAGAACTATATTTTATATAAAATATATATATATAACATAAAAATTAATGATATTGACAATTATATACTAGAAGGAAATAATATTGATCGCAATTTTCATTTTTATTTTTTCCCACCAAAGATGGACTTAGTCAATGGAAAGGGAGTGGTGGGTTTTGTATGCATTTAACAAAGAGTTAAGATTTTATTCAAATTCGTAGAACAAAAAACATTTCAATTATTATTTCTTGTTTCCACTAGCTTATGTCTCCTAATCAATTATAGCTAAGCCAACCACGTCGAATGCACAATAATACCTTCTTAGCCTCAATTTCAATTTTCAAACCCAGCACGAATGAAAACCCACCTTATATTCCAAGCTGCATTATGTGTCACACAATTCGTTCATTCGAAAACAAATATGATATAAAATTAGTAAGTTTAAATTAATTTACGATGACATAATTATTAAATAAGCAACACTATATTTGAATTTGTTTATATCCCTATTAATTATATATAATTTTTAAATTAGAACTATCAATTTTATTTTATTCAACAGCACATATAACAATTGTTGGATTCATAATATATGTAGTAAGATCGAATTACAAGCAGTCCATTGCAAATTTGCTGTTAACAATCATTCAAATCATTATACGCAAACTCACAAACAAATAAAGAGTATAAATTAAATGAACGAAGGTAATTTTATAAAAGTTTTTTCCAAAGTGCATACACAAAATTTGAGCTCCACTAAAATATTTTCTCCTCTCTTTCAAAATATTCTCCACCTCTCTAGAGTTGACCATTTTGATTGATACATTAAAAGATTTTTTTTTTTTAGTAATTGAAATAGTATTATAATAAATATTTTTTAAAAAATATATTAAAATATAATATAAATATTTTAAGTGATTGATCCATTTATAATATATTTTATTCACTTAATAATCACGTAAAATTAATATTTTTAATTTTTAATAAATTCTTAAACAAATCATAACGGTTAAAAATATGTTATAATTCCTAATGCAGCATATGTTTTTGGTATGTACGTATATGTATACATATTTAAAAATAAAAAATAATATAAAATAAATACAACATCTAATTGATAGCGTGTTATTGGTTTAATTTTACTGACACCTACTAATTAACTGTAGCAATTGGACTTACAAAGGTTCTCCCTGGCTATATTTGGAGATCCTAGCCATGTGTTCTATAGATTTACAGCAATCGGACAAACCTCGTGGAAGCCAAAATATACCGCAGTACAGGGGAAAGCTGCATCCAGAATTAATATGCACCTGTATGTAACGGGTAAATTAGGATAAATCATATTTATATTATATCAATAAATTTATAATATTTTTATTTTATTTAAATTTAATTTATTTATTTATTATATTAAAAATTTATAAATTCGAATACGATCTATTTATTAATTATATTATTTATTTTTTAAATAATTAATATAATACGATATAATTAAATTATTAATTCAATTCAATCTATTTAATGTATTTAATTAATTAATATAAAATTTAATCTATTTAATTATTTAAATATAAATTAAGTATTAAATATAAATAAATAAAATTATTATATTAAACGATTATTTATTTATATATAATTATTTATTTAAACACGTTTACGTTTATTTTTAACTAATCGTGTCTTAAATGGATAAATCAATTCAGAATGTCAAACTTAAAGCTAATACGATTATTAATTATGTGATACGAATATGATTCTTCTATTATTCATGTTAAAATATTTAAATATGAATTCTTTTAATTTTATCGAATTCGTATCATAACCCAAATTATTACCCCTATCTATACCTGATAGCATTAGGGTTTAGATGGTAGGACAATAACTATCTCAATATTGAAGGTCTTTCATTTTATCATATATTTATAATTGATCCTTAATTGTTACATATTATTATAATTTATATCTTCTAGTTGCCATCTAATTTTTATAAAAATAAATTTGAAGTAGACTTTGCTAGCTTAAAATTAAATTAATTTGAGTAGTTTTTGTTGACACAATACCTTGGAATATAAGTATAAAGACAGAGACAAAAAATAAAAGACAAAATTAAATTTTGGTACATATAAAATAAAATAAAACAAGTACAATGATTACATAAGGGTTCCAATTTCAAGTTTAATAGACTAACTACCCTTTAATTTTTAAGAGGCAAATCGAATTAAAGGCTAAGATAGGATTCCATCGTTTTCAAAGAAAAATGGCAACAAACATGGCGTGTGGGCGGCGCACCCACAATACTTGTAAATTAATGTTTGAATTTGTTGTATACAAGAAAAAAAAATGATAAAATTATATTAGCTAGACAAGTAATGAAAAATGATTGGGTATTATGTAACTATCTAACTATCAACTATTTATTAATGGATTGTATTGGACTTCTAATGAAAATTTTAAAATTTATTTGTAATTAGGGGACTAAAATAATTTGTGGTTGATTAAGAGATTTTTTTTCTTCTATTTTTTAATCTTAATACTTAATTGTTTAAATTTGTTTATTTTAAATAATTATGTTTGTTTATTTTTTATTTAATGAAAAATTTAAGACACTTTTGTTTAAAAAAAGATAAATTTTTTATTTTGTTGTTTGAATGTTAAAATTCTAAAAAATTTAATAAAATATATTTTCAATTAATTAATTTATTTACAAATTTATCTATTTTAAATTCTAATACTTTTAATTTTTTTAAGATAGGTATATTTTTAAGCAAGAAATTATACAATTAATTTAAAATGTTTGATATAATAAAATAACAGAAATATTATTATTATTATTATTATTATTATTAAATTTATTAATATATAATTCAACAATATTTGATTTAAAAATAAATAATTAAGTATTTATATTCAGATTTCATAAAACAAACAAACAAACGAATCATTCAAATTCACACATCCATAACTATTCAAAATTAAACTCGTGTTTTAGGCATTCATTAAAAAAAGAAACGCTGTCTATTTTAGGATAAATATTTTCCAATTCATTTGATTGATCAATCTATTTCAGAAATTTGATTAATATATGCAAAAACATATCTTAAGACGTAAAATTTAGTATATAATCCAAATAAACGTAAATTTAATAGAGATAAAAGTGATTTAAAATTAATATTTTTATATGAACTTTTTATTTCAAATTGTACGTGATACTCAATTTTCTTCAAACTTTAATTTACAGTTTATTTCAATCACAAATAACTTATAGGAAATGTCTAAATGAAATCAATTCAATCAATAAATGAACTGTTACTGTTTTGAAATAATCCAAAGATTATGAAACATGAATGATGAGTCCAATATTAATTTATTAACTTTGATATTCAGTAAAATCCAATTTTATTGCGACATAAAATATTTTTATCAACCATTGTACACTTTTTTTGTTATATATATATATATTTAAAGAAAAAGAGTTGACATAAAATAAATTAAGCTTATTTATTGTTTATTGTTGTCGTAAATTTCACAAACCAAATTTACACGAATTTATCTCAATAGTTTATTTAAAATAAATATTTTTTAAAAATTAATATTATAAGAAGAAAAAAATATATGTTCTCCTCTATTAATTCGATGTAGGCAATTTTAGAGTTCAGACTCCAAATCTATTGCTGTTAATTTATAGTATTTGATAATTTTCATTTACTTTATGCTCTTATAAATTTTTTAAATTAAATTACTATTTATAATTTTTTTTTAACCAAGAATTATAAGTATGTGGTTATTTGGTAGATAAAGGATTCAGTTTACAACTTTACATAATACAAGTAGAATTCGATTTGTAATCTCCTTATTTATTTATTTATTTCATTCCAATTTATATCGATCAAGAATTTCTTCGAGCTACCGATTTGGTTATTTGAACTCGACCCCGTTTGTCCCTCTGCGAGTAGGATACCCATCTAGCCACGTGTCAGTCCAAACGAGCGCCTAAGACGAAGGCCTCTTTAGTAATATCGCATGCTTTACCCGATTTTTGCGGGTTTCTAGTACTCGTATAAAAACTGAAGTCCTAAGAATCGCGCTATGCTCGTGTCACAGGTTTGAGAGCCCGAATTATAACTATTTTCTTCTTCCTTCAAAAATACACGACCCGTCGCCATCAAAATTTTCTATCTACTTTCTTGCTCCCCAAACGTTCCCCAACTCCATGGATTCTGCTAGAAAACAAGAAAAACCTGATTTTTTTGACTCAAAAGAAACGAACAATGATACATTCAATTTTTCACCGATTGATATTAGTAGTGGAAGCGGTAACAGTAGCAGTAGCAGCAGCAGCAGCAGTAGTAGTTCTGGCAGTGATTCGGATATCGCCAAATCGTTTTTTGACAATGTGGAATCTGAATCGAACAAGAAACGCAAATTAGATGAATTGGAAGACGGTTACTTGTTGGACAAGAAACAAAAGATTAATAGTTTGGATTCTGGTGTCTTTTTGCCTCCTGGATTTCTTTCTTTTCTTCAGCCAAATTGTACGTTGGCGCCATTGCCGTTAAATTATGTTGCCCCGGAGACTGTGACGGAGGCTGACCCGGACTGCACACGTTTTTCTGGGGCTGATGGCGCAACTAGCGAGGGTGAAGCGGCTACGGTTTTGAGGCCTTGTAAGCAGTTTTGGAAAGCAGGGGATTATGAGGGAGGCAATGCTGGAGACTCTTCATTGAATTCTGGTGATTGATTTTCTACTGTTTTGTTTCTATCAGAATATTATTTTATTATTCATTATGATCAATATATATAATTATATGATCAAGTATATGTTTATAAGATTTTGTTCTTTTCCTAAGCGTGCCTGAATGCCTTAATAATATTGAAGTTTCTACTTTTCTTAGTGAAACTTATAACAACGCAGATGGTAACATTGGGTTTTATGAAAAGATTTTGAGGTGGTTTAGACAGTCTTAATGCTCTGGAGTATGAACAAGCTTTGGCATGGATTTTTGGATTTAATAAGACAAAGGGAAGAAAAATTCGTACCAATTTGAGTGAGGAAGCAGGATTTGTTTTCTTCTCATTATTTACACAAACTGGATACTGAAGTTTACTGATGCAAGGGTTGTTCAGGGAAACCTGAAATCATTATTAGTCTTGCATTTAAAACTGATATAAATTTAAATATCGGGTTCTGGTCAAAATTTTTGGAGTTTGGGTTTGTGGACTTGGCCATGTGAAGTAAGTATTCTGTTGGTTAGTGAAATTTATTAGTCAAACTTGTAGCCATTCGATATGGAGACAAGAAATATTAATGGAACAGGGGTTGTTATTTATTTTTACAAATATAAGCTTGAAATAGGTTTATGTAAATTTTATAAATAATAAATTAGGTGATATATCTTTAAAAGTTTCAAAATCATTTATTACACCATTTTATCACCCATTTGATGAATGCCACCTCACTTCGGATGAAAAATTGGGAATGTCTAGCATTACTCATAAGGTTAAACTAAATCCACTTGAGTGAGTTTGAAATTTCCATCTACCATTAATTGTTTTGTGCTCAAAAAATTAAGTACTTTGCCTTTTAGTACGCTGAAGCATAATTTTTTCATTTAAATTATGTAGTTGGAATGGATCATGTCAGGGTGCATCCAAAGTTTTTACATTCAAATGCAACCAGCCATAAATGGGCTTTGGGAGGTAAATAGCCAATGAAGTATTTGGTAACAATTATTTTTATTTCTTTGGTAGTCCCCGTGGTACTTCTCTTTTGTGAATGTTACTTATTGATTTTCATGTGCAGCTTTTGCAGAGCTTTTAGATAATTCTTTGGATGAGGTACTTGGTCTCCTTCACTTACCAAATTAAAGTGTGTCATGAGTATTTTCTTCTTTAAAATTTTAAGACTATCTACTGTTGTCCAGATTTGCAATGGAGCAACTTGTGTCCATATAGATTTGTTGAAAAATAAGAAAGATGGAACTCACATGTTGCTAGTTCAAGGTCAGTAGCTCTACGTTGTTTATTTATTTATTTGTTTTTTGGCGGGTGGTGGTATTGTGGTGTTTCATTATATATAGCTCTTGCTCTATAGTTCTTCTATAGAAGTTGAAGAATTCAAGAAAGATGATTTTGTATGACAGAGGCCTTTGTTTTATTTTATATGCTGTTGTCACATCTGCGTAATCATAGTTTCATTTATGCATGATTTTGAATTTTACTGTCCTTCAAGTTTATCTGCATTTTGTCTATTAAATTTTTTCTCTACAAACATCAATTTAATGACTGACTAATGCAGCAAGAGTGAAATACAAAAGCCAAATGGAATAGTTTCCATAGTCCTTTTGAGCACAGATTTTAAAGTATAGGCCATTGAAGATCAAACTGGCAATGACGTTTGAATGCTCATATGCATTGCTGTTACTGCTTCTCATGTCTGTGCTTGCTAGTTTCTAATTTTCTTTTTGATTACAGATAATGGAGGTGGAATAACTCCTGATAAAATGAGACAGTGTATGTCTCTTGGATATTCTGAAAAAAGCAAAATGGCAAACACCTTTTGCCAATGTGAGCTGTTTTATTACTTGGATTACAAAGAATCTTGCATTAGTTTCTGCACATTGTTTTTTTCAAATCATTGTGTACTAAACACAGAGAATACGATATGCTTTTAACTTTTACTGAAACAGTTTCCTTCACATGTGAATTTCAGATGGAATGGTTTTGAGACGAGTGCTTTGAGGAAATAATGGAGAAAGGTTTATCCATTATGTATTTTCATGTTGTTGGGGAAATGATGGAAAAAGGTTTACCCATTATTTGAGTAAATTGTTATTTCTGTAGTGATATTTGTTTTCACAATTACCTTGTCATTTTGTAAAGGCTATTTTAAGCTTTGGGAAAAACATTCTGAATTATGTTTCAAAATTCTCATGATCTAATAACTTTTGAATAACCAAACGGCACTTTTAACTTTTTATTTGCAAAATCTAGTTTTAAACTAATTTAACAATCCCCATTTTTCTTAGCCTGACATGAAGTATTGGACTGCTTTCCTACACATTTTTGAGGGGACTGGAAAGGAAGCCATTGTAGTTCCCGGCATAAGGAAGGTGGTTACAAGTCATTTATGGTCATTCTACAGTTGTGTGACTTTGTATGAATTCAATCCCCAGTATGTATAATTGATTAAAATGTTTATGTGCCTGGAATTGGTATCTGTTTCATATATGTTTTTACCAACATCATCAAATCCCTGCATGTTTATGCTATTTTGTGCGCTGTGTTGTCATTTTATCAAGTAACAGAGCAAACAGAATAATTACTCTTAAGCTATGGTAGTTCAAAATTTTTTCTTTTGACATTTACAATACCTGGACTATCAGGTAGTGACTCTTGAATCATGATGTAACTTGTGTGAAGAATGATGAGTTTTAGGTTTTCAACATGCATGGTAAATTATAGAAGAAATAAAGAATATGATAGGATATATATGTTTCAACTGTTGATGATTCATTCAGAGAGAGGTTATGCAAATAAAACAATTTGAATCCTGGAGACATTGTGGCTTTATAAATAATTTCCCTCACTTCATTATGTCTGTTGGAATAATGTTTGTTTGACATAGTTTCTCAGTCCATTAACTTACATGCCATTTAACTGTTTTTTTTTTCCTTTTTGTCATGATAAGATTGACTATGATAAAAAGGGAGAAACTTGGAATATGATGGTATGATCTTCACTACAAGATTGGAGTAGAAATTTGGAAACCCTAGTACAATTGTCGGCTTACATGAGTAAAGAAGATCTGACTCAACAGCTAAGTTGAAGTTTATCTTTCTTTTATTATACCATATGTCTAGGAAATTAATAAATTGCCTTTTTCATGTATTATGGATGTTTCAGTTTTCTTGGTATCTTGTAATATTCTTCAAGTTGTAACTAATCTCTCTTCCTTTCTATATGTTATTCTGTTTGTGCTTTGCCAATCATAAATGAGGTTAAAGAGGGGTTCAACACTATGATACCCATTAAGGAGTTACTAAGTCAAAGCAGAACCTAACGAATTTGGTTTCACAATCATCATTTTGTTGCTTTTATTTTTTGTTTGTCTTTGCTTGGCATCACTTCAAAGCTGTGAGCATCTGTAGTATCTGTTATTCTACTGTCTCATCATATTTGTTTTTGTTGCCTTTTTATTCTGCAGTTCAACTTTTTAAAAGATCAAGGTACGTGCATAGTAAGGTATAAGCTTTGGGAGGAGGATGAAGGAAATCTGGAGCTAGATGTTGATTCTGATCCACTCATATGCCTCCACAGTTTTACTCATTTGCTAATATCTTTTCTTCTGAATTTCATGTTGTATGTAAAATTTGAATTAATTTTTTCTAATAAGTTTGTTATTCTTGATATTTGGAATGACAGGATATCCAACTTAGAGGAGTAAACCGAGAGGAGAAAATTATAGAGATGGCCAAAAAATATGCAAACTCTAGACAGTTCTTAACTTATCGACATTCTTCAAGGGTAAGTGTTATATGTTATGTACAAAGCATTTTTAATTATTTAACTCCCTTGCTTACATCTGGTTGCTTATATATGAGTTTTAAATAGCCATCAATCCTATTCAGATGTTAATTCTGTTTCTGGTTTCATTGTTGCCAGAGTTATGCATCAATTCTGTACCTCAGACTTCCTACTAGTTTCAGAATTACTCTGCACTGGAAAGATGTTGATCATCACGGCATAGTTGATGACATGATACTGACCAAGGAGATAAGATACAAACCTCTATATCTTCCTGAACGTGTGCCAAAGGATTTGAAAGTGACTCTAGTATAAAATTTGATTTTATTTTTCATTTAGATTTAAGTTTCTCTTCCAGCTCAAAGTAACCTTGGACTGCCTAAATGTTAAATCAGATGGTTGCGATTGGGAACAATGGGGTTTGTGAAGGATGTTGGACATCATATTGATGTCCAAGGATTTAATGTTTACAATAAAAATAGATTAATCAGTTTTCATTTTTCACAAGGCATTTTATGCTTGACCAATGAAAATGCTGACTAAATGGCATACTTGAACATTGACTATGTATTTCCATTGAATTTTTCCTTGGACCTGTAAATTCATGCTTATCAGCCATTCTGGAGAGACTGGAATGCTGCTGGAAGTGATGGTCGAGGAGCTATAGGTAGGTACTGTTTCATTATTTGCAAATTACTTATATTTTGATCTATTTGATGCTTTAAATCAATCGGGTTATAATATGAATTGGTCCCCCACCTTCACTTTTATTATGTCACCTTTTGCAACAGGGGTGTTGGAAGCTAATTTTGTTGAACCAGCTCATGACTAGCTGGGTTTTGGCGTACACCTGTGCTAGCAAGGCTAGAATCAAAATTAGTCTCAATACAAAAGGAATACCGGTTTTTCATTTTTTATCTGTGAACCAATGTGCTTTCGAGCTTAGAATTGGATTGTTATTGGTTCTTTTTCTTTTTGAAAAAAATAAGAGTGAAAACTGCCAAGAAGTTGGTTATGCATCAAGGTGCTTAAAAAGAAGCCTGTTTCTGCAACGACAGAGTCTAGAACATCTGATAAAGACAAGTCCTCTGTTTGCTCAAGTCAGAATGGGCATGACTTCAGTAGTTCCAAAGTAAAACTTATCATGGAAGCTGATAGAGGATCATCAGAATATGATGCTATTCAAGATGGAAACTGTCAGGGGACATCTCCAGCTAGTGGTGAATCTCAAAAAGACCCTGGGTTATGCAGTAGAAGCACTCGGATAACCAATAGTTTATGTTCAAAGGTATATTATTTTTTATTAAACCTTTACAGCTTTTTGCTGGTGCTCCTAATTAGACACTTCAGAGAAATGATTCACTCCAAAGTTTTGTGTAAATAATTTTATTATTAGTATGCGATAGATAGTCCATAGCATTGTAGCTGCCTGCTTGCTTACCGTCCCTAATGCTTTTGCTGAATCGTCCAATGCACAGGCAGCTTTTTTTTAAAGCAGATGGACACACTCTCTCTGATTTTAATCAAGTCAAAGGAAAACAATCATGAATCAAGGGAAAAGTTCTATTATATATTCCGGTGGAACTCAATTCACACATTCTTCTAGCAGCTCTTTGTGATTTCATTCTCACTAATTTTATGTATTTATATTTGCAGCTCTTTATGTATTTATATTCTCACACATTCTCACTAATTTGAAGAAAAAGGGATCACCTACAAAAGAGGAGTTGCTGAATGATTTACAGCTTGAACGAGAGGTCGAAACCGCTTGAAAATCAAGTACTCTTTCTGACTCTATACTTCTAGGCAGAACATATATATAATGTCATTCTGAATTACACCAACTACTTTCCTGTTGATTTCCCATTTGTGCAATCAGTTAAAGGCGGCTCAAAATGAGCTTCGGGAGGCAAAGCAGATAACGGTGGAGTCAATTAACGAGCAGAGTCTTCTGCTTGATATTTTTGAATCAGAAATTGGTGGTGACAGATTACAGAGGAGAATTAAGGGTAAGAGAGAAATTTTCATGGCTTCATGTGATTATAGTGCCTTTAATTTTTTTTCTTTTTCTTTTTCCTTTTTTTCTTTAATGGAATTTGAATTTTATTCTGATGTGTGGTTTGGGAAGCTTCCAACACCATTGGGGAGCAACTTGACAAGGTGAAGCAGCTGGAAGGCAAAGGCACTCGAAACTGCAACATTGATCGTTGAAGCACAAGTAGCATATCGGCAAAACGGATCGTTTGAAGACCAATAACTTGTAGGCGAAGATGAATCTGTGATTGGTCTGGCTTATGTAGTTTGTGCGAAATTTGTTGAGGTTGGTCGTAAATTTAAGTGAAGAAACAGACTTTGAGCTTGTAAATGCAGCGGCAATATTTCTTTTTACCCGTAAATTTAAGTTTATAGTAATTTTGGAATCAACCTCAAAATCGTAATTAATAACTTTATTTTAACCTTGAACCCATTGATGAATGAAATTGACACGAAATATTTATACTTGTATTAAACAATCTTCTTCCTCTTTCGATCTGTTTTCAATTACATGGAAAAAAAAAAAAAAGCATCTATAAACGGCGATGAAACATAATTGAGATACTTTAAACCAAGACTATGGTTTCTGATCTGGCTTTTGAGGGATACTAGGAGGGGATGGTGGGATGTACGGAATCCAAGTTCTGGGATCCCTTAGATTAAATGCAGGTGGAGGTGGAGGAGAGAGTGTAGGAAAAGGAAAGTTAGGTATCCAAGTTCTCGGATCTCCTAGATTAAAAGCACGTGGCGGTGGTGGCGGAAAAATAGATGGCACTGGCGGGAAAGGAGGCAGAGGTGGGAACGGAAAGGGTAAAGATGGCGGTGGCGGTGGTGGCGGAAAAAGAGATGGTACTGGGGGTAAAGGAGGCAGAGGCGGTAACGGAAAGGGTAAAGACGGCGGTGGGCTTGGAAATAAAGGAGGCAAAGATGGCGGACTTGGAAATAGAGGAGGAAATGGAAATGATGGTGGGCTTGGAAATAAAGGAGGCAAAGATGGCGGACTTGGAAATAGAGGAGGCAATGGAAATGATGGTGGGCTTGGAAATAGAGGAGGCAATGGTAAGGATGGTGGGCTTGGAAACAGAGGAGGAAATGGAAATGGTAAGTAGTAAGGGAGAAAGAACTTTGAAGAGTTGAGAGATTTTTGCAGTTCCTCTTTGTGATTTCCGCACAAGGTAGCATTTCTTTCTGACGGTCTATAGCTCAGTGCTTTTAAACTGTATATACAGAGACTATCTCGTTTTGATTTGACTGATATTTCATTTGTAGCAGTTTTTGAACCTGGAACGTTGCACTCAGAAGATGAGCTGCCTATTATGGTTGCTTGGCAGAGAGATTCGATTGCCATACCATCTACACAGTCAACACCATCAACATGAGGTATTTCCAACTTGTACACTCCATACTTATCTGTAGTTCTGTTCACTGAGAAGGTGATCTGCTCTGTGGTTTTAGGGGAACTTGCTTTGAATTTGCATTGAATGTGAACGTCAGCTCCTGATTACAATTAAGATAGAAAATTAAAATGCTTATAATTTAAAAAGCTATACAAGTCTATTGGTTTGATTCTAAGATGTTTACCTGGCAAGAAGTAGCTATGCCTGGAGAAAATGTTGTTTGAACAGGTATCACAATAGACAACACCGACAACAGTGATCCGAGAGGTGGGAGTTGTAGGTTGAGCAGTTGTAGAAAGTGGAAGAGCAAACATGAAAGCAAGAGAAACGGAAAGGAAATGATTGATGGGAGTAGACATGGGAGAAGCCTGAATAAGCTTCTGCAAAAGCAACTGTGTTTAGTGAATTATAACCGGTACGAAAAAACTTATGAATGAAAGTATTAATGTTTTAGCTTGACAAAGATGCCGTGTATTGTGCATATAATGAACCCGTGAGTAGTTGGTGTTAGGACCAACTGTCATCAGATAAATAAAAATGCTTTATCTATTCACTACAAACAAAGACATGTGAAGAACCATTTTGGCAGCTTGTAAGGGAC
>JAVXUL010000012.1:5046231-5057782 GCA_035590515.1 Trichilia minutiflora | reverse complement strand
TAACTTTTACTGAACATTTTCCTTAATATGTGGATTTCAGACGGAAATGGTTTTAAGACGAGTACTATGAGGCTTGGAGCAGATGTTATTGTGTTTTCACGTTGTAGGGGAAATGATGGAAAAAGGTTTATACATATTTGACTAAATTTTTATTTCTGTAGTGTTATTTGTTCTCACAATTACTTTGTCATTTCTGAATTATGTTTCAAAATCTCATGATTCGATAACTTTTGAATAACCAAATGGCATTTTTAACTTTTTATTTCATTTCTTTATAAAATCTGGTTTTAAACTAATTTAACAATCTCTATTTTTCTTAGCCCGACACAAAGTATTGGACTGCTTTCCTATACATTTTTAAGGGGAACTGGAAAGGAAGACATTGTGGTTCCCATGGTAAGTAAGGCTGTTATGAGTCATTTATGGTCATTCTGCAGTTGTGTGAGTTTGTATGAATTCAGTCCTAAGTGCGGATAATTGATTAAAATGTTGTTTATGTACCTGGAATTGGTATCTGTTTCATATTATGTTTTTACTAGCATCATCAGTCCCTGTACATTTATGCTATTTTGCTTGCTGTGTTGTCATTTTGGCGAGTAACAGAGCAAACAGAATAATTACCTTAAGGGCTAAGGCTATTGTAGTCAAAAAATTTTCTTTTGAGGTTTACAATGCCTGGCCTATTAGGTAATGACTCTGGAATTGTGATGGAACTTGCGTGAACAATGGTGAGTTTTAGGTTTTCAACATGCATGGTAAATTACAGAAGAAATAAAGTGGGGAGAATATATGTATTTCAGCTGTTGATGATTCATTCAGAGAGAGGTTATGCAAATAGAACAATTTGAATCAATTGGAGACATTGTGGCTTTATAAATAATTTCCCTCACTTCAGTATGTCTATTGGAATAATGCTTCTTTGACATAGTTTCTAAGGCCATTAAGTGTTAACTTATGTGTTTTTCTTTTTTGATAAGATCGACTATGAGAAAAAGGGAGAAAGTTGGAATATGATGGCACGGTCTTCAATGCAAGATTGGAATAGAAATTTGGAAACCATAGTACAATGGTCACCTTACAAGAGTAAAGCAGATCTAACGCAACAGGTAAGTTGAAGTCTTTATTTTAACCATATGTCTAGGGAATTCAGAAATTGCCTTTTTCATGTGTTGTGGACGTTTCAGTTTTCTTGGTAAATGTATAATATTCTTCAAGCTGTAACTGATCTCTCTTCTTTTCTTTATGCTATCCTGTTTGTTCTTCGCCAATCGTAAATAAGGTTAAAGAAGGGTTCAACACTATCATACCTGTTAAGGATTTACTAAGTCAAAGCTGCACCTAATGAATTTGGTTTCACAATCATCATTTTGTTGCTTTTATTTTTCCTTGGTCTTTGCTTGTCATCGCTTCAAGTCTGTGAGGATTTATAGTGTCTGTTATTCTACTGTCTCATCATATTTGCTTTTGCTCTCTTTTTATGCTGCAGTTCAACTTTTTAGAAGATCAAGGTACAAGCATAATAATATATAATCTTTGGGAGGATGATGAAGGAAACCTGGAACTAGATTTTGATTCTGATCCTCATGTATGCCGTTCACAGTTTTACACAGTTGCCAGTATCTTTTCTTCTGAACTTCCTGTTGTATGTAAAGGTTGAATTAATTTTTTCTAATAAGATTTGTTATTCTTGATATTTGGAATGACAGGATATCCAACTTAGGGGAGTCAATCGGGAAGAGAAAAACATAGAGATGGCCAAAAAATATCCCAACTCTAGACATTTCTTAACTTATCGACATTCATTAAGGGTAAGCATTATATGTTCTTTACAAAGGATTTTTAATTCTTTAACTCCCTCACTTATGCCTGGTTTCTTATATATGAGTTTTAAATAGTCATCAATCCTATTCGGATGTTAATTCTGTTTCTGGTTTCATTTTTGCTAGAGTTACGTGTCAATTCTGTATCTCAGACTTCCTCCTAGTTTCAGAATTACTCTGCGTGGAAAAGATGTTGAACATCATGACATAGTTGATGACATGATGCTGACTAAGGAGATAAGATATAAACCTCTATATCCTGAACGTGTGCCAAAGGATTTGAATGTAACTCTAATATAAAATTTTATCTTATTTTTCATTTTGATTTTTATTTCTCTTCCAGCTAAAAATAACCTGGGACTGCCTAACTGTTATATCAGATGGTTGCGACCGGGATAATTGGGTTTGTGAAGGATGCTGGACATCATATTGATGTCCAAGGATTTAATGTTTACCATAAGAATAGACTTATAAAGGTCAGTTTTCATTTTTAACAAGGCGTTTTATGCTTGACCAATGAAAATGCTGACTAAGTGGAATATTTAACATTGAGTACGTATTTTCCCTTGAATTTTTCCATTGACCTGTAAATTCGTGCTTATCAGCCATTCTGGAGAGTGTGGAATGCTGCTGGAAGTGATGGTCGGGGGGCTATAGGTAGGTATTGTTTAATTATTTGCAAATTACTTGTATTCAGATCTATTTTATGCTTTAAATCAATATTTGTGATATGGATTGGCCACCCACCTCACTTTTATTATGCCTTCTTTTGCAACAGGTGTGTTGGAAGCTAATTTTGTTGAACCGGCTCATGACAAACAGGGTTTTGAGCGCACACCTGTGCTAGCAAGACTAGAAGCAAAATTAGTCGCAATACAAAAGGAATACTGGTTTGTCATTTTCTTATCTATGCACCAATGTGCTTTCGAGATTAGAGATTGGATTGTTAACAGTTATTTTCTTTTTTGAAAAAAAATAGGAGTGAAAACTGCCAAGAAGTTGGTTATGCTCCAAGGCGGCATACAAAGAAGCCTGTTTCTGCGAAGACAGAGTCTAGAACATCTGATAAAGACAAGTCCTCTGCACGCTCAAGTCACAATGGGCATGATTGCAGTGGTTCCATATTAAAACGCATCGTGGAAGTTGACAAAGAATCATCAAAAGATGATGCTCATCAAGATGGAAGCTGCCGGGAGCCATCTCTAGCTAGTAGTGAATCTCAAAGAGACACTGAGTTATGTGGTAGAAGCACTCGGATAACCAACAGTTTACGTTCAAAGGTATATCTTTTTTATTAGACTTTGACAGTCGATCATTGGTACGTCTCAGAAGACACCTCAGAAAAATAATTCACTCCATAGTTTTATCCAAATAATTTGATAATTATTATGCCGTGTATAGTCCGTAGCATTGTAGCTCCCCTGAACAGTCACTTTGCTTGCTTACTATTCCAAATGCTTTTGTACTGAATCATCCAATGCACAGGCAGCTGCTGTTCATGCAGATAGGCACATTCTCTCCAACAGTAATACAGGGGTTTCAATCAAGTCAAAAGAAAAAAATCATGAATCAAGAGAAAGGTGTTATTATAGATTCCCTTGGAACTCAATTCACGCATTCTTCTACCAGTTCTTTGTGACTTTGTGATTTCATTCTCACAAATTTTATGTATATATATTTGCAGATGGAAGAAAAATGAATCACCTACAAAAGAAGTGTTGCTGAATGATTTACAGCTTGAAAGAGAGAGGTCCAAATCGCTTGAAAATCAAGTATGTCTCCATTATGAATTACAGTCACTATTTTTTACTCTATACTTCTACGTAGACAGATCATATATATAATGTCATTCTGAATTACCATTTGTGCAATCAGTTAAAGGCAGCTCAAAATGAGCTTCAGGAGGCAAAACAGAGAACGGAAGAGTCAATTAACGAGCATAGTCTTCTGCTTGATATTTTTGAATCAGAAATAGGGATGCGAGACAAGGAGTGTGAGAGATTACGGAAGAGAATAAGGGTAAGGGATAAATTTTCATGGGCCTTTTATTTATTTATTTATTTTTTCCGTTTAGTTAATTTGAATTTTATTCTGATATGTGGTTTAGGAAGCTTCTAACACCATTGCGGAGCTACTTGAGAAGGTGAAGCAGCTGGAAGTCAAAAGAGCTCAAAACTGCAACATTGATCGTCGAAGCACCAATGGCATATAGGCAAAGAGGATCGTTGAAGACCAATAGCTTGTAGGCAATGATGAAAATCTGTAATTGGCTTGGTTTATGTAGTTTGTGCGAATTTTGTTGAAGTTGCCCTTAAATTTATAAAGAAACAGACTTCGAGCTTGTAAATGTGGCGGCAATATTTCGTTTTACTTGTAAATTTAAGTTCATAGTAATTTTGGTATCAACCTGAAAATCCTAATTAATAACTTTATTTTTAACCTTGAACCCATTGATGACACGAAATATTTATACTACTATTAAGCAATCTACTTCCTATTCCAATATGTTTTCAACAACGCATAAAAGCACTCTATAAACGGAGATAAAACATAGTTGAGACAATTTAAAACCTAAAGACTATGGTTTTTGATCTTGCTTTTGAGGGATACTAGGAGGGGATGGTATCCAAGTTCTTGGATCTCGTAGATTAAAAGCAGGTGGCGGTGGTGGCGGAAAAAGAGATGGGACTGGTGGGAAAGGAGGCAGAGGTGGGAACGGAAAAGGTAAAGACGGCGGCGGCGGCGGCGGTGGCGGAAAAAGAGATGGCACCGGCGGGAACGGAAAGGGTAAAGATGGCGGTGGGCTTGGAAATAAAGGAGGAAGAGGAGATGGTGGGCTTGGAAATAAAGGAGGAAGAGGAGATGGTGGGCTTGGAAATAAAGGAGGAAACGGAAATGATGGCGGGCTTGGAAATATAGGTGGAAACGGAAGTGGTGGTAATTGAGGTAAACGATGCCAAAAGAAACCGTAGGGTGGGAAGTAATACGGGAGAAAGAACCTTGAGGAGTTGAGAGATTTTTGCAGTTCCTCTTTGTGATTTCCACACAAGGTAGCATTTCTTTCGGATGGTCTAAAACTCAGTGCTTTTAAACTGTATATACAGAGACTATCTTGTTTTGATTTGACTGATATTTCATTTGTAGCAGTTTTTGAACCCGGAACTTTGCATGCGGAAGATGGGCTTCCTATTAGGCTTGCTTGACAGAGAGATTCTATTGCCATACCATCTACACAGTCAACACCATCAACCTGAGGTATTTCCAGCTTGTATACTCCATACTTATTCGTAGTTCTGTTCACTGAGAAGGTGATCTGCTCTGTTGTTTTGGGGGAACTTGCTTTGAATTTGCATTGTATGTGAACATCAGCTCCTGATTGCAATTACACAGAAAACTAAAAATGTTTATAATTAAGAAGCTCTATACAAGTCAATTGGTTTGATTCTAAGATGTTTACCTGGCAAGAAGTAGCCATGTCTTGAGAAAGTGTTGGTTGAACAGGTATCACAATAAACAACACCAACAACAGTGATCCGAGAGGTGGAAGTTGTAGGTTGGGACGTTGTAGAAAGTGGAAGAACAAACAAGAAAGCAAGAGAAACAGAAAGGAAATGATTGATGGGAGTAGACATGGAAGAAATCTGAATAAGCTTCTGCAAAAGCATTTGTGTTTAGTGACTTAAACCTGGTACACTATGAAAAAACTTATGAATGAAAGCATTAATGTTTTAGCTTGACAAAAATTCTGTGTTGTGCATATAATGAGCCCGTGAGTAGTTGGTGTTAGGACCAACTGTAATCAGATAAATAAAAAATGCTTTATCCATTCGCTACAAACAAAGACATGTGAAGAAACGTTTTGGCTGCTTGTGAGGGCCAGAGAGAAAAGGAGGTGTTTACAACACTGTAGCATATTGACAGGTAGTGAGGATTGATTTGGAGGCTCTATTATTTTCTATAGTAATAATAGAAGAGAAGACAGATCCAAAACCACGACACTATTGCAGAGGTACCAAAATTGAAATTTATTGATGAACTCCATTGGTTTTTATGCTTGCTTTCCCACTTATTTCTGCAATTGGCTCTCAGTTTGTCAATGTGTTTTCATTGACCTGTAGAACAAAAGGACAGCCACAAGGTAAGTGTATGCTTTTTTAACCACTGTATTTGTTTGTACATATTGCAATAGGATTATTAGTCGGATAGCTCCGTCAATTCTTTGGCAGTCTCCTGACTTTGCTGACATCTGACAATGAAATGTGAAATATAAAAATACCTTTTGATTGATCTAATGGTTTGCAGCTCATAATAGAGATTGTAAATTCTAAGCATGAACTTGAGTCCCGTCTAAGTCAATATATGTCACAGATTTTCTGCGGATTATTCTGGGATTTTGGTGGAGGTTGAGAATCCACTGATAAATAAAATTTAAAGTTGTCTACTCTAAGTTCATTTAATTGAATAGATTAATGCATGGGAGCATCTGGTACAGTTGGGCAGGTAGCTGGACCTTGATTTGAGTGGTAATTGGGAGTTGCAGAGATTCTCTTATTAAACCCCATTACCAAAATGGGAATTTGGCAGGCAAACAAGTGGTCCAAAAATAATTTCTGGGTATCCTTGATTAGCACTATGGAAGATTAAAAAAGCCTGGCATTATTATAGCTGGACTTTGTGTAATTTTTTGTTTAGATCTCAAAGGCTGCTATAATCTGATGGCTGTCTTCTTATATATATATATACACACACATATATATGTACATTGATGTAATTTGAGACTTTTAATACTAGCAATGATTGAATAATGCTGACTTTTGGAGATTTTGATTTTTACTTGTTTGCTATAATACCGTTTTCCCTACTCCCATAAATAAATTGGTAAAATAATTGTTTGGCTTTCGTTCTTTGTATGGGCCAGTCGAAAGAAACTGGCTTTGACCAGCCTCATTCAGTTCTCACTTGGAAGCCTCGAACACCTTGTCCTCCATAACATTACGCGAAGGCTCGATTGAGACCCAAGTATTACAACTTATTTTTAGGGCTGGCTTATTTCTCTTTAGTATGATCCTAATTAATACCCTATCCATTAGAGGAAGGCATGAAATTGACATGGGAAAAGAGAATTATACTCCTTTATATATTTTTATTTAAAAAATAAATTTAAACTATACTTTCTTATTTTAATTTTATTTACTGGACTAAAATTGATAAATTTTAAATGAAAAAAGTGTTAAGCACCCATATGCCTTAACTTATTTCTCCATTAGGAATTTCCATATGCATTTACATTTGAGTAGGAAATACGTATGAGAATGGCATTGAGGTTAGAATAAGAATATGCTTAGGCTCATGTATATCCCATGTTCGTCTTAACTAGAGCTGTTAAAATGAGTTCGACCCAACGAACCAGCCAGCCTGTTTGTTTAATCAGTAAAATAAACAGGTTAGGGTCAAAAGTTTTTAATCTGCGAATTAAACGGATCTGTCCGATTATATTAATTAAAAATTTAAAAATATTTTTTTAATTAAATATTTATTATATATTTATAATAATAAATTTTTTATTTTAAAAATTAAATTAAAAATATTTGTTATTATAATTTATTGAACTTTATGTGAGTATAATTTTTTGTTATAATTTTTTAGGTTAAATTAAAACATTATACTGAACTTTATGTGAGTATTGTTGAACCTTTAATTTTTATTATAAACTTAAGTAAAATTAAAAAAATAAAAATAATTAAAGTTACGAATCAAATTATTCTAATTTATTGTATCTTCCCAACTCAACGTGATAATGCTTTTGCACCAGAACGAGAGAGGCATTGCCCTTCGACCGCCACTTTCGACATTTCACAATCATATTTATAAAAACATAAATATGATTTTAATATTTAATGAAAAATTAACAAATATTAAGAAACGCATGCAGTAGATGACTCCCAGGCACTCGGTAGGTCCCATCTATCATCAGTCCCATCGCACGCAATAGTCCTTCTCTTAGATGACAGTTAGTGACAAGACATGATTCCCGGTCGGTTTTCCTGCAGCTTTAACGGTCACGGAACAGCAGAAAGATGACAAAATTCAACCACATGAAATCTAAAAACACTTGCTAAATTGCTAATTATATCTTGTAAGAAATTCACTTACTCCTTACATCAATTATCTATAAAAAAGGAGGGATTAACAACATGACTCCATTGGATGATAATTGAGCGTCACACTATCAGCTCGTATATGTTACACTATGGAATATTAAATCGAGGTAAAACATTCATGGAAATGATGAAAACAAATCCACTCCATTTTGTTTCTTAATTTTTATGCCAAAATTCAAAGCCAAAGAGCTCCGGCCTCCTTGAGAAGAGGGACTAGAGTGCCATTAATATGAGAAGCCATGACTCTGTCCATGGAACCAATAAGTTTCCCACCAATGAAAACAACAGGAACAGCGGAAGAATTTCCAAGCAACCTCATCAGAACTCTCTCAATTTCTGCACCTCTTGGGTCTTGATCAATCTCGTACACGGTTGGATTCACTCCCATTCCACAGAAAAGCCTCTTCACAGCGTGGCACATGCAGCAACTACTGACGCTGAATATCACCACCGCACTCGCTGATGCCAGCCTCGCAACCTTATTCATAGGATCTTCCCTGCTCATTCTCGTCGATGCCGCAGGAATGTAGTATACCCAAGACTCCATCTGGTAATGATTATTATTATTATTATTATTTTGCTTGAAACAAACAAGAAAAAGATTACCCAACAGGATGGAAAACAAGTTTTGTTCTGTTTGTTCAAGGAAAATGGAAGTTTTTGATTATGTGATGAAAGCAGGTAGTGATATATATATGGATTGTGAAGTGCAGAGTGGTATTATGGTAATAATGTTAAGTTTGTCCGTTGTTGTCGCAGCGCGTGCGTAGAAGATTTTGTAAATCTTGCTTTAAAAGGATTGTTGTCTGGAGATAGAAGACACTGCATGTACACTTACGAGTAAGCATTTATAGAAGCAGATGTGTCAGTTAGAGAAGGCGGCTACAGGAAATTTGTCTACTCTAGAGAGTAAATATGAACCTGATTAATAGTTAAAATTTGAAGTAAAAACAAACTAATAAAATTTACAGTGACCTTAGAAGTTTCTTCGGGAAGGAGGGTTAGGCTTGGGACACGGAACTATCAACTAAGCTTTTTCAGGCAAAGCCTGAAGGGATTTATGAACGGCTATCTTCGTCCTCGTTGTCGGATCTCGGGATTAACATTTTATTGTTTGTGACGTGACCCTTACGCTCATGCATACTGTTTATTTAATTCATTGGATTCTGGGTATGTTCTGTTCTATCTCAACAATATTATCATGCTCATGTTGCCCCAGAAGAATCATATAAACCCAAAAGAATCCTTTGGATTTGCCGATGCATCACCATCATTTTTACAGTTTCAGTCACCACGTCCCATGAATAAGTTCTACAGGCTTGGGGCCAACAGCCCTGGTGGTCAAAGAAGAGAAATTAAAAAGAGTAGAATGCCAATATGATGAATTTTCACTTGGATCTTACCGCTTTATTGACCGAATCATAGGAAATACGAAGTCTCAGGAAATTCAGTTCCTTATTTTGTGATTGTGACTGTAATATCGGAAATTACAGTAAACTTTTTGGGTTAATTCCCGTTTCTTTACCTAATTATCCATTATTTCTTTTGTTTTTTTTCAAACACTACCCACGTTCTCACGAGGTTATCTCCTGATTGAGTAAAAGACGAGAGTGACTCGTGGAGAATTTATTGACAAACACGTGATAGGTCTATACGTAGCTCTCGATCGACGATCCGTTGTCCTTAGTTAGAAAACACTTAATCTCAAAGACTCTTCGTCCCTTATCCTAAGGACTCTTTGTCCCTGAGTCAGAAAATATTTAACCCCGAGAACTCCTCATCGTTAATTTAAAAGATGCTCAATCTTGAGAATTTTTCATCTCTAATATAAAGAATCCCTAATATTAATATAAAAATAAAAATAATTAAAAGAATATATAAGATCCCGTAGTATGAAGTGTTGCTTTATCATGAAATTCATCTGTCTCATCACCCGTCATATTTTAGATGATGTGACGGTGACAAAACCTGCAACCCTCCAATCTGACATCTCATCGTCCATTGAATTTCAGATGATATAATAGTGGCAGAACCTGCAACCCTTCAGTCTAACGTCTCATTGCCCGTTGAATTTCAGATGATGTGATGGTTGCAGAACCTGCAACCCTTCAGTCTGACAATATAACCTTTAAATGAATACGACTAACACACTGTTCAAAAGCAAGTAATCTCATCATTCCTCATATCCATCAAGTCTCTTAGGAACTCTATAAAAAAAAGATGAACCACAACATAAAGACATTTTGGTCATTATCTCTCAATCTCTTATCTTTTATTTACTAAGCTTTTCTCTCATTCTCTTTCATCTTCACTTAGTTATGCATTGAAGTTTTTCCATCGAAAAACATCTTCAATGTTACTATTTTACAAAAAATGCTAGACAAAACTCATCCACATCACAATCATCCTACTTACTTAACTACTCTTCATCAATGTTAAGACATCATACGATGTTTTTTGCATCAATACCTCCATTAATTTAAAAAACATTTTTTGAGGGTAATGTTGTATTTTAACGAGAATAACTTGTGGCAAAAATATTAATTGACATGGACACAATTTCATAGGATTTTTTTTAATATATGTCAGATTTTACATCATTTTAACTTGAACAATACCAATACCAAAAATCACAAATCTCAAAATTCCTAATTTTTAAAATTTTTTCTTATTTAATGTTTATCTCTTATCTATTTGTTTCTATAGGAAATTAAATAATTTAACACAATATGTTATTAATATTTTATATTAATAATTTTTATTTATTTTATTTGAATTTTAATCACATAATACAATAAATATAATTATAAAATAAGATAAAATATATTATAAAAATACACATATGTAAAAATAACAAAAAGAGTTTTATTAATATTATTTTTAACTTTGTATTTAAAAATAGTAAAAAAAGAAAAAGAAATTTTTTTTAAATCTTCTACATCTTCATATTGTATTAAAATTTAAAAACAGCAGTGGCAAGAACAACATTGTACGGAAGAAAATGAAGGTGATGATTAAGCATTTTATACTGGCCATATGATTGACATCCTAATTCCTCGATCAAAATTTCAATTATAAAAATAAGGATCAAAGCTATTCATCGTTTATTCTAATTTTTTTGAAATTTGAATATTAACGCTTATTTTATTATCAATTAAATGATAAAGATCAAATTTATTTAAAAGCCAAATATAGTGGTAGAAGATAAATACTATCCCTAAATTCAAGATCGTGATACTAACTATAAATGAGAATCAAAGTTATTCAAGGCATGTATTGATTTAAACTAAGCTTATAAGATTAATATATGAAAGATAAATTCTATAATTTCTTTATCCTTGACTTATGGTAAAAATCCTAAATCTAATTGCAAAAGTAGTTTATTTTATATTTATGGTAATTTAAATACTAATCCTATAAATAATCGTCTAATCCTATAATTAGTCACTTAGATAGAAATTTAGTATAAGAATATGTTAGATTTCGATTTTAGAAATCGATATATGTGACAATTACCACGATCCCAAAAAATATATTTTATTAATTAGAATATATTACAAAAATACGTAA
>JAVXUL010000012.1:5023659-5038566 GCA_035590515.1 Trichilia minutiflora | reverse complement strand
TCCCAAAAAATATATTTTATTAATTAGAATATATTACAAAAATATGTAAGGTATTTAAAAATCTATTTTTCATTCAATTTTCAAATATAGCATAATAACAAATATTTCAAAATATTTTGAATCTATTATGATTTTAAAATCAAATACAAGTCATCATCTAGTACCAATACAATTCAAATCAAACAAAATCATTTTGAATATATATTCGGTTAAGTAAAATAAAATATACAAAATCATTTAATAAACTATCAAATTTATTCAATAAAAATATTCTCAGTGGATCAAGTATATAATCATTTGAATCAAGTACCTAATACAAAAGAAAAACTTGAATGAGTACTATCACGCTTACCCGTTGAATGTATTATCTTAAAATATAGGCAAAAAAGAGGGGTGAGTATTAAGAAACACTCAGTGAGTGAAAATCAAATCAAATAATGTGTTAAATTTCTAACAAATCCTTTTAGGAAACCTATTAATATTGAGCTTTTGATAGAGAAATGATGGTAATCATAAATTGATTGTGACATAGTCTAAATATCACTGACAAATCACAATATCAAATCCTCTCGGTTTATAGGATCCCATCCGTAACTGATAGAAATAAAATACCATAGTATATTATGTTTTTAGGACTATTAGATCATATAGGTCACTCACACTATTTTATTTATACTACATGATCGATCCTCACCATTGGGTTATTGAATTCTATCCATACTATTTTATGCTGTATAGAAATCTTCATCTTCAGAAAATTAACAGTAATAGCACACAATGCTAAAATCATCATAACCAATGGCACGTAAAATTATGATAAAAAATCATGGTTCACAAGACCAAAATCATGATAATCACGACATGCAAGACTAAATCAATAAATCAAGAAGAAAAAATCATCAATAAAATCATCTTTATTGAATATATAAAAAAAATCTTATACTCGACCTCCTAACCTAAACCATATCGTATACAAAACATACCACAAGTCACATAACTCGTTAAAGGTTAACATTCATGATTGGCCTCCAACCTCAAACATATGTCTCTCTCTCTCTCTCTCTATCTATCTATCTATCTATCTATCTATCTATCTATCTATCTATCTATATCTATATATATATCGTAATCATTATAAAATTATCATCTATATCTACCATAAATAAAGGACCCTCTCCAATTAAATAACCTTCGTCTCCAAATACAAATCATATAAAAGCTTTCTATTTCTTTAAAACATATATATAAGAATATTTAATTATGTTTAAGCAACATTTAAAGAAGGTAAAAGGATAAGAAAACATTCACTCACCACTACAAGACGGGGAATCACTTTTTTAATGGTTTTCTCGCACGACGAATCTTGAACCATTTCGTTAATATATATATATATATATGTGTGTGTGTGTGTGTGTGTGTGTGTATGTATATAGATATAGATATAGATATATAATTAATGATCGTTCCTCTTAAATTCAACATGCAATGCATGAGAAAATATCTAAGAGTGCCCTGTTTGAAGTTAATAACCATTTATGATATTTTTAATTCTATTTGATATTTGAATTACCATAACCCTAGCAAAACGTCCAAATCGAGTCTAATCCCTAGAAAATCAATATTCGTGATACTTTTTAATCCTATTCTACTCCAATTCTTCGAGATTAAACTAAATCATCAATTTCACAAAAATTCTTTATTATATAGTAACCAAACTTTACTTTTACTTTGCCTAAATTCCAAATTTACATTTTCATAAAACAAATGGTATACATAGATTCGTTACGTTCTAATTAACAAACTTTAAACTTTGAGAATAATCATTTAGGGTTTGTTTAGAAAGCGTATAAACAGTAATCAAAATCTTTAATTTTATCGAATTATGTCTAAACAAGTAATTTTAATAAAAATCGAGTTAAGAAACTCATTTAAAGGTTGAAATTAACCGTAAGAGACTTTTTACAAATCATTGAATTTTCTTTAGTATAAACAGTGAATTCTAAGCCTTCTTTTTGCTCTCCAAGCGTGAATCACCGTCAAAACGATAAAACCAAGTATGCAGGATGTAAGGATGATAAAGGCTACCAATTTCTTACAAAAAACGAGAATTTAATTGGTCGTATATAAAGAAATTAAAAAAAAATGGACATGAAGCAAAAACTATGAGGATAAATGGGAAAAAGTGAAGAAGAAAGGAGAAGAGAGCAAATAAAATTACTGTGCAAGCTTATATATAAAGACATGCACAATTACCATTTTACTCTTGAAAAATCAAAAAAGATATAAATTTTTTATGGCAAAGTTGATATTTTCACAGGATTTTCGATCAATTTGGTCAAACAAAATTCGTTTGACTAAACCTACTTCAATTGAACGAATTTATTTTTTCATTCAGTTGAATTTTTCGTAATTCTCTAAAAAATTTGTGATTAAGTGTTCGTTCGAATGAATCTGCATTTCATTCAACCGAACTTTATTCTTTCAAACTAATTAAAAGATTTGATTTGATCGAATTTTTTAACAATTCTTCGTTCAATCGATTTTCTTTATTCGTTCAACCGAACTTCTCTTCTAATGGAATATTTTAAAACTAATTCCTCGAATTCATTTCTAACTTATTCTTTGACCATTTTCTCTCAAATTCTTTCTTAAATCATTCAAGAAGGCCATCACATAATCGTTATTTAATTTGATATCCGAACATATACAACTTGTGAAAGTGATAAAAATACCCTTAGATAATAAACTGACTAAAATACTGTTATATTAAAAATATGTTGTTTATAGAATAAAAGAAAAAAAGTTATATGATACATGAAAATCTCAAAGATTACATATGCAGCGATCTTTAAAATTATGTGATAAACATTTTACTAGCATAGATCACGTATAAATTCTAAGATTACATATAAATCTAAGAATAACTAATTAATCATAATTCACCTCTTCGTCACCATAAACTACAACATATCAAAAGATAAGTGGTGCAAATCTACTTGCTTTTAAAACCTACAAAAGAATAAGGTAAATATGTAAATGGAATTCAAACATTTATTATCTTCTTGTAGACTTCATTTCAATAATAGATCTAAGATGACAAATTTGTGTGTTGGAAAACAGCTCAAATTTCAGGTATCAACAAACATAAACTTTATTCTCTATCTTAATTTTAATTTTAATTTTAATTTTCTGCTCATAACTCATTTTTTCTTCACTTTTTTTTTTTTTGACCGAAAAAAAAAAAACACCGCCTTCCACTGTAACTTCAATTTTATTCTCTATTTTTTCTCCGCTGTAATTCCACTTTTTCTACCATTTTTCAATTCAAGAAACCAAATCAACACTTATAATTTTCCTCTGCAACTTCAATTTTTTTCTCCATTCCAACTCTATTTTGTCTCCAATTTATTCTCCCTCCACAACCAAACCCAGACCTCCAACCCATGCTTTTGCGAAAGTGACAATGGTGGAAATTAGTAAGCCAAACCTAAACATAATACCGAAGCTGAAGCTGTGTTTCCATAAACCGAGAGTCGAGAGCTGCGGCCCACGTGCGACGGCATATGAGCTGGGTGCGAGACGAGAGTTGTTTCTGGTCGTTGAGAGCAACATGCGAGAATTGATGTAAGATCTTACAGTCGATGGTATGGTGTGGGAGAGGCTGCCTGTGCCGGATGGTAATTTTTACATTGTTTTTTTGAATTAGAGAGGCGAGAGAAAAAGGAAACAGCGTATGCAGGGAAGCTGTGGAAGAGCAAAGAGAAGAGAGGGAGAAGATAAAAAATAAAATAAATTAAAAAAAATAGTCTTAGGAATTTATTGATTCTTTTATCTGCAAATGTTTTAATTATTTATCTTTATATAATAGCTATTTCATTTTTTAAATTTAATTATTTGGTAAGAATATTGATTTGATAAAATTTCTTAGAAAAAGAAATACATAAGATTTGATAATTTAAAAATTAATTTTAATGTAAAAGTTTAAATTATTATGGATGTCTCGTTTCTATCTAAAAATATATACTTACTGTATGTTAACTTATTTATAGTATAATAAATAATAATAATAAATTAATATACACTAAAATTATTTTTTTATTGTCCAGCATTACTGTAAAGTTCAAATTTGTGTAGATTAGATGGGTTCTTTTGTCTTTTAGATAAGGGTATTCTTGTTATTTCATTTTTAAAATTTCATAGTCATAATTTTGACTTTCTATTCTAGGATTATGATGCACGTAAGTAACGATAATAAAGTAATTACTTAAAAAATTTTATTATTTGAATAATAATATCTCATGACTTAAAAATAAAATCGACCAAATTTTTTTAAATTTGTTTTCACAAAATTTGTCGAGTCATAATTAATAATGAAATTTAAGAAAACTGACTGAGTCATGATTTGAGGTGTTTTTTGTATTCCGATTATTATTTTTCTCGATAGAATGGACTCGAGCTTTTGCAAAGCTTCTTTCAAGTCTTGACTGCCACTGATGCTGGGCAGCTTATGCACTCCTTCAGCAACCACCAAGATTGTTACCTGAAATGTTTGATAAAAAAGAAAAGGGTCAAGAAGTAAAATGAAAAAAATATAGTCTTTTACCATGGCAGAAATCCTGAAGTAAGCCAACACTACCAAATTCAAATCGATCAAGGCCAATTTTGCGATTTCGTGTAAGTTGCCAATTTTGTTGTTTTGAGCAAGGTAGCCAACACAATCGATCATGGCCAATTTTGCAGTTTCGAACAACCGTAATCCTGCTACAAGTGCCTACACATTCCCACTTTCAAGCAAGGCAAATTTAAAATGCCACACATTCGATCAATGCCAAATTTAAAGAAATTAGATATTTTTAAATAAGATAAAATTATGTATTTTTGAGCAAGTTTAAATTTATTTTTGAGTTAAACTATTAGAATTTTATAATTTGATTATGAGGGACATTATTATCATCCGAATGATAAATTTTTGGTTTATTTTTAAAAGAATTTCCTTTTAGGTGTGATCAACTTTCAAAATCAGATGAAAAATATGATCATTTTCATAAATTTTCTAAGAAAAAAAGAGAATTAACCCTAAACTTTCGAGTAATGAAGCTTAAGAATTTGTGCCTAGTTATCCCAACAGGTTAAACAATTGGTCCTCATCAAAGAGTGAAAAATTACATTATTTCTTGTATACAATATGTATCTAATAGTTATCATTACTTATTAAGACACAAAGAACACACACTTGTGAGTGTTGTGCAGTATAATTTGTTTCACATATGAGAATAGGTCAAGTATACTGAATTCACTTTGTGTGTTACATCCTAATCCATGGGATCCATCTGTGATAATTGTCTCACAAATCCTTAATACACTTTCTATAACTTAGAAAGCATATCAAGAACCTATAAGACTTCTATAATTTTAATAAGATTGTTGCTGCTGGAACTCAACCAACAAATTAGAAAATTATAGAACACTCACCTGAATCTTTCGCTCCTCAAGAATAAAAAAACAATGACAGTAATTCACAATGAAACAAAACAAGAATCAAAGAAAGAAAAAGAATGAAAAATGACTAAGAAAAGAAGATGAACACCAGTCAAAATTCAGAGGAAAAATATCAAGGAATTTTATTTCTCCAAGAAGCTTGCATCCCACGTCTGTTTTAATTCTTGACCCCTGTCCATTTATTTATACACTAAGCCACATTCACCTTAGCCTATGTGACAGCAAGAACAAACTAACAAACCCTTCATAACTAACTTCCAGCTTGCACCAGCCACTTGCAGCAATTCCCTCCAAAATGTCTTTGCAACTTGCTTCAGCATCTTCAGCTTGCCTCAGTTCCTGCAGCTTGCTTTATGTTAGTTCCAGCTCAGATTCATCTCCAACTTCACAACTCCAGCTTTGTTTCAGCTTCCCGAGCTTCCATCTTAAGTTGCTGCTCCCTCTTGATTTTAAACTTGTTCCCAAAATGCATTTTGAATCATACATTCACAAAGATAAATAAAAATATACTTCCAATAACATTCAAATCAATCAAAATATTCTTCTTTTCAAATCCACAATCCAAAATCAATTTGGGAAAAACTCAACCTCAACAACAAAAAATCCAAGCATCTCAAAATCATATGCAAAATCCATCAACCAATCTGAGAATAAAATCAATAATCTCAATAACGTTTACAATCATCATCCATTCGAAGTTTACAAAATTTCAACTTTCAATTTTACAATGAAAAGTAGTTATCAAATTCAAACATACAAATACAACAAAAAGCTTTCAATGGACTACTCATCCTGATGTGAGTCAAGATAAAGATTTTATACCTGAAAGTCTGAAACTGCACTAACTACACAAACTCTAATGACTCTATCTTCTATACGTTCGTTATATCCTAAAACTGAAGAATGAGGGGATGAGTATATTGAAGTATACTCTAATGAGTGGGTAAAATATAAATAATTATACAAATATTTTTATCAAAACAATTAAACTTATCTTAATAAGGAAAAATGGATTTTAATTAGGATAGCATATAAAATAAGGAAAAATCTTTTAGTTCCTTTTTAAAACAACCTTAAACCAATTTAAAATCATTGAAAAGACTTTCTTTCTAATGATTACTCAGGTCAAAATTAATCTCGAGATCATCAATGAACTTTCATGCAATTAAAATCGATGAAGGCGAGATAAAACGTTCTTTTAAATTAACATAAAATATGTATATAATTTATGAAAAATTATGCCCACCACTGACGTTGATTTCGAGTAATCACATGATATCCCACGTGACTTTCTTCTATTTTTCATCTAGTGGGTTGCTTCATCATTCCTCTTATATTGACCCTATCGGAACACTACTCACCCAAACAACCTCTCCTAGGTTTGCTTCGGGCTTCTAAAATCTTATTGCAACGGATGACTCTCTGACTATACAATCATAAACCTAAACACATAAATAGGCCCATTGGCTATATCATCTTAATAAATCAATAAAAAATCAGGTCCAAATAAAATCATCATTGTTTTTATATGTATGTATAATCATCTATTTCTCCAATCCTTAATCAATAATCAAACTAATATGAAATTATCATAAAATAATCCACGTGAAAATCACACATGGCCTCTTCCTAGCCTTAATCTCAAATAACTTATCAACACTTCTCAAAAGAATTTATAAAGTATAAAATAATTTAATATTTGATATAAAATATAAAACATAACAATCAAGTTACCAACGTCTTAATGAATTCCAATAATCAAATTTTTAATAAATGTTTTAAAATAAATAAAAGTAGGCTAAAAAAAGATTCACTCATTATTTTGGGAAGGTATATACTTCCTACATTCTTTCACAATGTATCGACTCTTTTCTCTTTATGTTCATACCTAATTTCACAAATAAAAAGTCTAATATCAAATTAACAATAATATCAACTATAGAAAATTATTCATACAACCTTATCCGAGTTTTTTTTTCTAATCGACTTTTATTATCAAGGTATAATTCATTTTTTGACCATGTAATTGATTTTCAGCAATAAAATCCCATGGTCAATTCATAACTAGATAATTATCGGTGATTTGAATCTAATTTGATAAGTTCTCCTACAAATTCGTTTTCGTTCTTAAAGTCAATTTTCAAATTTTTGATCATTAAACAGTTAATTTTATTTATTGTACTATCCAATTAACACAATTTAATAAAATTTATCAAAATTGGCCAATTTTCACAAAAAACCTAGTGGTACAGTGATAGTGTTATTGTTCATTAATACTTATTTTTTCGACTTTATAATTTCAACATTCTAATTGTAAATAACATTATTTTATTTCCTAATTAACACCAACTAAATTAAATTTCTATGATTATAATATAATTTATCAAATAAATAGTAAATCTTAAAATTAAAATTTATAAATTTGCAAAATTAAAAGATTAATCAAATGATAAACCTTACTAATCGATGACTGAAAGTTTAAGAAAACTTTAATGACCCTTAATTTGGAAAAACCTCAAATTTTATTATGAACTGTAATTTTTTCACTCTCAAATCATAAGATTGAAGATAATAGAGTAATACAAGAAGTTTAGTGGTGATGTTTTATGGTGAAAAATCAAAATTTGAATGGAAGAAATATGGGAAGGAAAGAAGACTGTGAGAGACAGAGAGACTCCACCCTCACCCACACCCACATTTGATTTATTTACAAAGGCATGACTGATTATCAAATTACTCCTAATTATTTAAAAGAAAAAAAAATCTAAAAAGGGGCATAAATATTATTTCAGGAGGGGGTTTACTAAGAATACATTATAAATATACATTAAAATACGTTGAAAATTACAGTATTATACTTCTATACACAATGATTATCAAATATTTTTAAATTTAATAGAATTATAGCATTATATCCTTTGAAGTCTGACCTCAGCATGTTGTTATCTAATAGAATTTAAAGAGAGAGATGGAAAGGCGAATAATTTATTCACTGTAGATCTGTTAGCCTAAAGCAGAGACAAAGTGGCAGTATATAATCTGCTGTGAAAAAGATAGGAAGGCGTGGCCGGCAGCACCACAGGTCTATTTGGGCGGCGGCTACCGATGCGCCGAATACCAGCTGGATATCAGGATCATTGTACTGTTATTTTGGGTCAGGTTAGGTCCGACCAGAAGTTCACTTTTGAACCTGCTACTGCCACTAGTTGCGAGCTTGGAGCTGTGAGCTGTAAGATGTAAGATGTCTTTCTGGTTTTCTTTTTGCTCGCCGTTAATGTAATATAAAGCATGGATATTGTAAAGTGGCAGAGTTGACCATTGACGGCTTAACGCGACAAGTTGTTGATCAGGCAAAACAGTAATTACTGTCTGGTCTGATTCCTCCTTCTCCTTGGAAGATAAAAGTAAGAGATGAGAGAGAAAGAGAGAGAGACGTATATGAAAGGTTGGAAACATTTTTATCTGTACCTGATGCTTCACCAATTATTATAATCCAACAGAAAATATTATCTGCTGGTTGCCTCTCTTTATTCTTTTACTTCCTTTTCTTGGACATTGCTTTTAAATTTAATAACATTTATGTTTTACCTTTAAATTAATACTGAATAAAAGTTATCCTCAAAGAATTTTGGATCCTCTCCTTAAATAATTAAATTAATATAATTTGGAATAATTACTAAGAATATTTAATATTACTCATTTTTTTCTTTAAATCCTATAAAAAAATTATGATAATAAACGTGTCAATAATATAACATTAGTACATATATTAATGAATTTATATCGTGTCGTTACTCAATTTTAAAAGTGTAAAGATGATCTAAAAATAAAAGTAATAAACAAAAATTTATGATCCAAATTCAATATAAATATACAATTTTGAAAAAATTAAAATTAAAATTTTAGCTCTATAACAATTATAGCTTCAAAATTATAATATTTCAATATTCAACAAAGTCACAATTAAGTTAATTATGATTTCATGTGAACAAAATTCACGGCCAAACTAGAAATATAAATAATCCTCTCAAAATTTGGTTAACTTACCATTACAAAACCATTTTTGAGGAATAGCATAGCATAAAATTGTATACCCGTATTGAGAAAATTTTTGGCTAATAATAAGGTCCATCTACTAAGATGTTATTGATGAACTGTCATTTTTTAAATTGATTGTAATAAGTTTCTTGAAAATTGTAGGCGAAATTTTTTTTTTTTTGCTTAAAAAAAAGTAAAATGCAATATATTAGTTTCAAAAATACTAAAGCATAATCATATAAATAAAAAACATACAAGTGTTTAATAATATTTAAAATGAAGATATAAATTTAATTCAACATAAAATCTTAACTCAAAAGTTAAACCGTGATATCTGAAACAGAAGGGCAGCAAGATGTAATGTTACACATAAACTACATATACCACAATATTTCCTTGATTATCCGAGCACAATTTTGTCATATCAGTAGAATCAATTAGCGATCATACGGTGTATTAAAAACATATCAAATATGTTACAAAGTCGCCTTCAAATATGTCATCAAGGCAGTATATTCCATAAATATATTGCAAAAATTTCCTGTAATTGCACGTTCATATTCAAAATAGAGTTACACCAATCTATTAACAAATAGAAACACATGAGTGGATATGAAATCAATCAATGTAACTGTGCACCACCATTTTTATCGATAACCATCAGTTTCTTCTCCTCCCCATCGACATTGGATTTCCATCAAATAATTCATCAATTAGCGTTTCGATATCTTCCGGCTGATATTTAAAATACTTATCCGAATTTCTGTTTTCCAAATATTGCTTATATCTTCCTAGAAATGACCGGTAAGCAGGAATCACCACCGCCGATATCGACACCCGAAGCTCAGATTGAAGCTGTTCATCGCTCACCACCCATGTGCTCTGCGTCCTGTGTATCTCATCAAACAATACATTGAAATTCTTGAATCTTTCTTTCAATACAGTCTTGATTATTTTCCCATTTGACTGCAAACCCTCATGGCTGATACACTGCAAAACTTTACTCCATGTTTCTCTCTGGTAATTCTTATGGTATTGCCTCAAATCAGTCGACCGTTTCCTACACCATGTAACCCCCATCATATTATGAATCTCAGTCGACCCTTGGATTTTCTGTAGAATATATCTCCCGTTATTCATCAAGAAGATGTAGCGCAATGCAGGATCTCTGTACAGCTTGGATTTCATATCAAGATTTGCATCTAACAGATCCATAACGGATATCAACTCTATCGCAAACGGAGACTTTTTCGGTGTTCCGTCGTCGTTAGCCCCTTCGCTTACATTTTCGTTAACATCCAGGTGGTTCGACTCGTTTTCCTGAATATTGAATCCCTCATCTTTCTGGTGCAATTTGAAGACTTCTTCTAAAGTCTCTTTATATTCACAAGCGTATTTTAGATAATTCATTGTGTAACGAGTTAACGGATGCACTTGTCCGCTTGGTACCGGAGTTCTGCCTTGGTCACACTTGATAGAATTTTCAAGTTCGCAAAAAATGCTCGCTGCCGCTTCGGCGAGATGGCTTTTTACAGCCGATATCTCCACCATTAAATCCGTCACACACTCGCGTGAATATGAATCATCAATTGATGAAGTCAGCTCGCTCAAAGACTCGAACATGTCTAAAAACTTGAACAACCTTTCAGTTGATCGCTTTGTTAACGCAACGGCTTCTGCAAAACTCAGAAACAGTGTAATTACTGCCGTAGCTAGATCGCTGAAGAGTTTTTGAGATATTGATGGATACTCGGAGAAGATTGAGTCTGAGAGCTTGCGTTCACCGGAGAAGAGAACCGTGAAACAATGATTGAAAATGCTGATACATGACGTAATCTCTACTTCAAGTGTTTCCCATTGCATCCTATGTACATCGTCAATCGTGATACTATCAAACCCTAGCTTGTCCAGTTCTTCTTTAATCGCGTTTCGCCTGAAGGCGTTGTACAGCATGCAACATTCCACTTCGTACCCAGCTGAGATCATGGCTGTTGCGAACTTGTTCATGTTTGAGATTGCTTCTGCTGAGAAATAAGGGAACTCCTCGTTTTCCTGGGATTCATTCTCCAGTAGACAACGATCTGACTCATGACTGGAATGAGAACTAATGCTAAAACTTGATTGTTTTGGTGTCTTTGGAGTTTTTGTATCCAAAACGAGGCGTTTACTTTCTAGATGTACACGAAATTCTTCATCTAAGAAAAACATGGCTCGATGCAGAACAACACTTGCTTTGTTGAGAGCAGAGGACATTGTAGAATTGGATGAGAATTCACCCATCTTACTCATCAGCTTTGAAACGCGTTTCACAGATTCCAAAAACGAATCAACTTCCTCTTGGTTTTGTCCAAACTTTGCTTTGGATTCATATTTGATGATAACTGATTCAACCATCTTGTACAACGAATCAACAGATTTCGTGACTTTTGCTGGGTTTGAATCAAGATCATCACCTGATGAAGATAACGTATCAATATATCGATCAACATCTTCCAAAATCTGAGGAATATTCAACTCTGGAGCAGATGATGATAACTGTGATCCATGACGATCCCCTTCCGTTTCAATACCCTTCTTTTGTCTGTCTGATTTCTTATAAAGATTCTCTGATGCATGTCTACTATGACCGGCATTGGCATTTTTCTTGGTCTCATGATTTCTCGGGAAACTATGAGAGCCGTCTAAAGCTAGGAATTTCTCCATGGATTGCTTTTCTAATCAGATTTTCAAGTTTCAACAAGGCTTTCACCGGGTTACAATGCGAGACAGCAAAAGATATTGGACGTGAAGAATCATTGCGTAAATCGTGGAAACTCTGTTAAATAATGTTAATCTTATGTGTTCATTAATTAGTATAATTTCGTTTCTGATGGAAGGTGTACAGGCACGTACGATAGAAAGAATTGTTTTGTTCCTTTGTTTTGGCCGTTCGTTTTTTACGAGGTGGCCATTCGTGATTACCGTTGACCCAGCTGTGAAGGGCTGTTCACTTTTGTGCTTCCCACGAACTCTCCATTTCCAGCCTAGCTCGATTATTATAATTACGAGCCGTGGCACGCATTATCACAGTGCATGTTTCCTTCGCTTGGCTTTCGTCAACGTCTTATATTTTCAGGCCTAGGCCCAGTTTCGCTGGATAGATAATGGGCTTACTGAAAAAAGTTTAATCAATTAATCAAATGGTTTTCTCCTTTTCTCTGCCAATTGTGGAGTTTTTAAATTCAAGTGATTTTCTCTCTGATTTATCGTCCAAGTACTTTACAGCTTAGGGCGGATTGCGCGTACGAAATTCAAATCGAATTTTGAAAGCAACCACAATGTTGAAAGGGACCATCAAAATATTTATATCATATCATTATATATACAATTTGGTACGAATATTTATAAACCCAAAATTGAGATAGTAAATTATGTTCATGTGCAAGGTTGCATGGATTTACATATCAAACAAATTCATTTAAATACCAAATAAACTTCATCAGCTAAAAGCACCCTGTGCCTCCAAGGCGACTTGGCTGGTGGTTGAGTGGTAAAACGTCTCTCTCTATTTTTGAAATTGGTTGCCTTCCCTTCCCTTATTGAGATTGGCATACTTTTCTCTAAACTAATGAAAATTAGTAAATTGTTAACAACAATTTTGAAAATAAATTTATTTTGTATACGAATTTAAAATTTTTGTTATTTAATTCTTACTCTATTTATGCATAAGTGAAGTATCATAAAAATTTAAATATTAAAGTCAGATAATTGAAGATGATGTCATATTAAAGTTTTGACCTAAAAATTTAACATATTTTAAATTTAATAAATTATATAAATAAAATCTCGATCTGGACAACAATAAGAACGTTTTGAAAATCGAGTGGTTCCTACTATTTTGGTGTAAACAATGGACAAAAAGGTGGAAGCACAATTGGATGAACCAATTGTCAACCATGGTTAGTGGACAATGCTTTTTTAGCATTATCATGTATGGCCTGCCTATCGCCAACATAAATTGTTAAAATAACTATTTTTTATACGAACAAGTAAAGCAAAAGGGTTAGCTTTGACACTCTTTATGAAGCCATTCGTTCACTGATTTTGGAGGCCTTCCAATTTTTTCAACGAGGAAATTATTTCTATCTTTGCTTGGCTGAAGGAAAACCTTATAATATATCTAATGAAATGGGATTTTTTTATGGTATGTTCGATAGTGTGTGTTTTTTATTTTCGGTATTTGAGATTGAAATCCCCCCCACCCAAAAAAAAAAAAAAAGAAAAGAAAAGAAAAATTCAACGGTTCGAAATAATCGGTGAACACATGGGGCATGTATTGAGTTGAATTATAAATTTGGAACTCCGTGTGAAACTAAGAAAATGTGTTTAATGGTCAACAATAAAATTGAAAGTTTATTGCTGCTTCCATGCCCTCTGTCTCTGTGTTAATTTTGTTCATGATGGTCCTTGTTTGACCACTGATTTTTTTTTAATAAAAAAATATTTTAATATAAAGTCTTTTTTACATTATTTTATCTAAAAGAATATAAAGTAATGACTTCATCGTTGTATAAAAATGAGGATTTTATATTCAATTTCAAATAATATTTTAACTAATAATGTAGGAAAAAAGAAAATATTTTTCTCTAATATCTCAAATAAATAAAAATAGAAAAAAATGATCACATATACATATTAATTAATTTAAAAATATTTAAAGTTAATTTGAGTTAAAAAAAGAAAAGAAAAGAAAAGGCCCAACAGCTCATCAAAATTTCTGGTGCTAGAATGACAAAATTGGAATTAATCCATGTTTTGGAATCATTTCCATTTCCCATTTGTGCATGGTTCTGCTTTTTTTTTTATTTTGTCGGTGGCATATTGTCACGTGTGAACACCAATTCAACTTGGAACGTAATTCTCTTCTACAACGCAAGTTACACAATGACCAGGAGTCTGCTGCATTGCAGGCACTGAAAATGATAATTATATATATATATATATATATATATATAATTTTTATATTTAATTATTATTAAGATTTCAAATTGGTGTATAAAAAAAAAATTTAAGCTTAATCGTTATCAAAAATTTTATATTCAATTATTATTAATACGTCTAATTAATATTTTAAAAAATTTACACTTAATTATTATTAAGATGTTCAATTAAATATGAAATTAATACACATTTTAATTACGAAATCTCACGGATCATTTATCAATCATCTTTAACAATAAAATACATTTATAAAAATCACATACGATGATATTAAATATAAGATAAAATCTTTAATCTAATTCTTTGATAATTCAATAAAAAAAATCTTGATATAAAAATCGAACTTAATTTCAAGATTCACTCTCACCGTCAAACCATCCTTAAAAAGTT
>JAVXUL010000012.1:4994840-5017068 GCA_035590515.1 Trichilia minutiflora | reverse complement strand
ACTCGGAAGTGTGAATAAGGGTATTTTTGTTCGAATTTTTAAGTCAAAGGTAAAAATCAACGACACTATTCAAGATGATTATTTTTGAACGACAACTATGAACAGTGGCCATTTTTGATTAATTCCCAATTGAAAATGAAGTAATGGATGGACTCAGAAAACCGTAAGAATGTGCCGAGCCCATTGAAGCACTGTCGCGTTGTCTGTTCCGCCAGATCCAACAATTGACACGTACGCGATTTTCTTTTACAGCGTTAACGCCGTGAAAAAATATCAGTTAGTAGTAAATACTCGTGTTTTACTCCGATTAGGTTTAAGGGAAAAAAAAAAACACACGATACGTGAGAAAATCCAGAGTAAGTTTCTATCTTAATTATGGTCAAACACGGAAGAATGGCGCAGGCTTAGAGATTATTATAAAGACATTGTATGTACACAATAGTGTTAACATGCCGAAGATACAGCCGGCTATGTTTTAACTTGCAAACCTCTCTTTCTCTGTCTGTTGTCTATGCGCACAATTAATAACAACTTAAAGGTTTTTCTTTTCTTTTCTTTATTTATTTTTGTTGGATTCGCGTGGTCTGAAATTTTGTGTCGATAGGGAAGGTAATAGATGCCCAGATGGGATTTTTTTATTGGGATATGAATCATTAATTGAATGTGAAAAAGAATCTGTTTTCCTTTTTTTCTGAAGTGAAGGGTTTAAAAGGTTCGATTTTTTCTTTGGTTGGTTTGATTCGAAGAGATGGGTTGTTTTCCTTGTTTTGATTCGAGGGAAGAGGAGAAGTTGAATCCAGAGAAAGAATCTGATGATCAAAAGCAAGGCCAACCGACGGTGTCTAATAACATTTCCAGATTGCCTTCTGGTTAATTTCGTTCATTTGTTTATTCAATTTGATTTATTAATTGTCTTTTGGTGCCATTAGTATTTTTGGGGGAGTGGAAAAGATTGATCTGATCTCAGGATAACTGATTTATTACTCATTGCGAGAAGATACAGATGATCCTTTGTTTTATTTGTTGTTTAGTGTATTACTACATCATTAGTCATGTTGATTAGTTTATTGCTTCTTTTGATTGAAAATTTTAGAGCTTTAGATTATGAGCTGTTAACTGTGGAAGGTATCTTCATAAGTGGGATCTCATAATGAATTTGATCACTTAAGTTTATCTGATTGTTAATTTAGTTTGTGGGGTTTAGAATTTTTAGTTTGTTTGAAGGACGAGGCAAGAAAAATTCAAATTTTTATAAAATCATCTTTGACAATCAGTAGAAAACGATAGTGAAAATTCTGGCATCATTAGTTTATGAATTGGGTCATGATCTTATTGGGGTTAGTGTGTGTAATCAAGCTTTCTTCCTTGTGTCATTGGTGGATTTGTATTGTTAATCTTTTGGAATTTAAGGGGTTCAATTTTGGCCTCGGATTGGTTAGCAGCGGTGAGGTGACAATTATGGATCTGTTATTCTTTGTTTTAATGGAATTTGTAGGAAGGGGCAGACTAAAATCAAGAAGTAATGAAGGGTCCAAAAGGGAATTGCCGATTCCCAAGGATGGGACTGGTGTCAATATTGCTGCTCAAACATTTACTTTTCGTGAGCTTGTAGCTGCAACAAAAAATTTTAGACCAGAGTGTTTCATAGGTGAAGGAGGATTTGGACGTGTATACAAGGGGTGTCTTGAGAATACTGGTTGGGTAAGTTCTAATTTTGTTTTATTGATCTTTGGAAACTCTGGTTTGGTTCTTATAAGCTAAATAAAGAGTCCTGGAGAAAAGGGAAGAGAAAGAGTTCCGAATTGAGCTATTTGTGAAGTTCATAGTGATTTATGTAAATGTGCTTTTGTGAGGAATGGGTCCTAATAATTGTCCATTATCTAGTGAAAAAATTAATGAATTTTGTATCATCATATTTTATAGCGTTTTGTCTAAACAAAAATTGACAATAAGATTACCAAGTGACAAGGTTTCACAATATTTAAATTGTTAAATAGTCAGTGACATTGACATTATTTTGAAATGTATCATCTTAATTTCAGAATCTAGTCTTAATCCTCTGTAGGGCTATTGTTGTTTCTTGATATAGTCAACTTCTTCAAAGTAGAGAGCATCATTATCTATTTTTCTGTTGAAAATGTGAATTTTTATTCAATGCTACTCTTGATTGAAGATTCAAATTTCTGTATCATAAAGCTGTAATTTTTGTAGCAGCTTTTCTATTTTGAAAGGTTTTTGATTTCTTATTACTATGATTTTTGCAGGTTGTTGCAGTGAAGCAATTGGATAGAAATGGCCTTCAGGGTAATAGAGAATTTCTGGTGGAGGTCCTCATGCTCAGCCTTCTTCATCACCCTAACCTAGTGAACTTGATTGGATATTGTGCTGATGGGGACCAGCGCCTTCTTGTCTATGAATTTATGCCCCTGGGATCCCTGGAAGATCATCTTCATGGTAATATTGTGTTGAAATTTTAACTTCTTTCATTTCATCGTTGTATCAAGTACAACCAGACCGATGAATTGCTTTAGATCCAATTTTGGTTTAGTTGCATTAAAATAAACTTCATTGATTTGTGATATAAATCTAGGTTTATTTATTTAGTATTATAGTTTATATCTTTGCTTGGAAATCGTATTAGTAGCCCGTTTGAGATTGTGACTTACTTGCTGAAATAATGGAATCTGTGGTTGGGTAATACTTAGTGGAATCATTTATAAGAGATTCAACATCCTTTACTAGGTAATGACTTGTGGCAAAGTTCACACATAGTAAGAATATGTTGCCAAGAGCAAAGGATTGAGAAATGATTTTGTTCTTATTACATTGGACGAAATTGTTCTCGTTCTCTATTAGTCCATAGAACGCTCACACCTGAATCGTTTGTTTTATTTCTCTATACTCTGTTTCTAATATCTGGAATATTATTTGATGGCACCTGGAATAAAGATTTTAAGTCTGCTTTTTGAGTGCCAAGATGCTTGCAAAGCTGTTCTTAACTATAATTGTGGCTATTATGATAATTCTCTTTTTGTTCTTGTCAGCTGTAGACAAATTTTAATTCCTTAATGTGTTGTTTCAAAGTTTAATTTTCGGGCTTCAGATATCAATTATTTTAAGCTGATTAACTTAGAATTCTGTCTTTGTATGAGTGCTGAATTTTATAAATAGATGTTTGTAAAAGATGGTACTTTTACTGGCTTATAAGTAGAAATAAATTGGACTCCAAATTATTATGGATCATTGAAGAATGGGCAGCAGTATTGTGAAACAGGAAGGCACGCGACTGATATTGAATTGTTGACAATTGCTTCATAGGATTGTTCAACTGTTGATCGTTTGTGTACTGCCTATGCAAGAAGCTTTGATCTTGTAGCAGTAGGCTTTGAAAGTATATGTATGAGTGATCATAAGGTTGAAAAGTAAAAGAATAAAATTACTTCATAGTATTTTCGATGTAATTATTTTTTATGAAGGTTGAACAAGTTATTGGATACAAAGGTAGCAACAAGTTAGTTTTGCATCACTGAATGTATTTTGTTCTTTCGTGCCCTTTCCCTTACAAGATAATTGATAAATTTGTTGATTGACCTGGTGCAGATCTTCCACCTGACAAGGAGCCCCTTGATTGGAATACAAGAATGAAGATAGCAGCGGGTGCAGCCAAAGGTTTGGAGTACCTCCATGATAAAGCAAATCCTCCAGTTATTTATAGGGACTTTAAATCCTCCAACATATTACTGGATGAAGGATTTCACCCAAAGCTTTCTGATTTTGGGCTTGCAAAGCTTGGTCCGGTTGGAGACAAGTCGCATGTTTCAACCAGGGTTATGGGCACATATGGTTATTGTGCTCCTGAATATGCCATGACCGGACAACTGACAGTAAAATCTGATGTCTATAGTTTTGGAGTAGTCTTCCTAGAGCTCATTACTGGACGGAAAGCCATTGACAGCACCCGACCCCATGGAGAACAGAACCTTGTCACATGGGTAATATGTTTAAAAACATTTCAATCGTAGTTACCTTACCTATAGCCATTTTTACTATGTGTTCAGACGAGGCTCTGTTATTCTTAATGACAGTGTTGCTGTTTTATGCATATACAGGCACGTCCGTTGTTCAATGATAGGAGAAAATTTTCTAAATTAGCTGATCCACAACTTCAGGGTCGGTATCCAATGAGGGGTCTCTACCAAGCTCTAGCTGTGGCATCAATGTGCATCCAAGAACAAGCTGCCACTCGTCCTCTAATCGGAGATGTAGTCACTGCACTCTCTTACTTGGCAAACCAGGCATATGACCCTAATACAGCTGTGCATGGATATAGAGGTTCTGGAGATAAGGATGACAGAAGAAGCAGAGACGGAGCAAGGATATTAAAGAACAAAGAGTGGGGAGGATCTGAACGCAGGTGGGACTTGGAAGCGTCAGAGAAGGAAGACTCCCCGAGGGAAACTGTCAAAATGTTGAACAAGGATTTGGAAAGAGAACGAGCTGTTGCCGAAGCCAAGATGTGGGGAGAGAATTGGAGAGAAAAGAGACGACAAAGTGCTCAAGGAAGTTTTGATGGCACAAATGGATAATACTCTGGTAAACAATTCCAGGCACCATTTTCACCCTTGGTTATCTTCTAGCTTTATCATCCTACAAGGTTAAGAAACATTGGAAGAAGCTTAAGCTTGAACATGTACAAGAAGCTTGGTGCCAAACATGTGTCTAAACTTTTTTTTTCTGTTTCTCTTTTCTCTCTCTCTCTCACTAGACATAGAAAAAGAAGAAGTTGATGATTATGAAAAACACAATGGAGATAGTGTACATCATATATCTGGTAGAGGACGAGCCAAAGCAGAACAAGACGTATGTCTAAAATTTTGAGAGTAAACACGTCTTGCTTAGGTTTCGTTTCTATGAAACATTTCTATTGTATCTTTTATTTTTTTTCAATACAATTTACCAACTAATTTGACTTAATTTCATCATGAGACTTCATTTATGCGTGCACTCCATATTATTTAACTTTCCAACACATATTCTATTGCTGAAGGGCCATGGTTTAATTTAGCTCTAACTACTCCATTGTTATGAAGACTGCTTGCTTAATTTGAGCTTAGTTTCCTGAAGCAAAACACATCCGTTTGATAAAATTATGACAAGCACTTGTGAGGCTGTGTGCGAGCTCCTCTCACGTAGATATTACCATTTTTTAAAATGCAAAATTGTCCAATTCAATGTTGATTTTGTAAATTAACACTTAATTGTATTAAATTTGCACTTTAAAAAATGCTAGTAATTTTTATCTATCCTTCTATAGATATATAGTATAAACTAAAATCTGTTGGTTATCAGGTGTGCATGCATTGGATGCTTGAAAGATTTTTGTTTGTGGCTGTAATTTTCCACTTTCTATCAATTTTACCTGCAAATAATTGCTTTCCTTCTGTCCTATATACAGCACGATTGATACACTTTCCCGGATATTTTGTTCGGCTTTCTAGGTTGCCTGGCATGCCACTTAGTAGCTTTATTTTCTTGGCATCCAAACATCTCTGTCACGTTCTTCTTTTCCCTTTATGTATTTTTAATTTTATTATGATTATGGGATGATTACTCAATTGCATATCCTGGCTAAGATGTATAACGCGGCTCGGAGCATGGGGAGGAATACACGTGGCGCAGAACGAGTGGAAAAATCATGAACAGCTTTCTGCACAATAAAGACAATCAAAATGGACCGTCCTTTCAATGGGCCCCTGGCATTTTTGAGTGGATTGCCTCCGACCGCTCTTCTTTCCCAGGTAGTCAATTTCTAATCAATAAGTTTACGGGCCACAGTGCTAACGCCTGCCAAAGAAAATAAAAAAAATTGGGCACTACAAATCTGTAATCAAAATTGTTGAATCGAAACAATAATTGCCATTTTACTATCCATATAAATTGATTATACTTTCAACGTGAAAAAATAAATTATATAAAATATAATCATAATGTAACAGTATTATATTAATTTATATAAAAAGTTTTATTAAAAAGACTAAATGATACTGGAGAGTCGTGTTTTTGTCTCCAAACAGCTACAATATCGATGGGAACTCAAGAATTTATGTTGGTGCAAAATGTCACAATTACACCACGTTCACATTACAAAATGTTATTATTGAAAAAACAAACGACAAACGACAGGGTTGGTGCAAAATCTCTTTTGATTCTTACAAGAATCAACAAGAAGGGAAGAAGAGAGTTTCGGTATGATAAAGGTAAAGAGGCACTTTCATTTATAAGTACTCGATAAATCAAACTGGGCATTCATTTTGGTTGTCACTTGAAGTTTCCAAGCTTTTCTGATCAGGTTTTTCAGGTTCCTCCTCTGTTTTTTCATCTTCTTTAACATCTAGATCTTGTTTGACATCGTCTTTTACATCATTACTGTCGACACAGGGTTGAATATCAACTGGGTAAATTTCAGAAGCTTCCAAACTGCTGAGAATAACGATGTTCTTCAACGGTTCTGGCAGCTCTTTCTCTTCTATAGCTTTGTTGGCATTCTTGTAAATTGCGTACAGCAACATTTGAAGTAATCCTAAGACGAAACCAACGATGTTTGGGAGCTGTATAGATTCATTAAAGACAAGCAAAATAAGAACAAAATTAATCTCCCTGAAGTAACGTGAAATAGTTAAAAAGTGATGAATTATTAGTGAGAGAAATCATAAAGCTTACAGCTATGCATATATCTTTCAAAAATAGACCGTAAGCGAACCACATAACCGCATTCAATGTAAGACAAAATGATAAGTTGAACGGCATAAACTCAACACTCTTGGTTCGGATAACTTGTGCCTGAAAAGAATTAAAAAAATATATAGCGGTAAGTACATGTCATAAGTATCAATATATATCAATTAAGTTATTAATATACTTACCAAAATACTCAAAGGTGAAGCGAAAACGCTTACAGAAAAGGCAACACAAATCCAACCAAGAACTTGGATCTTAATTGAACCTTTGAAGAAGAAGTGTGTAAGTAGAAGGATCAGAGAAAACCCTCCAACATTCATTGAAAGAAACATTCTGATAGTAGATTTCTGCCAGAACAGCAAAAGAAAAAGTTATGAACACATATGTAACATGTTAAATTAAAATCCTTGATGTTCAAATAAACTAAAAACATAGGTAACTTTGTTCAATGGTAAATAGTACACGTACCCTACTCTCCTTTGTTGCGTAAGTGAAGAACATGATGATGTATATAGTCTCAATAATACATCCGAAGCTATTGATGGTAATGAGAAGGAAAGCATTTCCTTTGACTAATGCATAGTAAAACCATAGCATGGAGCTGAACAATGCCACGAGATAAGGCAAAGATTGGAAACTCTCGGTTGATTTTTTTCGGTAAATCCGATAGAATGTTGGCCTGCATAACCAGAGAAAGCTTTTTTCTTAATTCAAACTTCTTAATCATATTTTTTTAAACCTTAATGAAGATAAAGTAGATGAATACTTACAACGGTGCAAGGTACACAAGGATGGAGACAATGTTACCTGTTATCGATCAAATGAAGAGAAATTAGTTGATGAGTTTATTTAATTGTAAAATATGTACAATATAGCCTGACAGCACCATTTGCATGGTTGAACTAAATTAAACTGTGAAATATTCATGGGAGTTTAATTTAATTTATTGATCATGTAATATTATATATGGAGAATGTTGGTCAGCACTTAGATGACGGCCGCTGTAATTAACTTTCATAGAATAATTAAGTAAAATATTATTAGTTCTGCAAGTATTATATGATGCCCACCAACTTCTTCACCCAAAGAAGAAGAAATGAAGATTACAGAATATAAACCGTACGAAAACCAGATGGTTCAGTAATGAACAAGAACAGCTGAATGTTTATCTTAAGTTTTGCCTTTTAAAGGAAGATAGGACTTATGAAAATTGACAAAAATGGAAGGCAAAAGAAGCACACATTTTGTATGCATTACCTAAGACGCCAAATGCAACTCCCCATTGATGGTGATTGAACATTATAGTCATTATGATTTTCCTCAATCAACAAAAAGAAGTTATTCAGCACTCAACAGAGGCAGAAGAAGAGAAAGAAATCAAGCAGCTAGGCCTCAAACGAAACGCTAGCTCTTTCTCTGTTTAAGAAGCAAAATGAATGAGGATGGTAGAAATAGGTTTACAAAGGTGGCTTTTTATATAGAAATTATGGGCACATAATGCAATTTTAAAGGAGGGAGTTTACGTATAGAATTGCTCATTCTAGTTGCATGATAAGTGGAGCATTAGTAGGTAGCGTTGCACAAAATCATTTCACCTTCAACTACAATTTGCAACCTCACGTGCCTCTCTTGCTACTTGCGTGTCACATATTCCAACCACATGCTCATATAAACTCTTCCAAGTATTCTCGAATTTCCTGATGAAACATTTTACAATCTCATATATATGTACTTGTTTTTCCACTAAAAAATACATCTAACCTCAATCAATAATAAAATTTTGGGACAATGCTTGTTTACATCTCAAATGGGGGGAGATATATATTTGTTTTCCCATTGATGCCATGTATCAATAATTGATATATATATAAAATTTATGAGTACTAAATACGTAGAAATTTATATAAATTGATATACAAAAATTATATTGTTTATTATGAGTCATATATTTTATAAGAAGAGAAAAGAATTCTATACAATACATGTCATTAACGTAATATAAATTTATGATGATTGTATAAATATAATTTGTATTTTTGTAGTAGTATTATAAATTTATATATCGTAATAATGATTATAATTAACATTTATTAAAAAAAGTTATGTCCATACAGTTGTTTGATAATTACAGAGACGCACGCGCAGAGAAAAGGCAGTAAGATATACAATTGAAGAATAGTTGTAAGAATTTTTACGTTACTAAGAGACCGCAAAGCTGTCCCGGGTAGGGCTGCAATTCACGTGACCTCAAAAACCTCACTTCCCTTTTAGCCGTTTCTCTTCTATTCCTTACCAATGACTCAATTTTTTGTTTTTACAACCCAAGAACGTAACACGCCATGCTGTGTTAGCCATAGAATGAGTTTTCCTATTCAGTTTTTATTCTTTTGTTTGATAGTGTATTTGCATGCAAAGATTTCGTGTAAGAGAAGTAGATCTAATCATTACTCGGTGGTTCCTTTTTTCTCTCGTTTCGATTAAACCTTTTGTAAATTTCTTCAGTTATATAGAGAAGAGGCAAGAATATATAAATATGGACAAATTACATGACATATTAATAATAATAATGTTGTTATTCCTTTTCGTTTTTATTATGCGAACTGTTATTAATTTGTTTTTGAACGCTAGCAAGGTGGAGACTACTGATTTTTGCCACATTATTCATGGCTCTCTGCGTTATGGAAGAGTCTAGATATATATATTGTTTTGATGATTTGTTTGTCTATTGAATTTCCTTCTCTAGATCAATGATATTGCAAAGATACAATTTGTATGATCATTGATGTTTACCCGTCAAATGATTTGATCTTTGCTGCAAATTTTGTTGTTTAAAGTGAAACTTTCTTTAATTTCTTATCCTATCATGATATAAATGTAAAGTATAGATAAAAAGTGATAGCAAAAAATAAAATGTTGACATGCATCATCGTTGGTTAATAGCCATAATTATATAAAGATGATTAATCATTTAAATAGGTCCAACTATCAACATCGATTTTAAGACAATCGTATTGAGATTAATGGCTTAAATAAAAGGAAAAAAGATTGTGTTTACTGAATGAACAAATGGATCGTACCTACAGATGAGACTAGAGTCACCATTCATCAACCTGTACCCAAATGACAGTTACTGCTCGCAATTATATGAATATGGCCAGGGTTGCGTGACTTGCGTCATAGATATTGATTCACATATATATCATTCATATCATTATTAGTATTATCAAACATAAGCTGAAATTACTACGCGTGTCATCATTTATTATATTGATTTGAAGACATCCTATAATTGAAAAAAAATATTCAGATCAGATCATAGCAAAAGTAGTGTAGGTGATGATCAAACACTTGGGTGGTTCTGGATATGTTGAAGGGTTGTATTTAACATTGATCTCGAGTTTAATTAAATATTATAATTTAATCATTGTATAAGTTAGTATTTTAAAAAAAATGATCAAAAACTTAACTACCATGTTAAAAATGAGTCTAAATATAATTCGATGTTCATTTCGTGGCTATCATATTCTAGTGTCCCTCCATTCTCTTTTTCTTCCCGTTCATTCACCATTTGCATATGTCACCGAGGAAAAAGACAAGGTGGTGGGGAAAACACGACAACGACGAGGATTTTGTGCATTACAGAAAGAAAGAAATAAGGTGGCTGCTTAATTTGTATAGCTAATAAAAACATGCGGAATTTAATCCTGTGTTAATGATTAAAATGTTTTTTCCGTGATGTGTTCCAATAGATATAACCTTACGTAAAAGATGGTGGTCTGAATTTCTGCTTAATTTGTGTAAATTAAAAACATGCATTTCGGCTTTGCCGCGTCATTCTTTCATTGGTTAATGTAATTTAAAGCAACTCCTGAGATTTTGATTTTTTTTTTTATATATAAAAAAACTTCAATCGTATGTTAATTATCGCGGAATTTTACTGTTAAAATTCGAATTTTTTATTGTACTTGAACAACGTCGATAGAGCCCAAATCCTTATATCAAAAATGTCAATAACTCACCTAAAAATCGATAAATATAAAACGATAAGATAAAACTCAATATCTCTGTCTTAACGTTTTAATCATACCATTAACGTCAAACCCTAAATTTACCTTATTTTAAATTCATATTCTTATCACTCCAACTTCTCAATCGGATCCTAAGATTGATTACATAACTAATCTTCGTTTTGAATCATCAAGGAAATCGTGGATTTTGATTGAAGTGGAAGATGTACCCCAATCATTAATTTTGACAACTTCCGTACACAACTCTCTTTCAATCATTAATTATCACGCCATAAATTAAAATGACAAATTAAAATAAAAAACATTTATAATAATTTGATTTTTGCTGTAGTCAGTCTTATGGTGGTTCTATGGTGTAGTGGTTAGCACTTTGGACTTTGAATCCAGCGACCTGGGTTCGACTCCCGGTAGGACCTTTTAACATCGTTCCATTTTTTTGTCCAATTTTTTCATTTTTCACCTTTGATTTCTTATCTATAGTTCGACTCCAATTTTCCCTCAGTTTCCTTGGATTTTCGTTCATATCAGACTAAACAGATGAAGGAAAATTACAAAACACTGAAAATCGTCGAAAAATCTCCAAATTCTCGAGTCACTTATGTATATTTGAACCGGCCAGCTCAAAGGAACGCACTGTCACATGACTTCTTCACTGAATTCCCCAAGGCCTTATCTTCGCTCGATGAAAATCCAGATGTCAACGTTATCGTCGTCGCCGGCGTGGGTGACCACTTCTGCTCAGGAATCGATCTCAAAACACTGGGTTCCATCACGGACCACTCCTCTTCCGCTGACCGCGGCCGATCCTCCGAGCTGCTACGGAGAAATATCAAGTTCTTGCAGGACGCGGTCACCGCCATTGAGCGGTGCCGGAAACCGGTGATCGCGTGTATCCATGGAGCGTGTATAGGAGGCGGCGTTGATATTGTCACTGCCTGTGATATCCGTTTTTGTACCAAAGATACTTTTTTTTCTGTCAAAGAGGTTGACTTGGCTATCACGGCAGATCTCGGAACTTTACAGAGGTTACCTGCTATTGTAGGGTTTGGTAACGCGATGGAGTTGGCATTGACCGGACGGCGGATTTCGGGTTCTGAGGCTAAGGAGTTGGGTCTGGTTTCTCGGGTTTTCGGGTCCAAGGGAGAATTGGATGAAACTGTGAGAATTATTGCCGAGGGTAAATTGTTAGTTTTGCTGTCGTTTATTTTTTCGCAAATAGTTTCTTATATCGAATTATCGAACATGTTGTATACCAAAAAAAAAAAGGATTGCTAGCAGCTGCTGCTATGCGTGTGATTGTTCAAGGATTATGCTATCTGATATAATCTGTTAAGCTATTAAACTTGAAATTAGCATAGAAGGTATAGAAAAAATGAAAATCTTTTTTTAGCTAGTATGAGGTTGAGCTTCATGTGCTATTATTGGTTAAATGAATCAGTCCTGGAAATGTGAGTTGGAGCCAGAAAATTAAGTACACAGAAAAGCGCCAAACTTCAATGATTGCTGGGTAAACTGTAAACAAATGAATTAGACTATTATGATAGAACTGAAGGGTGAAACCAGTGACCCGAAAAGCTGTAGGTTGGTATCAATTAAATTGTGCGTGTGTTTTTTTATAACTGGATTGTGTGAGACGAGTTTGCTAAATTTCGTATTTGCTGTGTTCCTTAAGTTGTTCTCTTCGACAAACATGTTGAATTCTAGACGTGTTGGGCATTTGCTTGTAACTGTTCATTGGTAGAACTGTACTAGCATCAATCATAGTCAAGGCAGAATTGAATGAAATAAGTTTATTTATGAAATTGAATGAGAAAAAAATAATATTACTGTTTAATTGTTGTTAAAAATACCATACAATCCAGTGCACTGCTTTTTACTTTCCATGATATCTCAGTATGAGCGGTAGTATGTGACTTCTATTAAACTATCTACGTCAAGAGGCATCATTAGATTTCCTTACTCTTCACTAGTCAATTTCAAATAGTCAGTTTGTGTTAATAGACTGCTTTGTGGTAGGAATTGGTGCAAAGTCTCCCCTTGCCGTCACTGGGACAAAAACAGTATTACTAAGGAGCCGCGACCTAACATTGGAGCAAGGATTGGATTACGTTGCAACTTGGAACTCTGGTATGCTTCTATCAGATGATTTAACGGAGGCAGTGTCGGCTCAAATCCAGAAAAGAAAAGCTGTTTTTGCCAAGCTCTGATGATTGAATTGATGATTTGCTTGCAGTATTGTTGATCTTCTTTCCTTAACTAGGGTGTTGTGCCCTTTCTTCCGATTTAGAGAGGAACAAAATATAATAATACCACTTCTTCTGTACTGCTATGTTAAATGCTGTATACAATATCTATAAGCTTTCCCTGTTAACGCATTGAACATTTTTTATTTCTCTGAATATCTGCCTGATTTGTAGCCCAGTGGGCCGCTGATTTTACAGGCTCAGCCTCCTTCTCCTCTCTAGCATTATAGGCTCTAAGGTGGACATAAACAATTATTTATACCCTTCTAAGTGCTTACCGATTCAATCATCACCACATGCATTTACCATTTTTTGTTTCATCTATAATTTATGTTGAAGAAGCCATTAAAATCAAAACAACACATTCATTGCATTTGGCTATAAGGAAAGAAAAACATTTCAAGTCTTTTAAACATGATTGTGATTGCATTCTTTGCTGGAATCAACTAGCATAAACATGAATACAAAGTAGAAATGATACATCAGCCATCCACAAGTTTCACTTTTTTGGTTTACTTTCTTTATCTTCTTATTAGTTTTTGACTCATCCCATGCAGGACAAACACGTGAACCAATATTATATTCTCTATTTGCATGTAACTAATCAATAATATAATATAACTCTTCTCGGTTGGCATAATGATTAAAGACATGTAAGTGATGATAATTGTCATGGTTAAGAATATATAAGTGATGATTGTCTTTATGTTTATCTTGAATTCAAGTTTTAAAATTTTCTCTATTAAAATGTTTAAAAAATAAAACCATAGATTTCACTTAAATTACTCCTCTCATATAATGGTTATTTTTATGTTTGTTTGGAGTTGAGTAGATTATAATTTTTCATGTGTGTGTATATATATATATATATATATATATATAAAATAAATTTGATATCACTTATCTAGTGATTAAAAAAATGCATTTCTTTTTAATGTCTAATTTTCATCATGTGATTTGATATCACTTATCTGGTGATTTGATTGTCACTAGAATAAAATTATTTTACGTATACCAACAAAATCCTAAATTTTACTATTTTAACAATAGAGCTTTTATAATATTTTAAAAATATTTGTAATGTTATAAGTACATAATATAATTTGGTCAATTTTATCGTACCTATAATAGAAAATTAATATTTTATTTAATAAGTGTAGAACTTAGCTATAATCACCATTTTTGCAATATACTCTTTACTTAAATTTTTCTTTTATATGTAAAAATCATATTTAGCAAACTAATCACCCACTAATTATAATATGCAACCTTTCATTGATTTATGACCATATCTTCCAAAAAAAGGCCAAGTAGCTCCTGGTTGTTGAAGCATGCTTTAAATATACTTGTTGTTTGAAACATGGCGATATTTTAAAACTGATTTCTGAAATCCCCTCCCCCCCCGGGAAACTTCCTCTTGTTTCTTTTGATCATCTCTGATCCGGAAAAAATCTATTCTATTGAGTTTCCCCAATTATCCTTCTCCAGAAGTTTCTTTCTTGCAAGTTATAACGTGTCTCAACTCTGATTCATTCACATCAATTGTCTAGAAGATTCAACTATATACAGGGTCCTTCATGGAATAATCAACAATATGATCGTCTGAGTCCCGAGTCTGATTAACGTTGAATCGAATTTTTCTGGTTCAAAACATATAATATAATTTATTTATGCGCTATGACTTTCTAGAATATTTGCATTTAAGTCATGGAACCCATCATCATCAAAATAATGCGGTTGTGTTATATTTTATAATCAACGATGATAATAATTTGTTTATTTACATACAGAGTTTATATTTTTCATAATTATCGGTGTAGTAGATGATGAATATTTTTTTTAATCGATATATTCGATTTAATTTTATACGTATTTTAATTAATTTTAAAAAAATTAATATAATATTTTACTGTTATAATTCCTTTTAAATTATAGATATATTTAAAAAATTAAATTCAAAATTATACATCTAATTATATAATTTTAAATTTATTCATATTAATTAACCATGATCTCTTAGATGATGAACATAAATGAAACGAAATAAGATAAAATAAATAACCAAAAAAAACAAAAAACAAAATACAAACTGAAATTAGAATTAGTTACCTATTTAGATCATAAACAAAATAAATCACTTACACGTACCGTTTCAAATGCGTCACGCATGAACTGGACCAATACCAAAATCAATTAAATATTTGAACAAAAGGAAAAGAAAAAATTCCAGGGAATATTCTTTATTCCAGGTTAAATTTAATAGATAAATCAATCCTACCGACCCTTTAAATTCCGCAACTTCTTTTCCCGTTTTAACCAAGCTCGAAATCCACGTTTTGTAATATTATAACAATATTAATATTTCCCTCGACAAGTTCCTGTTCATCAGAAAAGAAAAGAAAAAAATGACTCTGAAAGCTGTCCATGTCTCCGATGTTCCCAATCTTGATCAAATTCCGGACAATGTCACATTGAATCTCCGTTCACCCCGTTTCTGCCCAGGTTTCAGTTAATTCCATTTACAAATTGCAAATTTATTTATTTTTCAATTGCTTTAATGTTTCTTGTTTTGAAGTTCATGGTTTCGTTCTGATTCTATATAGGTGTTAATGAAGACGGCGATGATACGAAGCGCAGGTTCAAGTTTCCGAAATTTGTGGTGATGGGACACAGAGGAAGCGGAATGAACATGTTGCAGTCACCTGATCAGAGAATGAAATCAATCAAAGAGAATACAATACTCTCTTTTAATGCAGCCACTGCTTTCCCTATTGACTTCATTGAATTCGATGTTCAGGTGAGACCGAGAGTATTTAATTTTCCGATAGTTTTCCGGCGAGCTATTACGTTTCTCATATTTCTGTAGTTTCTCTGTTTCTACATTTTTATTTGTAATTTATTTTAGAATCGTTGATGACCTGAGTCCGGAATGTTTGGGTGGTTGCACGTGGGATTTGCATGTTTGCATGTGATTTGCAGAGAGCAGAGCAGCCGCGTGGCGTGGACCGTGGCATTTAGCTCTGTCTCTATTCGCCGCTAGACTTGCGTTTCTTGTACAACTATCTTACAGTTTGGTGACACGTGTCTTGTCGTTCATACCTGTGCTAAAAATATTATTTCCTTTTTTTCGAAAACTATTTTGAGTCATGTTATTTTTCCGGTGGCTGTAAAATTTCGTGATCGCGGTCACCTCCATAGAGGAGTAATAGCAGCATTTTTTATTATTATTATTTTTGTGTGTTTCAACTTTGTTCTGGGTAATCAGATGGGAATTACTTTTACTTTCTGTACTCGCTGTAAAATTTCAATCCGAATTACGCCATATAAATCCAAGGGTACTGATTAGTTTTACTTTGATTTTTGTTTCCTTGTTCTGTCATTTTTGCTTTTACTATTGGGAGAGAGAAGAACCTTTTTGTCATAAGCAAAACAAAAAATATTTGTTGTAGGTGGCCAAGGATGACTTTCCAGTCATTTTTCATGATAACTTCATCTTCACCAAGGACAAGGTAACTAGTAATTTTTACGACTTTTTAATACTACCTGTTGAACAAAAAACATGCCTTTGATACTTCAATCCCATTTGTAGAGTCTGATTTTGTTTATGATTAAGAGATTATTTATATAATTTCGGTATTATTTATTATAGGGTGAAATTATTGAGAAAAGGGCTACAGATATCAGTTCAGCTGAATTTCTCTCCTATGGACCTCAGAAAGACCCAGAAATTGTAAGTTTCAGTTGGTACTATGCATTATCTATTTATTTTGCATAAGTAATTACGTACTATTATCCAATTTTCTGTATCTATTTGTTGTAATGGATGAAAAAAACTTCAGACCGGGAAGCCTATGCTTAGAAAAACAAAAGATGGGAGAATATTTGAATGGAAAGTCGAACAAGATGCTCCTTTATGTACATTGCAAGAGGCTTTCGAGAAAGTTGACCAATCCATGGGCTTTAATATTGAATTGAAGTTTGATGATCATTTAGTTTACACGGAGGAAGAACTCACACATGTACTTGAAGTTATATTGAAGGTACTCAAATTAATTTTCTTTGTTTCTTTTAAATCAGGAAATTCATGTTAATCTTGATTGTTCTAAATATATTAATCTGTGTAAGGGTAGGTAGTATTTGATCATGCCAAGGACAGACCTATCATGTTCTCAAGCTTTCAACCCAATGCTGCTCTGTTGGTCAGGAAATTGCAGAGCGCTTATCCTGTAAGAAAACGTTACTAATTTCATCTGCCTATAGATGCATTAAAGTTACTGTTTCATATCCAGGATTGATTATGCGTTTTGTTTATTTGAATTATTTGTTCTGAATTGCTAATATATGCTGTAATGCAGGTGTTCTTCTTAACCAATGGAGGTGCCCAAATTTACACAGATGTAAGAAGAACTAACTTGGATGAGGCAATTAAGGTTTGTTTGGCTGGTGGTCTGCAAGGGATTGTGTCTGAAGTGAAAGCCATCTTTAAAAATCCTGGAGCATTGACAAAAATCAAGGAGTCCAAGCTTTGTCTTGTAACCTATGGGGAGTTGAAGTAGGCTTCACATTTCAGCTCCTTTTGTAGTAGTTGATTATTTTAAGTTGATTCTGTGATTGAATTTTACCCAATTTTTGTTTCTTAATGTGCAGTAATGTGCCAGAGGTTGTATACATGCAACGTCTGATGGGCGTCGAAGGGGTGATTGTCGATCTAGTTCAAGAGATCACTGAAGCAGTCTCAGATTTTATTAAGAATGAGGAGGAAGGTGAAGAAGAGAGTAGCTTTTCTGAAGCCGGGAAAAAGTAAATAAAATCAAAACCCCAGTTCTCGAAGGAGGAAATATCATTCCTACTAAAGCTTATAACAGAATTTGTACCACATTATTAAAAAACTAAGCTAGCAATTGACACTTAACAAAATTCCTGAAAACACAGGAAGACCGTTTAACTTTCTTTGTCCATCTGTAGAACATCAAGTGTACTGTAAATTCCCGTGTATCATGCCTTGTAGTGCCCGATAAGTTTGTAAAAGTAATACAATGATGAAACTTGAGTTGCAAGGAATGCTTTCCTAACTTTTGCCCAAGTTATAATTACAGTCACATGACGAACTACTTCCCATAAGTTTTCTGGTTGTGGCTCCTGTCCTAATTTATCTTTTTTCAATTCATCAGCTCCGTTTTCTTGCGAATTTTGCTACTTTCAGCGTCCATAGCGTCATAGTGGCAACATTGCATATTAACATTTCTTAGCCATTTCTTTGGGATTGTGTCTCTCGTTTACAACTTGTAAGTAATTAAATCTGCTGGTCGCACCAATCTTAAAGAAAATCAGATTAAAGTATTGTCTATGTTTTAACTTTCAGATTATTTTTCATCTACCTTTCTTTCTCATCTCTGGTTCCTTGTTTTTTTAAAAATTCGAGTCTAGTATAATCAAGGTTATTTTGCACCAAAACAACAACAATTTGATGCAAAACTATGCTAGATAACTCAGATCAGTATTAATTTGTTGTAAATTCGTATTTTTATAAAATAAGGACACACACACTTGACAATCTCTAGCTTAAATATATGTGATATAAAATTTTAGTATCAGAAATAATTTTTATAAGATTGGTTTAGTTCAATCAATGGGCCTTCGCTTGTTCGTGGTCTGGTGTACGACAATGCATTACCCATTAAAACAGTAGCTTAATGGGCTCATTTACTTGAGGAAAATTTAACCTCGAAGTTTTAGCTGCCGTCTAAAAAACAAAATACGATCCATCAATTGAAAATTGAGGCCCAATAGACATTGGTACAAACGAAGACCCTGCAACTTTTTCTTTTTTTTTTTTACTGCAAACAAAAAGAAGACAGATAAAAAGCACAGAGAGTACCACCATTAACTAGTAATACTACTACTATGTTTGAGCAAGCAGATCAGATTTGCGGTTTTGCTTTTTCTACAGCAAAAGCACTGAAAATAAAGTGCTTTTTTTCCTACGCACGCACATAAAATAAAAATTAAAAAGAAAAGATTTGGAATAAAGTTCAAAAGCAAATTGGCATCGGCATAATTGCTTCTAAGACTGGAATTTGTACCTTGTAAGTTTCGAAGAACGTCATACACTTCCATTCCAGTTGTAGTTCACATGTTCGAATACACTTTGCTTCTTCCCAATTTTTACTTTAACGAAGTTTCTGTGTTTGAAATTCAGATTAAAGATTGGCCATTTTGAAACCAACGACTTTTTTTTTTTTTCCTGTTGGCTGTTGATACTGCTTAATCTTGAAGTGCTTATATAATACAACAATATCTACGAATTTGTTTTACATACATACTTAGGTTATGTACGAACAAACATTAAACACATAAGTGATTAAATTTAATACAACACGATCAACCATATTAATTGTGTACAAATTATTAATCATTACTTTGAAATTACAGCTTCGTTAAATTCGACAACTTTCTCTTTATGGCCAAATCATTTCAATCTTAACACTATCACACGCATTTTTTTTTATTCTTTCCATCTTGATGATGATAACCAGCTACCCCATTTAGCTACGAAAATGATACGTATTTTAAGACAAAAAACCAAATATTAATTAACTTTAATTATAATTAAGTTTCTTAATCCAATAGTTAGCAACAAGTTGCCGGGCCGCATGGGACAGTTGTCCAATTGAATGAGCCTATTGTCGCAATTCTTGCAGTTAACAGTATACTTCAGGATTACTTGGTTAAATTAACAAGGTTATGTAATAAAAGATAAAGAATTAAATAAATCTACGTGTGTGTTTTTTCTATTTTACTATCTAATATTAAATCATCATATTTAGGGTAACCCGAAATTTTACATTTAAATTTAACGATTTTTATTCTCATTATAAATGAAAAAAAAATGTAATATTCAAGGGAGAATCAAATTTACATCAAGAAATGAGCTTATCATTTGACTATTGGTGAATAATCAAATTAATGTGTTATCTTAGTCTAACCTTTAATGATACATATTATTTATGTTTCCTGTAATTGAAAGAAAGGCAGCTATCTTCTTTAACTGTTATTGTACATTGCTTTGCATATATTCTTATAGAAATTATCTTCAGCTGTCTTTCCTCCCTGTGATAGAGGTTGACAAATTTTGCTTAAATTTGAAGAAATCGGGCTCAAAATTCGCCATGAAAAAGTTCGTCTTTTGAAAGGCATTTACATCATTAAATAATATTATGGGTCAAACATTGAAATCTACTGTCACTTTTGAAATTTCTCCATCCACCACCTCCTATTCTAGAAATCCTTCCGGATTGGATATTAATTTGCTTTGCTTCGATTTACTTATTCATACACGTATAATACAAGAATTAATAATTCAAGTATAATACAGATTCATGCATTGTTTTATATATGTATGTATGTAAATATTTAATGTTTATATTCTATGATTGCTTGTAGATAATATTTTAAAGAATGAAATTATTTTATTTATGTATTTTCATGGGACAAGACGAAATCAACTTATGACTTCAATTATTTTTTAATATTTTAACAATCTATATGAAACCCAATTCGGGATATGAACTGTTTACATGAAAATCATTTTCACAGTGACGAATGAACCAGTTTATAACATGGCACATGATGCCCAAATAAAAAAAAAGAGCATAATATATTAATGATTGACATAAAGGTCCAAGCACTATTTCAACATCAATGTACTGTTTACCAATAGAATCTCTTTTAGCTTAATAATTAAATGGAAAAGATTGCCTAGTTATATGTTCTTGTATGTATTAAAGGCAATGCTTTAATTTTTTTATTTTATTTTTAAATCGAATAGAAAAGCAAAGTCCCATCCTCTCCTTCAAATGAAAGTAAAATTAATTAAGAATGCCCATGACTCACTCACTAGATGATGATTTATTACGGTAGTTTAAAAGTCATATTGTAGGAGATGATTTCAAATCAAAAAAGAATGACACATAATTACATAAAAGCCATGAACAAATAAAAAATAATATCAAATACACCAATATATTTATCTCTATTTTTTTTTTCTCCCTGTAATCAACCATGCAAATTAAGCCTAAACCATCCCAATTCCTTCAAGTTACTATAATTTCCAATCTCGTTTTCACTTTATATGTGAACACGAAAGAAGTTGCTTATTGTGATTCCATTCCATGAAATTTAAATTGCTTTTAAAGAGGACAAACTCAAAAAGGCATAATAACCCAATTTAAAATATCAAAATGGCCCTATATAAGAGAAAAAAGAAAGAAAAATAGGCAGGGAAGAGAAGTGCCGGGAATACCAACCTAATCCCGAACCCAAACTAAAAGGAACTATTAGAAAAGCAATGAAAAGAAAAGGATTATTTTTATGAAAAAAGAAATAATGTATTATAATTAGAAGCACCAAGACACTTTCCACTAAACAACATATTTTACTCAAAACACAATAATTGCAGCCTTTGACGTTTCTTTCTTTGCTCCTTAATGCCTTCTTCTACACCAACACGCAAACTCCTTTTGACTCCCAACATAAGAAAAAGATATAATGAGAAATTTAATTAATTAATTAATTTTAAAAAATGAAAAAAAGGCATAAAATCAGAGCCGCAATTTGTCTTACGAAAGCCTAAATTTTCTTTCGCTTACTATATTCAAGTGGGCGCGAGAGGGGGGAATCTCGTCTTTTTCATAGTATTTATTGCAATATTAATAAATAGATCCCTATTTCTTAAAAATAAATGAATAAATAAAAGCATACTTTCGTCTTTTTTTATGAATAATTAATTCATCACAAAACCATTTAAACCAAAATTATAGCTAATATTAAGCACCTATTTGTTATTTGATCTAAACTGGTAGACTAATCTTAGTTGTCACACTGTTTATTTTTATTTCTTACAATTTAATCCTTATATTTCTATAGATTGCGAAAACGGAGTTTTCCTTCTCCCCACGGAATCAGGCTTCTGTTTTTTGTCAATGTTTGGGGTTCCCCGTTTTTAACTAAATCCCAACTATCCCACGTTACCACCACTTCGCTTTCTATCCCTTAACTACCCCTGCCCTGTATGTTTAATTACCGTATGCCATTGGCTTTCCAGTTATTATTCGGATTCGGACCCAAGTATCTTTTGATTTCTTATTCTTCGAATTGATGCAAAGGGTTCAATGCAACTGTGTTAGTGCACCTGTGACATGGGATCCCATCATTACTAAG
>JAVXUL010000012.1:4936207-4968207 GCA_035590515.1 Trichilia minutiflora | reverse complement strand
TATCGATACGATTTCACGGGGTATCGATACGTTTAAGAAATTTGCCTTGAAGGTTTCGATACGTTCCTTGAGGTATCAGAACCTTTTGACGTAAATAAAATCAAGTCCGTCGTGAGGGTATCGAAATGTCTTCAATGAGTTCCCAGGGGTATCGATACGTTTGGAGTCCTCTTCTCAGGGTATCGATACGTTGAGTCTGGGGTATCTAAACGTTGAGCTTCCATGTTCAGGGTATCGATACGTTGAATCTAAGGTATCGATACGTTTAAGCGCCTGTCCAAGGTGTCGATACGTTGAGACCAAGGTATCGATACGTTTGAGCGCCTTTCTAGGGTATCGATACGTTGAGGCCAGGGTTTCGATACTCGGGCTGAATTTTTACACTGTAACTTAAAGGTTTCGATACGTTTAAGTAACGTATCGATACGTTGAGGCCAGGGTTTCGATACTCGGGCTGAATTTTTACACTGTAACTTAAAGGTTTCGATACATAAAAATATTTTTCTTATATTTTTAAAATAAACAAAATATCTATTTTTTATTTTTTTTATTCAAAATTAATATTATAATTTTATTAGATTTATAAATAAGACAAAATAATAAAAGCGATTTACTTTCTTTTTTTTTTCTCTTTCAGTTTCTTTTTTTTTTCTTATAGGCTCCCCCTCTTCAGTATCCCGTCTCCACTCTTTGATTCCTTTTGTTTTCAATTCTTCTCTCATGTCCGCTATTCAATTTTTTTTTTATAAATCTTCATAGTTTGACTTCTTCGTCACTCTAATAACTTCGATTTTGTTATTTAAATAAAAAATTGAGAGTGAAAAATTAGGGCTTGTGAATAAAATTTAGAACTTTTTGGAATTAAGGCCAATTCAAGTTCTCTAAAGACCTTAATTATTAATTGGTAAGATTTTTCACCCCATTTATATTTTAATTTTGTGTATTAATAAATTTAGAATTCTAAAATTATTGTTCATCCGTTAACTTTTAATTTAATAATAAGAATTCAATTTAAATTGTATTTATTAGGCAGAGTAATTATAAATGTAATTATATTGTTGAAATTGTAAATTTAAAATAATAGGTATAAATAATAATATGTATATTATTATTTACGTAATTAGAAGCGAATATCGAAAGAGAAGAGTCGACACATTGTAAAGAGCAGTAGGAACTGCATACTCTTCTAAAATTATGAGTGAATTTTTTAATCCACTCTCGTTTATTTTAGATTATTTATTAAAATTTAAATATTTAAATACTTTAAAATATTAAAAACATGATTTTATTTATATTTTATATCAAATAATAAATTGTGATATATTTTATGATAATTTTTTTTGAATAATATAATTTTATTTATTTTATTTTTGGCTCTCAATATAAATTTATGACTCTGTCGTTGAATATAATATTATTAAATTTTAGAAGAGATAAATGATAATAGAGTAGAATTTATAAATTGATGTGACAGTGCTTTATAATTATTATATTTTTATTGAGTTATAAGAGTAAAAAAAATTTAAAAAGTTAAAAACATATAATAATGATAAAACATTAGTTTATATAAATAATTTTTGTATTTCAAAAATTATTTGGCATAATGATGCCTCAGCGGTAACCAAGCACCAATTAGCAACGATATGTTGGTGTGACAGAATCATTTAACAAACGGCAGTGGAATTTTCCGTTTGACTCCTGGGTAATTATCAGCTGCCTCCAATGTCATACTTAAGTCCGGATGGGCCCATCAACTTATAACATAATTAGATACTCCTCGGAGTAAGACGAAAGCTTGACCACATGATAAGAAGCCAAAACTACCCGACATGGTCTAAAATGACGCCTTATTCAATGTTTACCCAGAGAAGAAAAATTACAATAAGGCATTGAAAATTCTAAATTTATTGTTTAATTAAAATATACCATAATAAATAAGTAGTAGTGAGGTGACCTTTGTTTCCACAAATTTTGCTCTATTGAACGATCGGATCGCTGATAACTCTTTTTGATTTTTCATCGTCTCGAATTCGCACATCGAACGAGGTGCTTCTTCCTTTAAATGTCATTACCTTAGATTTTTTATATATTTTTCGTTATTTAAGCTTGAAATTGTTGTTTAATACCTGGTTCTAGCCCTTGATTTGCTTATTGATTAATTACATATATTGTGCTCTCTTTAGCAAATAATTTCTTTGTGTTTGTTGATTGAGTAATTTATTGTGTTGTTAATGAAGGTTGTTTGGTGATTAGAGCAGGTTTAATTGAAACAACTGAAGATGTGGAGAATTATTAGGCAGAAAGTGGCTGCCGGAGGTTCTTCAGTTACGGTATGCCTGGATAGTATTTGTTTGCTAATTTTTTTGGCTATTTCATTTGTCTTGACTATTGTCATATATCGTAAATGCCATTTCAATTCAGAGTATTCGCCCGCGTCCTGTGGTGTCCGCGTTGAGAAATTATTCATCTGCTGCTAAAGAGGTAATTGTGAGCATGTTTTCTTTTGCTAAAATTTACTAAATTTGGATTTTGGATTTATTTTGGGATATTGGTATTCTACTTGTTCTTGTTGAGTGTGGATTTTTCTATGGAAGAGTTTATGATATGCAGAGTTAGATATCTATTTTTTTTTGTTTTAATCTCTCATTGTAGAGATGCTAGTCATTTCAAGGTTTTAATGTTGCCATTTCTTGTTTGTTTGAGAGTTTTATTTTTTGCTATGTTATTTCATGAAATGCTGGACTTAAGATTTTGTGCGTGAAATACCTATGCACAGATGACAGTTAGAGAGGCTTTAAACACTGCACTTGATGAGGAGATGTCCGCTGATCCTAAAGTCTTCTTGATGGGTGAAGAGGCAAGGAAAAGTGATTTGGGATTTTGCCAGCCTAAACTTTTTTCTTTGTTATCTTATGTTAATTTTATGTCTTTCTTAGTGTAGGTTGGGGAATATCAGGGTGCGTACAAGGTTAGTCTACTTCTCAAGGAGATATATACTTTGGTTCTCTATGTTCTTGAAGGCCATGCAAACTTTCATCTAACAAACAGATTTTTATTATCATCTGCTTGGTGTAGATATCCAAAGGGCTTTTGGAGAAGTATGGCCCTGAGAGGGTTCTTGATACCCCAATCACTGAGGTTATTGCTTTTATGTCATTTGAAGTGCTTTTTCATTTCTTCTTTTCTGTTGGTTTTAACATTTTTTATTGATTTTGATTGTTAGCCTTATAATTTGTAATTCTTTCACTCACACTATGTCTGTGTATCTATCATATACTTAAAGTTAGACTAACCGTTTATTAATGAATCTTCTTGTTTCTATATTGGCAATTGTTTTGTGAGATTAATTATCTATTAATGAATCTTCTTGTTTCTATATTGGCAATTGTTCTGTGCCAGTTATAATTTGTTTATTATGTCTTTTTCAGGCTGGTTTTACTGGGATTGGAGTTGGTGCTGCTTACTATGGTCTGAAGCCTGTTGTGGAGTTTATGACATTTAACTTCTCGATGCAGGTCAGAGGTTTCTTAGTTTGCTTGCATTAGTTGTTGATTGAAGTTTAGTCTCTTATGATGGATGTTAGAATCATACTGGATGAGTTAAAGCATGTTATTAGAAAAGAAAAGTAAATTTTTAAATCACAAAGATGGATACTTTATTTTTGATGATGTTATTCTTGTTAATGAAACCTTTGCAATCTGTGAGATGCACGAAACAACGTCTGATCAATAAAAGCATATTGTTGGAAAGCCAGAGTCATGTTCTTAAATCACAGGGTTCTGTTTTGGTGGTGTTATTGTTGTTGGTAATGAAATCCTTGCAAATTTTGATATAGTTCTATTGCATCTTTTTGTTTTGACATAGTAATGGTGCCTTATCATAATTACAACTTTACATGTGGGAACCTCATAATTCATTGCTAGTTTGCGTTCATCTTTGGCAGTTTAGGATTTTGTGCTTATTTAAGATGAGTTTTGTTGCATGAATCTGTTGTTATTAGATTTCTTTTTGATGAATATTCCTGTTAATCTCTGTTCTGGCTTTTATTGCAGGCTATTGACCACATCATTAACTCTGCTGCAAAATCAAATTACATGTCTGCTGGCCGGATGTCTGTTCCTATTGTCTTCAGAGGGCCTAATGGTGCTGCTGCTGGAGTGGGTGCCCAACACTCTCAAGTATGTATCCTCAGTCTCTTTTACACTCTTCATTTTATTTTTTACCTATTCCTTTTTCTCTGAATTTTGCTGATTTGATTTATCATGGATAATTCTGCATACTGCATTGCTGTCACCCTTAACTTACCACTGATTTTTCTAAATATATGTTTGTTCCTGTGTATATGGGTGGGCTAATATTTGACGATGCTCCATTTGGATGTCTATTCAGTGTTATGCAGCATGGTATGCTGCGGTTCCTGGGTTGAAAGTACTGTCCCCATACAGTTCTGAAGATGCTCGTGGACTGCTAAAAGCTGCCATAAGGGATCCCGACCCTGTTGTCTTTCTTGAAAATGAGTTATTGTAAGTAGTTTTCTAGATTCTGATTGTGATATACTGTTAGAATTTTTCAGTCTTTAATAATATTTTAGTGCAATTTGAAATTTGTATTTCAGATACGGTGAGTCATTCCCTATTTCAGCAGAAGTTCTTGATTCCAGTTTTAGCCTTCCAATTGGCAAAGCTAAGGTAATGTTCTTGAACCCTTTGAAAGTGGGACTTGCTTCTTGATCTCTGCCATTAGTGATTGTCTTCGTTATTCATATGGTATAACAGCGTCTTATCATCCATTCACATTTACCCTGTGATTATCTCTACTTCTAACAGATTGAGAGAGAAGGTAAGGATGTAACTATTACAGCTTTCTCAAAAATGGTGGGCTTTGCACTCAAGGTTTGTAACCAAGAGGCTCCCGTTGTCATTGCCTTGAAATTTTTTCCTTCTGAGATCCGTGAGTTAGTTAAGACAAGTCTGTATGTTAATTTCTATAAATGTTTATTGCTTGGCTTCAGGCGGCTGAGGTACTTGCAAAGGAAGGAATTAGTGCTGAGGTAAATTGATGCTGGAATAAACAAGTAACTGTTTCAAATGGTTCGGTTTTAGTTTCTAGACTTAAGTTACTGGATCTATTATTCAGGTTATCAATTTGCGCTCGATTAGGCCACTGGATAGACCCACTATCAATGCTTCAATAAGGAAAACTAACAGACTGGTGACAGTTGAAGAAGGTTTTCCTCAGCATGGAGTTGGCGCTGAAATCTGGTTTGTTTTCTTTTTGCTAACATGGTTGACCTCTTCTAATAAGTTTTTCAGACACCCTGGCATACTCACTGACTATGCTTTTCTCTTCGAACAGTACATCAGTTATTGAGGAGAGCTTTGGTTATCTTGATGCGCCAGTTGAGAGGATTGCTGGAGCTGATGTTCCCATGCCATACGCAGCCAATCTTGAGAGAATGGCTGTTCCACAGGTCTTATATTTTTTCCATGATTCTCTATTAATAATTTTACAAGCTGATTGTGTGTCTGTGGTCTAAATCTCTTGTGCATAATTGCTTGTTAAGTTTTGACCTGCAGCATAGCTCTCTGAGATGCAATTGTCTGATAACCGTGATTGTACTATCAAATATTTCCTTTGGCTGAGTAACTGCCAGTAATTGTTTGGTTTAGAGCTTTACGCTATTGGTTCCATGGGTTGTGCAGGTTGAAGATATCGTCCGTGCTGCAAAAAGAGCATGCTACAGATCTGTTCCAATGGCTGCTGCTGCATAGTTGTACTGATTTATCTCTAATCCAGGTTGGTAGTTTTTTTTTTTTTTGAAATAATCTTTACTCTTTGTTTTGTCTTTTCATTTTAAAATATTTTTAGCTGGTGATTGAGGGGGTTCACAAACAAAATCTTTCTCCAGGAACTATAGAAGGATTGCATATTTTTCTCCATCTCAACACTTTTGGGGGAGGAGTCGATAGTGAAATAATACGAGATTGTTGGTGATTGCAGGAAATTTTGTGACTCTATTTTCTCTTGTCAATGTTGCAAGCAACATGAAACCTTATCAAGCCAAAGTTGAAAGTTTTTCCTATTTGGTTCTCTATGCACTGCTACAAGTTTGTAGCTCTGTGGTATTTAATTTTAATCCGATATTGTTAAAAATTAATAAATTTGGTGTGGAGTCACCAATTATAAACAATTGGCCTAAAGTCAGTTCATTTACAGGTAACCTTTTACATATCTACAGTAAACAGATACTGGTGGAATGCAGATAATGCAGTGAAATGTAGAGATTAATGTAGTGCCTTTAACAGGCATTTTATTTGTTTGATCATGTATTGCGAGAGTTAAAACTTCGTTTTAGAGTGATTATGTGAGATGATAAGCATGTTACTGACCGGCCATTGTGAAGGTGTTCATTATTCATCAATTCTTGAAAAAAGAACAGTTTTAGTTCTGTTCTCTATGTATTCCTACGAGTGATGTTTATGGCCATAAATGACGCAGGAATATGAAGTGTTTGAATATGCTTACCCTGGACCGTGAGAATTGTACCTTATGGAGGAGAAACTGATGAAAGATTATCAAAAATGCTTATTCTGAACTTGGAATAAGAGAAATAATCTGGAAGTCGGTGATTATATAGGCAATGATAGAAAGAATTTGAACTTCCGAAATGTAACTAGTAATTGTTTATCTTTTCCAATTGAATTGATTATCATATCATTGTCATGCCTGTAAAACTTAAGCGCAAGTAATATGATGTATAATGCAAGAAAAGCGTAAACGATGAAGTGTGTATATGCTTTGGATGCATTGTGCAAAAAAGGAGAAGATCATGTTGGCTGTTTTTATAACCTGTTTAGTGCATTTCCACTGTCAATGCTATAATAATCGTTTTGTAAATTTTAACATCTGTGGCTTCATAAGTTCTAACCAATTAAGCGACTGAATTCAAACACCTCTCTCTACATTTTCAACTTGTCGTAGCTGAATTTGAACTTCAAAAAATTGGTATTCTATTTTGTTGGACAAATCTGATGGGTTGTTGGTCATTGATTTTTGGTTTTTATCTGAAGGTTCATGTAGCATGGACAAACTTGTAAGCTGTCTGTGGCACTCAATTTAGAGCCGTGAATTTGAGTGTTAAATTATTGCCAACAGATTAATCTGAATATTTTGGTTTAATATGTTGTCTTTGTGATTTGATCTACAGTTATTGTAAAATCAAACACACAATCGTTACAAATAATTCCCTTTGTCTTGTTAGCTAACTAACAATATTTTAAACAAAAAATTTGGTTAATTAAATCAGACGTTCTTAAGCTCCAGTGGTTCGAATGAGAATCTGGACGTCGTTGGAGCCTATGAGCCCATCTCCATTGAATTTGCAGTAATTTACATCATCATTGTGACAAAATTAGCCAACTCAATGAATAGCTATATGTCGTGGTCAGGTTGAAACATCAAAACGACATCGCCCCAACCAGAACATTTTAGAGCTTTTCTAGAAATGCTAGTTTTTAGTTAAATTGCAGGGAGTTTTACAAATCCTTGGCCTCCAAGAAACAAGTTTTCTTGAATGGAGAAAGTGTCAGGGATTCCCTCTTATGTTTCCGTTATTTTTATACACAATGGGTCCATAAACCAGAGAGAACGTTGAATTTTGTCAACCTCAACAGGAAACGATTCCGAAATGCTGAAAATGGAGGAGTCAGTTGAACAGGTAGCCTACTATACCTGTTGACCATGCTTTTTCTCTCAAAACAGTTCATCTTTTATTTGCTTTTCTATCCAATGTTTCAATAACCTGAGTTAGTGAACGAAAGTTAGTGTTTGGTTATAGCTTAAATTATTACTCCATGTGTTGGACAGGTTGAAGATATTATCTGTTCTGCAAAGTGAGGACGCTACATATTTGTGCCAATTTGGCTGTAGCTGCTGCATATAGTTGTACTGATTCAACACTTTTGGGAACGATTTGATTGTGAAATCATTGAGAGATTGTTGATAATTGTGGCAAATTTTGTGACTATTTGCTCTTATCAGCATAAAAGCTCATTCAGCACTGTTAATTTATACCCACAATGATGCATGAATGGGAGGTGTTTGAAAATGCTTGTACAATGAGAAAAACTCATGCAGGATAACCAAAAATAACAAATTTAGTGTTGTCAATTTGCAATATACATTAGCCTAAAGTCCTCGTCAAGTCCTCCTTTCGCTCATAATTGAAAACTAGTTGGTTGATTAAAGGTTTGTCTGTGATGAGTTGATAAGGGTAGCTCTCTGCCATTGAGAAGCCAAAAAAATGTGGGAGCTTTAATGTTGGAAGAAGCATCATGTTATATATATGCTTATATCCGTTCAGTTGACCGGGAACAAAATGTTTATATTCAGAATTAGCTTGATATGCTGTGAGTCTGTGATTATAGTAATAAAAGTTCACGAAATTCTGCAATTACAGAAATAATTTGAACTTGGTAAGTATGAATACTGACGGTGTTCTCCTTTTCATTTGAATTTGGTTCTTTTTAATTCATAACATATCACCTGTGAAAGCAATAACACAAGGAAATATAAGTTACTTAAAAAGGTGAAATTAGATTCACATATTGAATCTCAAACTTTGTTTGATTAGGCCTGGATGATAGTGTGGCCATTAATCTATTCACTGATTTTGATGCTACTATCCTCACACATCATTAATTATCACGGCTAACGGGGCCTAGGCGATGGTGGCAACCTTGGTGAAGGGGGTGGTGGCCTGGGAGGTCGGCGTTCCTCCTGTCCAGAGACCAGCTCTTCCATGTATAATCCTGCTCAACAAAAACAAACAAATAAATATATTAATTATAATCGAACTGAACAACTACCAAGAACAAATATGAACTGATCACTTGCCTGTAAAACCTAAGCTTTTTGTTAGTAGTATGATGTATAATGCAAAAAGAGCATAAACGAGAAAGCGTGTATACGTTTTGGACGCCATGTTAATGCACATAATGAGAAGATCATTGGGGTTATTTTTATAACTGGTTTGGTGCATCTCCATTTTCAATGCTGTAATGATTCTTTTTGTTTATTTTCAGAATCTTCACTTATTGGTCAAAAGAGATTAGGTTTGAGAAAAACAAATAATAAATACTTGAAGTTGGTTAGGACTTCAGTTGCATGTTTTTCAAGGATGACGACTTTTTTTTTTTTCAGTACACACGAAATTTTAACATTTTTTCTTTATTATAAATTCTAACTAATTAAATGACAGAATTCAAACATCTCTGTATCTTTTCAATTTAGTCATAGATAGGGGTTGAATTTTCAAAGAATTGGTATTGTATTTCATCGGAGCAGTATCCATAAATTAATCTGATGGATTCTGGGTCTTTGATGCTTCTATGAAAGTGCATAAAGCATGCACAGGGGATAAGCTGTTTGTGCTTGAATTTTAAGAGTTCACAATATATTAATCCTAATTGACTTCCAATTTATAATTGTTATGAAAATATATTTTTTTTAATATGTCATTTTTAAAAATTAAACAAAAATACAATGTTTTTAATCACTAAGGTTCTCATTAAAAGAAATCAGTATCTTCAAAAATTGTGTTAAAAATTTCTTTTGAAAATCGGATCGTAAATTTTTTATTAGATATTTAATAATTCAATTTCACAGCAACTATAACTTTTAAAGTTATAGATAACCTAACCATGCAAGCAAACGTGAAATCATGATCTACAGCAATGTTCTACATTTACAAAACCAATTCACTGAAACATCAAAACGACACGCACCAAACAAAGAGTTTTATGTCATATAGAACTTGAATTTCTTCTTACAGCAGCATTTTCGTTTTTTTTGAGACCTTTCGAAATTGCAGCTGGTAATGAAATTGCGGTGGATTTTAACAAATCCTTTGCCTCCAAGAAACGCGTTTTGTTGACCAAAGAAATTCTTCAAGTATTCCATCCACATTATGATTTCGTTACATGCCTGCGTTCGTAAGGACTTAAAATGTTTGCCAAATGAAATGAATTAACAATGGTTCCATAAACCACTAAGAACTTTGAATTTTGACGAGACATTCGAAAATGTGGAGAAAAGAGCACTTTTTTTTTTTTTTCTCACCTACACCCCCCTCCATTGGTTATAACTTATAAAATAAAAAAATGAAATGTAAAACTCTGGAGAGTTATGACCAGAGCACTCAAATGGTCAATAATACTGCTATTAGTTTTTCAAACCCGTTTCTATATTAACTAATATGTTCTTACATTTAAATAAAATAATAAATAAAAACATATTTTAATCATTTTAAACAAGTAAATACCCAGGATTATTATATATTAATAATTGTTAAAACTTTGAAGAGTTTAACGAAATTGTTTGACCGTTATAATTTATGACAAAGATAATTGTATGGTACAATATTATTTGTGATGATAAAAATAAATGTGTATGGTACAATTGTACAATATATGATGATTATATGACGTTTCGTTCTATGTTGTTGGTTGGATACCCATTTCGTAAATGATTCCATATTTACATTGACAAAATATGTAAATGATTAATGAAATAAAGGTGAGCGATCAAAGCCTTAATTAAAATATCTTCTTCTCTGATAACTTTCGCTTGATAGAAGACAAGATTAAGTTGGTACTATTAACTTTATTTGGTAGAAGATATTATTTAATTAAACTTCTACTTCCCTCTATTGATGTAACAACTGACGATCGACGGTTAACCATTTTATTTTACCATAAATTTAATTGAAAAAAGAAATCCGAGGCACGAAGGAAGCAGGAAGGAGTGAAGAAATAACAAATTTATTTTTAATTTAAATTATTATTTTTTTGTTTATTGATAAGTTTATTTATTGGTGACGTAACCACATGCGAATGTAGTTTGAATTCGAGGAATGTTTTTTTCGATTCATTTCATTTTCGCTACTTTGAATTCAAAGCGAGCAAACCAATAGCAGAAATTAGATTAGAGATATTTCATTTTCCTTCACGTTGTTCTGGTCTTCTTCCGATTCGGAGAGGAGAAGAGGAAGAGAGAATAAGAAAATAAAATCCAAAATAATGAAGACTTCGTTAAGAAGATGGCGAGGGTTCTCACTTCACAAGCACGGCGGCGATACCAAGGAACGGCAAGATCTTCGGCCTTTGGCGCAATTGGATGAGCTCTCTCAGGCTTCGCAGGTACACAGCTCTCAAGTTCTAGTTCTCGTTCTCTTTTGTTCTGTTTGTTTCGTGAGAAATAGAAGGGAAACGATATATTGAAGTCTTCGTTTCGTTTCCTCCGATTTTCCTGCTACCGAACATGCCGTTAGGGTTCTTTTTCCGTGAAATGTGCTAATATTTCTGTTTTAATTGGAAGTTGGAATCATTATGTTAGAGTAATTAATTTATTTCTTCACATTTGTCGATCTAGACTTGTTATACATTACTTAAAAGTTATGATAAACTTTTGACATTTGGAAAATCGTAAAATGAATAATTATATGAGTCCAAGTATGAACAGCTGTGATTTTAGTAAGTCATTTTGTATTTTGTATTTTTCTTTTTTCACAGGACATGCAAGACATTAGAGACTGTTATGATACCTTACTTTCTGCGGCTGCGGCTACCGCGAACAGTGCTTTTGGTACTTTGTTGATGCATTTTATTTTTAAGTAATTTTAGTCAATTATGTTGCGAGAGGTTGAATTACATATATTGCATAGTGATTCTAATTCTGCTCTCTGTTTGGTAGTTCAGTGTAAATGTATAGCATTCTGAGATGTTTGGGAATCTAGTAGACAATAATTGATAGGAATAACAAGTAAATCTACGAAGTTTTTTGACACTTAGGCTGGATTAGTTTACTTCTTCTTATTTCACATTTTGATTTTTTGATTTGTTACTATTTATTATCTAATATTTGTGAGTTAGTTTTTCATTTGAGAAACGTTTTACATATGGCATTTGAAGAATGTTTCTTATGTATTCCTCTCTTCTCACAGAATTCTCAGAGGCATTACAGGAATTGGGTGCCTGCCTTCTTGAGAAAACTGCATTGAACGATAATGAAGAAAGTGGTAAGTTAATATACCTTCCTTTCTTTTTCTCTCTCATTTTATAGGTCATTTTAAACAGACAATTGGAAGACATTGGTTTTTGGATCTGCTTACAGTGATCATATAATCCACCTATCTCCCCCAGTCCCTGAGAGAACACCTTGCTGGGGCCTAGATCTCTTTCTCAAAGAGTATTATATATGGTTTCGTTTCAACTTTTCCAGCCAAAATTTTTTGCTAGTTTATATTTTCTTTTTCTACTAAATGTTGGTATTTTTTTGTACTGCTGTTTTACTGATCCACCTTAATATGTCTGCTTTAATAAAATATAATCCAAAGATCAGTTTGTACCAGTAGGTTCTTATATACTCTGGCATCTAATCTGTGTATAATTTTAATTCCATTTGATTTTATATGAACTCATTATTTTGGCCATTGTTTCATTCTTCAAATCATATTTAGGAACAATTAAAATTGAAATTTGAAGTAGTATTTGGACATAGTATCAACACCAAAGAAAAAGATTGAAGTTTTTCTTTTCTCTTTTCTTTTCTTTTTTTCTTTTTCTCTTTCGCAGGTAAAGTCTTGCTAATGCTGGGAAAAGTACAGTTTGAACTCCAGAAACTTGTTGATAGCTATGTGAGTTCTTAATATTCTCTGCAAGCTATCTAAAATTATATATCTGGCGCTGCCTTGTAATAAATTTCTCTCTGTATATAGCGCTCACACATTTTCCAGACAATCACAAGCCCATCCGAATCTCTTCTTAATGAGCTTCGAACAGTGGAGGTTAGGTCATATGGACTCTTTATATATGTAAAATCTTTCCTTGTAAGGCTTTTCCATCCTTCAAAAATTTGGTTTAGCATCTTTCTCAATTAAGTGCAAAGTTTCTATTGTTATTCTCTTCATGACTGTGCTTTTGTTTATACATGATATAATATTGTTTTAATTGTTTAATAAACTGACAGTGCTTTTCATATTCTGATGTAGGAGATGAAGCGGCAATGTGATGAAAAAAGGTATGGAATTAATCTTTAAGATACTCTGAACATGGACAAATTGTATATAATTGAAGCTTTGATGTAATTTATTTCTCATTATGGCAAGCGATCTGCAGAACTGTTTATGAGTACATGGTGATGAGGCAGAGAGAAAAAGGGAGGTCAAAAAGTGGGAAAGGAGAGACATTCTCTATGCATCAGTTGCAAGAAGCTCACGATGAGTATGATCAGGAGGCAACGTTATTTGTTTTCCGTCTGAAATCTCTGAAGCAAGGACAATCACGAAGTCTTCTTACGCAGGCAGCTAGGCACCATGCTGCTCAGGTTTATTGATTTTTCTCTACTCTGTCATGAAATGTACTTGTTCTTCTGTTGGATAATTTGTTCATATGCTTGATTTTCTTTATGTGAAAGCAGTTGTGTTTCTTCAAGAAGGCTCTTAAGTCTCTTGAGGCACTAGAGCCACACTTGAAAAAGGTCACAGAACAGCAGCACATTGATTATCAGTTCAGTGGACTTGAAGATGATGATCTGGATGATGGTGATGATGATGACAGTGACTCTGATTCACACAGTGATGGGGAGTTGAGTTTTGACTATGGACAAAATGACCAGGAGCAAGATTCTGTTTCTCCATCAAGAAAATCAATGGAGGTGAGAACATAATGCTTAGGATATTTTATGATGCCTTAGCCATTTCAGATTTTTGTTAAAGTCGCAACATGCTCAGATATGTACTAAGTCGAATCTTGTGATGCATCACTGACAAGCCAAATGCTTTCTGGATACACAGTTGAGCTAAACCGTATATGAAAAGCACAGATCTTGACCTTATAGTTGCCTCAGAGCTATAGTTTGATAGTAAATTAGGAATGTATTACATTTTAATGTACTATTTATATCATTTTAACGTGTGACCTGAATAGTGGAATTTTTTTGTGCAGTTGGATCAGAGAGACATTACATTTCCCCCAGTACCAACATTGGAGACTGCCAAGGTAAGGAACCTGCTGTAGTTCCAGTTTAATGTTCTCAGTCAACAAGTTTATGCGTTGAAGTTGAGTTTAATGAGCATGGGGATATTGATGGATCAGATAATTATCTGTTTATTTTAGTTTTTTTAAGAAGTTGCAATCTGATATTGATTAACCATGCTCGTGTGCTGGTCCATCACAAGCATGATATCTGACCTTAGAGAACTTTCACTAAACTACAAGTTTTGAGCTATGTGTGATGTTTTAATCATTTCAGTTATCAAATGATTGTAATTTGATTGTAGTATGTAGATGTATACTATGAATGTACAATGAATTTATTTACTTGAAATAATTGACTTAAAGATCACGTACTCTAAACAATGCGAAACCTAGAGCAAGTTATATCTCCTCACATGCTGCTTTAAACTTGATATTGTATGATAGTGAGAGAGTTCGGTATCAAAGTCAATGAGTTTTATTCTTTTCCCTTTGGCATATTTTCAGGAAAATCTAGGTCAGAACCACAAGAAATCTCTGTCCTTTAACAGGGAGATTAGGATAAGCAGCCAGTCAGCTCCACTTTTTGTTGAAAATAAATCTGATGCCGATGATAGAAGGAAGCAGATGCGTCCATCATCTTCTCGGAAGTTCAACTCATATGTATTACCAACACCGCTTGATACAAAGAGTTTACAACTTACAGGACCAGGCAGTCCAGTTTCTTCCGCACTAAACACAAGTTTGAGCAGACGGTATAACTTGTGGCATTCATCTCCCCTGGACCCAATAAAGTTTGATAGAAATCCGGGAGATGAGAAAATTTCCAGAGCTACAGCACAGCCAGTACTTAGAGAGCGCACCAATAATACTGCATCCACTCAACTACCTCCTCCTCCGAGCAATGGATTGTCATTTTCACAGTTCGAACCTCGTGCTTCTGATTCTAAAAAAGTCAAAAGACAAGCCTTTTCTGGTCCATTGAGTAAGCCTTGGCCTACCAAATCTGTCTCAAAGGACCAACCTCAGTTGTTCTCTGGACCTGTTTTAAGAAATCCAGTGCCTCGGTCATCTCCAAAAGTGTCTCCTAATACATCCCCTACCTTCACATCCTCACCTAAGATCAGTGAGCTTCACGAGCTTCCAAGACCACCTGCCAGATTGTCCTTGAAGCATTCAGGGCCAATGGGTTTGGTTGGACATTCAGCCCCTTTGTTGCCCAAAGATCAAATGCTTTATGCTCCGAGTAAATCAGTGATGTCAAACACAGCTTCTCCACTGCCAAAACCTCCTCAGGCTATCACTCGTAGTTTTTCCATACCCTCAAGCAGTCATAAAATGGAAGCTGCTGACAATTTAGCGATGGTCTCACCTCCACTGACACCAAAATCTTTAATTAACAAGGATCCATCACCAGCTGGTTCTAAACCTGTTGCTCATGCTGTTGAAATCAGAGGTAACTCAGAATGAAGTGCTCTTCTTTCTTTGGTTAGTTTGACATTTTATCCCAAACCCGAACATGGCACAAGTTGATATCCATTTTGCCTCAAGTTGATTTGCTAGTTGCCTGTTTAGATAACACAATGACATTCTGATACTAATTGAAATATGAGCATGTCTATAGACTGTTCGATGTTAGGCATATGCACTTTATAATGTGAAGTTAAAGATGGTGGAGCAAGCATCAAACTTGGCAAGTGTTTTGAGAAGTTGAACTTTTATTGTTGAATATCGAAATGTTTGGAACAATTGTTCGTGACATAGTTAAGCTGTCAATTGAGGCCCCAATTAGCCATTGTAAACATCCAGAGTAAAGTGTAGCTCATGGAACTTTTGATAGAAATGGCATAATCCATTCTGGTTTGCATTTTTATACATTGGCCCATATATATATATATATATATATAAATGCAAAGAAGAATGTTTGGATTTGGTTACTTGGAATTCTTTTACCCTGATGATGTTGATTTCTTGTTCCTAACTTTTAATGTGATTTGGACACAGATGCAGAATAACATTTGGTTAGTAGGAGTCCCCAAACTTGGCAGCAAAATTTCTGGAGGTGAGATTTTCTCACATCATTTCGTACAGGTGCAGATATGTATATATTTCCTTGTCAGTTATTGTTATTTATCATTTTTATTTTGTCATCCTCACAGTATTTATAATGATGAGCACTTGAAAAAAGGTCAATTAAATGGGCAACAATGTGCTCCATCATTTGTGGAGGAATTTTGTATCTTCTGCTAGGAATTAATAGCCAAATTCCCTAGTTTTTCCCAACAATTCATTATTGGCTTGTAAGTGCATTTAGTCCATTGGTTTAGTAATTGATTATTATCGTTCACATTTGAAGATAATGATTTTTACGTTTACTTCTCATCAGTAGGGTACTTCTGGTTAGATTTTAATCGAGCACAGTATCACATTGGGATAAAAAATTCCTAACCAGCTTGTTTGCTCAAACATTTTCTTTTGGCAATGGAGGTACTCGAAGCCTTGGAATGTAAATGGTTATGGTTTGACAATCTTTGTGTACATAAGCATATCAGAAGGTTCTATCTGAGAAGTATATGTAATGATGAAAATGATTTCCCCAGTGGGACTGAAGTTAAGAACAAGTGAATCATGTTTGATTATCAATGTTTCCCATTGCCAGAGGAGGGGATCCTTAAAAAAATTTTATGTTGGATTATAACTTCAAATTATCTATTCTTCCAAATATCTGCACCACACAAAGAGAGGTGGTAGACAAAATGGCTTTCCTTTTTCGCTTTGGCACCAGTTTGAGTATATAATATATTTCTTACCTGTTGTTCGGATTTTCAATTTTTGTCTGAATCAATCCAAGGCATGGTTCTGTTTTATAAAAATAGTATCATTGAGGAGCAGAGCATAAGTATTATGTATTTTATCGGGGCAAACGAGAAATGCAGAAGGCTGATAATTTCAGAAACGTGGAGATAAGAATATCTCCCCTTAATCCAAGCTACTTCTTGTCATGAATTAATTAACTATGTTAGTAAATATGTAACGCAATTTCCATATAAAGACGCAAGATATAGGAAATCAGTGGAATCAGTGGCCACGCGGTTGTCTCGTTGCTGCATCATTTACAGTCTCCACCTACGTCATATCTCACAAATCCCATCAATTCTGGTCCCTCTAATCTCGGATTGTTCATAAAACTGCAACAAATAAAATGCAAAACCCGTTTAGGATTTGAACGAAAATAGTTATTGCTGATCAATTCTTAGTATTCGTGTGAAGAATGTGTGTCACCTTTCTTCCGACAACTTTGAGAAAGAGCCCGAGGTAGGAATTGTGCCACAGAAATCATTGTTCGATGCATCACTGCACAAAATACAGATTAACAAACTTAATGATAAGAAAAAAAATGGGAGAAGGTATAATGTAAAGGTATTTTGAAGATTATATTAAATTAGGACGTACAAGATTTTCAAGTTTCCTAGTTTGGTTAGTTCCCTTGGTATCCTTCCACTCAGCCTGTTAATATTCAGTCTCCTGCATTGGAGATTAAAAGAACAGGACCAAAGATTACATTAGTAGCATTAGCGACTGTGGATAGTCTGATTTTGACCAGACAGAAATGCAACAAGTGTTTGTGCATTAGCTTACAGGAATTTGAGATTGGAGAGGTTTGAGAGTGAAGAGGGAATGGGCCCTGTGAGATTATTATGGTAAAGATCCAAGCTTATGAGGCTTTTGAGTCCTCCAAGTTCCTTTGGTATTGGACCCACCAAATTGTTCATGTACAGTTCCCTGTTTTGCCAACACGCGCATACCAACGGATTCATGTTCAATTAAATGCTGCATGTTTCATCCATTATCTATAATCTGACGGTGACTGATCATAGCCAAGAAAATGGCTCGTTTACGTCTCAAACCTAACTTGATTTCATTTTTAACAAAATTGGCCAAATGAATAAAGCAATGGTCAAAATATATGTAATATGCTTACAGATATTGAAGACGTTCGAGCTTCCCCAAATCGGGAACTAGATTTCCCGACAGCTTTCCATTTCCAAGGTCTCTGCCACGTTTAAGTTAGTAGAATTAATTACATATTCATCGATCACATAAAACGATAATTTGAACAATCCGTCTCATATTTGATCATTTTAATTTTAAACCTAACAATTTCAAAATTCCAACAGTTAATTAACTCAAAATGGATTATCGACAAATTGACAGCTTGCATGTTCTTTGATCTCTATTTGCGAATCCAATTTAGTTAACTAGTGATTCATAATATGACAAATTATTTTATTATTTAAGTACTGTGCAAATTTTACTGTCAAGGAATTATTTTGAATCTTTTAACGAGCAAAGCAGGCTTGACAATTCATTGAAAGAAGCCCCGAATACAGACATAAATAACAAACATAAAGAAAAAAAACCACCATCAAGGATAGAAAACGAGTTTGGGGTATTTTACAGTCGAGTAACCCGATTATCTGCGTCGCAGGTTACATGAAACCAAGTACAAGGATCCACTAGGGTAGGATCCCAGCTTTGAAGAACGCCTTGCGGGTCTTTTACAGCTCTCCTCAACGCATACAGAGCATCACCTTTAATTTCATTACATAGCCAAACAGAAACAATAATACCATCAGAAACTAATAAAAACAAAACAAAGAAACAATCATTTTAACAGTAACCCAGATGCGTAAAGGAAATATGAAATCCATGTGTGTTACCTTCTACGTTCGCATTTGTAGCTGCTAAAGTGGTTGATAAGAGCAAAAATGCAAGAAGATCATGAAGCAGACTTCTGCTGCAAATCGCCATTGATAAACTCCGAAAGTAGCGAGAGTGTGGACAGGTTGACCTAACTTTTAAAAGAGTCAAGAAGTTTATGGGGAACCTTTTGAGAGAGAGTGGGGAGACGTTGATTTAGTTTAAAGCATGCAGGCAAGGAATCAGATCTTTGTTGAAGTATAATTTATAAAGCCCTATAAAATTATTCACAACGCCAGTGTTGTTGTCTTTGTTCTTTATAATTTATAAACAATAGATAATTATGGCACTTTTAAACTTTTCATGAGGTACGTGTCCCTCCCCAATTTCTATCCTCACCTTTGTTTAGTTGTTTTCATAACAAAAACTGCATGTCCAAAAATACCCTTAATTAACTAAACCTAATGGTCGATTTCGCACTCCTGTTTGTATGAGCATCTTTGAACTTTTCGAAGTTTAAAGTTAAACCAACAGAGGGTAGCTTCTGCTAGCCAGCCTACGTCTCTTAGAACTTAAAAATGGTGATCGGATAGACGAAATGGGCAATATTTTCAGTAAACTTAGGACCACCATGTTTTCTGATATGGTCTGCAACATAACATCAACAAGTAACTTCATTGAGGAAGGAACAAACAAATTCAGAAACCCAGTTTCAAGCTCAGTGGAATCAGTATATATTGTTATTTTATTATATGAATTTCAGATTTCAGAACAAGCTCACTCATCTGTTGAGCCATCGACTAGACCTAATTAGAAATTGACCAATCATCTCAGCTTCATATATCCACTCTATATTCTATCTGCAATATTTCAACAAATACTTACTATGATATTAGCACCATTCCATGCCTCTTATCTGCAAAATGATATCAGTTCCCAGGATTTGCTATTCTGACAAGTCATCGGATGAATACCCTTTTCTTTTTTTCCTATTCTTTTTGTAATATTCGTTTTAGAAAATAATTTATAAATGTCAGTAATTGTATTTCCATAGTGTAGCTTCAGAGACTACAGCAGTGCAGAGGGTTGCGTGCATGTCAGTATTGAAAGGGGTAAATAGCTAGGGTTTTGGGAAAACCAGGCAAATCTTTTGAACTCTGTTGGAGCCAAAATATATAAATTTATACAACAGAATTATTGAGAACAAGCATGTGTGGTCTGACATATGTTCAATTTACAGTTTCTATGTTTTTTTTAATAACTATTTTATATTTTGAGAGTCATGTTACAGTACATTTAATCGTATCCTATATTTTTGTTTCTTTAATTCTTTTGTTATAATTTACAACAATTTTATATAATTTTAAAATTTATAATTATTAATTTGTAAAACATAAAAATAAGTTAAAAATTACAATAAAAAAATTGCAACAGTTAAAAATATTTTTGAATGCACCTTAGCACAGCCGATATTTTGAAGTTTAGATTTGTGTTTATTGGCAAGTGTAAGGAGCAAATGAAGCATATTCGAGCAATATAACTTTGGAATTGTGTGGTGATTGATTATCATTTATACTCTCTTATTAGTTATTATACGCTTAATTTATAAATTATTTCTTTCTGAATTGCTTGCTTCTTCCAATAAATTTCATTTTGTGCAAATACTCTCTCTATGTCTAATTCATTTAAAAATAATTATATTCTGATTCGGTTTTCAGAGGTCCAATTTTAAATAAACGACATATAGGTTTTTGTTTAACAAGTCAAACAAATTTCACAAAAGCAATTTTGCTTGACTGACTTTCTAATTCTGCTTCTATCATATCTTGTAAACTATTAGATAATTATATATATAAAGAAATCTCTGTGAAGAGGCTATAAATTAAAAGAAAAAGAAGTGAATTCAAGTCAATGTATATATATAAAGTTATTCTAGAATCTCACTATTACTAAAATCACGTTTTGCATAAAAAAAAATTATTAAAGTACGTTAGATTTTTTTATAAAATAATGGATATTGTTAGATTTTTTTAGTGACACTCTTATACGAAGTCCATCTAAAAAATAAGATTTTTTTTTATCATTAATTATTCTTAGGAAGATTAATTTGATATATCAAAGAATCTATTCTTACAAATATATACACCGAATAATAGCTGAGTGAATCTCTATCCTTAATATTGGGATAGGAAAGTAAATCTTGGCAAATTAAACATAGTTCGAACTTTTCACTTCTCAAATTTAATTTCACATTACTTTAATATTAACGCGTTATTCATTTTATATGTTTTAGAAGTTTGCTCCCATAGTTGTGGTCCAACTTCTTGAATTTGATAGCTTACCCGAACCCCTAACCACCCCCTCCATTTCCAAGTCCATACAAATTTACGAGGTGTAATTCTAAAACTTGTAGCTGGTGGTTGTAGGTTGGCAATAAAAATATTATAACCAAAAGAAAACAAAACCACCTAATGGACCTAATAATTTCAATGAGGTATCTAGCTAGCAATAAATAATGGTGGATTGTTTGCCATGTGAAACTCGTCTTTTGATGCATGTTTTTGACATAGCTCGTCTTTGGCCATGTAAATCATAGATGTACGTTTCAGGGTCCATTTCAATTTCTCTAATTAGTTTTTGACTTGATATTGATTTAGATTAGATAATCTCATTTCCTTCTGCATTTGGAATTATAGTTTATATAGAAATATGAAATATTCTTCAATTAATTTAACATGAAAAAATGCATTTCGTCGGTGGGATAAAGATTTAACAGACTTTTGTAGTGGATTTTTTTATATTGTGATGATATGTCTTCTCCTTAAAAGGTGTGATTTGACGAAGCCAAGCATTATCATTTATCACCACACACCACTGCATCTTTCTTTCTTTTATCTTTCATCTTTTTCTTTTAAACAAAGTGATAACAATTAAGAAAAGTAGAATCAAATCTGTAAAGGGTTTTGTTCTTCTCCTTCTAATTCTTTAAAGACGAAAAAGCATTCTTTCACATACGCACCATTGAGTGTATAATCAATAACACACGATTTTCTTTTTTCTCTTCCCACTCTTAAAAGCAGTCAATAGTTGACCATGCGGAGCTCATTTTCATTTTCCTATTTAAAAGAAAATAACCTACTGTAAAGAATCAGGTGGGATGTCTTTAAATTGATTTAAAAATGGCACAATTTTAATTTCTGAGAATTTGAAGAGTAGTGCTTACACCACACAGCCAATAGGCCCGAGGAACTCTTTGAAGTTAAATGTAAATGACCCAAATTATGATTTTTCTATTGAAATCCAAATCCGTAATCCCTGCAATCAAGGCTTGCATACGTTGACTTTTTGCCCAATTCAATTATATTTACAATTTCAATGTTCTTGATCGTGAACAGATTTATACAATAAATAAAATATTTTATTAATATTTATCTGTCACTCGTCCATTTATTCTTTGGCTATTGGCAGTGACTGATTTTATTTTTCAATATTGTCTCGATTTCATATTGTTCTATTTATCAGATTTTAGACGGAGGCTCAGGCTGATAAAATTGAAGACACTGACACACACAGAAAAGATGTTTGCAGGTGGAAAGGAGGAAGAGATGGATCACCATGATAGGTTCGTAGAAAGTTAGCCAACTGGTTAAAGAGTCAAAAAGATGTTTTTAAATTTGAATAATGAAAACTGGCCATCATGTCAACAATAGAGACATGGATGACGCAAAAAACAACCCACCCTCACACTTTTCCTACAATATTTTCAAATTAAATCTCTCTTCAACCTTTTTTAAAAAGAAGTTCTCTTCAAACCTTTTCTCGAAATGACTTGGCTAGTTGGCGGGATTAGCCAACCCAATTAATTACAATTAAAATAAACTTATCTTGATCAAACTCATCATGTTTCATTGACCAAATAATGTTTGCATTAGCTCTTAATTGAGATATTTTGATTACAGATGTAATGTACTTTTTGTTTTACTTTCTTCTAGATTCCGTTTCATGCATAAGAACTCGCTAGATAAATGATGAAATATCCAAAACTGTTCCCTTGACCTCATAGTACTTTTCGAACTTAATTTTGAGATTTCTAGTTGTGTATGCGACGGTTTGTTTTTCCAAATATACCAAGTAGACCTCTCTTTTTTAGGTAGATATTGAGACTAAACTTCAATTGCCTTTCCTTTCAAAGCGATGTAGTAGATATTTGACTCAATATGGAATATAGATGAAGTCGAAAAAAAACAACGAAGTCCCTTCTTTTTGGGGGTAAAAGTTAAGAGTATCAACTACATTTCTATCCTCTCAGTTTAGGCAATTTGAGTGTAAGTTGTATTGTTCATTTTTTCCTAAAATTTTATAGATTTATTGTTACAAAAATGCGAAGCCAGAGAACAGATGGGAAACTTTTTATTCTCATAAAAAAGATGGGTGACATAAATTGTCAATTTTAATTTACAGCTGCATAGATAGGTTATTCCCATTTTGATTTCATTTACTTTTGAACCCTTCGGTCTTGTATGATTGTTGTGACAGCATATCCTACAAAACAAGAAAATTTTTTTAGTTAGTATGTGGCCACAGTTCCAATTATTGACAATCTATCCATTATCTGATCATTTTTACTACCAGTTTCATTGCATAGCGATTAGGGTACCTGTTTTGTTTGTGGAGTGGACAGTCCCTGCAAATGAATTGTTTGCTAAATTCCTGACAAATCAAGAGTCTTTCGTTCAATTTTATGTCGACTGAATATGAAATAATCAGATCAAGGAACGAGAGAACTCACAGGATTTGTAAATTGCCATTGAAAATGAGCTGAAAGAACACTGCTGGGATTGTACCACTAAGATGGTTATTGTTCAATCGCCTGCATAGATGTAATGTAACATAAAAAAATGAAAGAAACTATGTCTATTACGCTGTCATTTTTGTTTCATTTAAGATAAAAAGGGAAGAGGATACGAGATATATAAACTTACATAAACTTCAAGGATTTCAATTTTCCAAGAGATGGTGGAATGGGTCCTGACAATTGATTCTGGTAAAGGTCTAAGCTTATCAGCTTATATAAATTACCAATCTCCTTTGGAATTACTCCAGTGAGGCTATTGTTATATACTTCCCTGCCAGAAAAGGGCACAAATGGCATATAAATCAGGTGGTATTTTTAGACCATAATAAAAGAGAATCATGAGTTCAACGAATCGTACAGATACTGAAGATTTGTCAAAAGTCCAAGCTGAGGAACAAGCGGTCCTCGTAGACCAGCATCTCCAAGATCACTTCAACAATTAAATCATGTTTCAAGCATCATCCAAAGTGTCAAGAGATTCTGATGTTTTCAAAAATATTCTAAACAAACTTAAATTGCATTTCTCATATTATTAAATTTCAAAGAAAAATAAACGTACACCCTTATGACACTGTTGACGTTGTTGCAGGTAATGTGAAACCAGGTGCATGGATTCACCAATTTTGGGTTCCAGCTTTGAAGAACATTGTTTGGGTCAACCAAATTCATTTTCCAGGCATTAAGAGCATCCACTGGTGCACATACAAAATTTTCGGACAACACTGTTATTGATTTGAATTGAAACAATAGGATTAAGTTACTAAATTACCCTAACCTTCCGAGTTGCAGTTTACCGCGGCAATGGTAGCCGCGATCACAAAAAGGACATTTAGCAGAACTTGAGAAGCCATGTTAAATCGTGAAAAAGAACCTCTATGTACAGGGATATGGCTGAAGTTGCTTTATAGACATTAAGCTTCGATAGCAATAAGACTTTGAATTACTGTCCACGAAGACTGAAAACAGAGGATATGAAAAGTCTACAACGCGGCTATGTGATATTTGAAAATGCAGTCAAATGTTGAATGATAGAATAGAAGTATTTAAAATACAATAACACATTATTTTTTTTCATTAGAAAATAAAAAAATCATCAATGTGTTCGGTGTTCCTACACGAATTTATTGCAAAAGTCAAGCAGCCGGGTAAATAGTGTAAGTATATTATATCATTTACGACGAGACTCTGATGGGTGTTTGAAAAGTCTCAAATGGAATTTCCAATGAATTGATGGCAATTGACAGCATAATACTGGAACGCATTTGAGTAGACTGAACCCGTAAATTTAATCAATCCAAAACGTTAACGTATTGAGTAGAACCTTAATCCGAAGACAGCCATTTTATATTTCCCAATCCTTCTAGAGAAAGAGGAAATCAAAACTCACATTTTCTTTTTCTTTACCACGCATAAGTTAAATATTAATATCAAAAAATACAAATTAGTAATTACAGTAAATATGAGATAGTTATATGATTAATATATAATTTATTATTTTTTACTCTTTTAAAAATATAAAATATGTAATAATAGTTATAATAAACTCTTATAAAAATTTAAACAAACAAATTAATATTACAATAATAATAGTTATTATTATATTAATTTGCATGTCTAAATTTTAGAAGAGTTTACAAGCATTAATTTACACAAAGTCATATGTATGCCTTTGTTAAAGTCACACTAGTGAGTAGTTTAAAAAGAGAGGGAAGAGACTATAATCAAAGAATTAAAGGCAGCTGAATTGTGCAATAACATGGAAGGAATGTAAGAAATACGTACGACAAAGCAAACAAAGAAACAGCTCTTAATATAGATTCAACCATAAGAAGCATCACTAACTTTCACAAATCGACCTTTTACTCGCTTCCTAGTATCAGCTTTTACCTTCCTCGACTCATATCGTATGTTCTTGTCATATATATCCATGAGATACAAAACACCTTCAGTTAATCACATAAATTTGATATACACCTTTTTGTTTTCTTCTTCTTCTTATCATGTTTCACATCCTAAAAAAGGTTTTTTCGACGTCGATTGTTATTAAGAACGGGATTTCTTGATAACAAACAAGTCGTCAAGAGAATTTCTATTCATAAATCATTGACACGGAAGTTATGTTATGTGTTCGTTATAAAACTTCTTATATCAAGATGATTTTATAGACAACTATCAACCATGTTTGATTGTATTACACTTGTCAATAATTTACAACTAATAAATATTAATAATTTCAGTAAAACAAAAGGTGCTCTTTGCTTTGTGTAGACGTCGAGTTCTTGATTATCAAGAAATTTTTTTTTTTTTAATTTAAATATTGTATATTTTTTTGTTTCAAAATTAAATAATTTTTCATTTGAATTTTTTTTCTAATGAACCTCTAATAGTTCCATCCCAATAAAACAACCAAAAGTGATTACAATCATATAAACCCCAATACAATATCTTATTTTCATGCCTTCGTTCAAACACATCATGTCATACATTGATATAAACATCATACTAAATATAACACCGATTCATCCCCATATTGAAAATCATTCCAAAACAGAGCTGAAAGCATTACAATTTTATAATAATATCCTTGCTACAACATCTTAAAAAATCAAAAATAAAACCAAAGCAGTAACATTAACCGAAATAGAGCTGAAAACACAGCAATTTCATCATAATATTCATGCTAAAACAACCTGAAAAATTAATAATGAAACCAAGAAAATAGCATTCACTAAAACAGAACTTTAACAAACACTTGTCAATACATAAGGACGAGGGATTTACCAAAAGACGAACTTGATGATGGCCCTGTTATTGGTAGGTTGTTACTTGCAGATGTTGTAATGAATGCAGACAGCAGCAGAAGAAGAAATCAGAGTCACATACCAAAGAACAACAAAAATTCTCAAAAAAATTCAAAGAAATAGCTCAATAAAATAATAACTACTCAATGAAAAAGAGAATTTCTATCGCACCAATGTTTATGGGAGTGCTAAAATCCTTTTTACAAGCCAACAGAAGTACAGAGAGAAAAATAGTAGAAAAGGAGGAGGAAATCCGCGAGAAAACAGAGGAAGAGGAAGCCAATCACTATCCTACCCCTCTCCACCTCCTGACATTCCCTTTTTATTCTCAAATTCGTCTAACCGAATCATAACCCTTTTGGCCTCATTCCTTAGAGCTAGTGGGCCCTCCAAATCTAACCACCTAACCTTCTAGAAGGAATTCTAATGCATGTACCCCTTCTTGGCAAATTATTTTCCTTATTTACCTTTTCTATATTAGTATCCATAGTCTCCTTGCACACCTCAGCAGCCTTCTCTTGAATGGACACAACATTGCTCCTCTCAGGGAAAAGAACCTTGTCCATTAGTTTCCATTGAAGAAAACGCTGCTGGAACAACATTGTATCTTTCCAAGTAGTAGCAGCAACCTTCCCATTGAACCAGAATTTGATTAACCATGTGACCTGAACCACGCACCAGGCGGTGAGCAGGTTGTAAAACGAGAGAAGAGACATGATCAACCAATTAAAGTGGAGTGACGTGTTAGTTGGGAGTGCCCACACATTGGCGGAGCATGGAGACATGAAAAACATTGTGAATCCATGCTTCAAGGGACAAACTCAGCTTGTAAGCAGCCTCATCAATGAGCTTAAGAACTTGGAAGGGGCCAAAAAATTGACGTCCTAACTTATGATCATGTTGCAGGCGCATAGAATTTTGACGATATGGTTAAACGCAAACATACACCCAATCACCCTCCTGAAAGTTTACCTTGCGACGATGTTTGTTAGCTGTTGTGTTTAGAGCTGCTGCCACACGTTGCAAAATATTTTTTTTAATATTTCAAAGTTTGTTTCCTAGTTTCTAGGAGGGTGTTAATGTTCTTTTCTATGTGTTTAATTGTGACTTAATTATAGGACATGATTTTAGTGGTTAGTTATTTTTAAGTCTTTAAAATGTAAGAGCTAAATTTAATGAAATGCTCTATGCTGTTCTTTATTTTTAAAAAGTTTCTTTCATTATTCTTTCTTTCAAAAGTTCTCTGTTTTCATATTACAACTTTACAAACAGCAATAATTGGTATCAAAACTTTCTTCTCGAGGGATCTGTGAATTCATTTAAGTGCTCTAATAGAAGATGAATCTAGTTTTTCATCAATGGCTCTGCCAGCTTTTGATGGAGACAACTATCAAATGTCGACGGTTCGTATGGAGACCTACCTTGAGGCATTGGATCTGTGGGAGGCTGTTGAAGAAGATTATAAAGTTAAACCTCTCCCAACAACTGTAGCACAGATCAAGACACAAAAGGAGAAAAAGATAAGAAAATCAAAGGCAAAAGCATGTCTATTTGCAGCGGTTTCGCCAATGATTTTTACAAGAATTATGTCTCTCAAAACGGCTAAGGTCATTTGGGACTATCTCAAGGAAGAATATGTAGGAAATGAGAGGATCAAAGGAATAAAAGTGCTGAATTTGATCAGAGATTTTGAACTGCAGAAAATGAAAAAATCAAAAACCATTAAAGAGTATTCTGACAAACTTCTAAGCATTGCTAATAAGGTAAGACTGCTCGGTTCTGTTCTACCCGACTCAAGGATTGTTGAAAAAATCCTGGTAACGGTGCCTGAAAAGTTTGAGGCAACCATTATGACCTTGGAGAACACCAAAGATCTGTCCAAAATTACCTTGGCAGAGCTCTTAAATGCTTTACAGGCACAAGAGCAAAAAAGGGTCATGAGGCAAGAAGGAGCACTGCCAGTCAAGCTTCAAAAATGAGAGAAAATGAGAAAGAAGAAGAACAAGAAGAACTTTGCTACAAGTGACGATGTTATAACAAATAACAATGCTACAGCAAACAAGAACAAGACCGAAGGTCTAAAGGGAAATTATCGTCCATGCCAACACTGTGACAAAAAGGGTCATCCTCTTTTCAAATGCTGGAAGAGACCTGATACAAAATACAGCTTGTGTAACCAACTTGGTCATGAAGCTGTGATTTACAAAAGTAAAAATAAGCAACAAGAAGCAGATACTCAAATTACTGATCAAGAGAGGAGGATCAGCTCTTTGTTGCTACTTGCTTTTCAAGCATTGATTCAAGTGAGAGTTGGTTAATTGATAGTGGTTGCACTAACCATATGACACATGATAAGGAGTTGTTCAAGGAATTAAGAAGCACAAAGACTTTAAAAGTAAAAATTGGCAATAGACAACAAATAGCAGTCAAGAAAAAAGGCACCATTGCAATTGCAAGTTGTTTAGGTACAAAACTTATCTATGATATTTTCTATGTTCCAGAAATCAACCAAAATCTGTTAAGTGTTGGTCAGTTGATAGAGAAAGGCTTTAAAGTACATTTTGAAGACAAATACTACCTGATAAAGGATGCATCTGGTTCAGAGATGTTCAACGTGAAGATGAGAGGAAAGAGCTTCACACTTAATCCATTAGAGGAGGAGCAAACTGCTTTCCCAATCGAAGAAAGTATCACAGAAGTATGGCATAAGAGGCTCAGACACTATCATCATCATGGGTTGTTACAGATGAAAACCAAGATGATGGTAAATGATCTTCCAGAACTTGATAATTGCATTCCAAATTGCAAAGCATGCCAGTTTGGAAAGTAAAGTAGGAAACCATTTTCTAAGGTAGTATGGAGAGCATCAAAGAAACTATAGTTGATTCACACGGACATTGCAGGTCTACAAAAAATATCTTTTTTGAAAGGTAGTCTCTATTATGCTACATTCATTGATGATTTCACGCGTATATGTTGGATTTTCTTTTCGAAGCACAAGTCAGAGGTGGCTCAAGTTTTCTAGAACTTTAAAGTCAGAGTTAAGAATGAGAACAGTTGTAGAATTCAAACTCTTAGATCAGACAATGGCAAGGAGTAGACCTCTGAATCATTCAGCCAATTTTGTGAGAAAGAAGACATCCAACATCAACTGACCGTTCTATATACTCCGTAACAAAATGGAGTAAGTGAGAGACTGAATAGATTCATATTGGAGATGACATTATGTATGTTACATGAGAAGAACCTACCAAAGCAATTCTGGGCCGAAGCAGTAAATACTGTTGTTTTTTTGCAAAATAGGCTTCTCACAAGAGCAATGAGGAATCAAACACCTTTTGAGGCATGGTATTATTATAAACCATCTTTAAATTTTTTAAAAATATTTGGATGTTTGTGCTTCACTCATGTTCCACAGATCAAGAGAGATAAACTAGATAAAACAGTACTTTCAAACATCTTCATTGGTTATAGCTTGGTTATAAAAGCATATAAAGTTTTCTAGCCACAAACTGAAAAAATTATTTTAAACAGGGATGTTCACTTTATGGAAGACGAAGAGTGGAATTGGGATGATGCAAAGAAGATGGACCCAATCTCAAAAGAGATCATAAAGAAGTTCAAACTCGAAGATTGTAAAGAAATGAGCACACCTATAAATTAAAAGAAAAAGCTCAGTAAAGAAGATGGAACTGATAAGATTGATCAAGTATATTTCAGAAGTATGATTGGTTGCTTGATGTATCTTACGGCAACTAGGCATGACATCTTGAATGCTATAAGCATTTTGTCTCGATTCATATATTGTGCAAGCAAAATATATCTCAAGGCTACAAAGAGGGTCATTAGATATGTCAAAGGCAACTGTGATTTTTGCATCAAGTTCATGAGAAGCAAAGAGTTCAAGTTGATTGGTTTCTCTGATAGTGACTGGGCAAGATCTATTGATGATATGAAAAGTACCTCAGAGTATTTCTTTAGTTTTGGATCAAAGGTTTTTTCATGGAGTTCAAAAAAACAAGAAACAATAGCTCAATCTACTACTGAAGCAGAGATTGTTGCTGTAACTGCTACTATAAATCAGGCTTTATGGCTGAGGAAGATATTGAATGATCTTCATTTTGAACAAAAAGAAGACACTAAGATCTTTGTTGATAATCAAGCTGCAATAGCTATTTCTCACAATCCAGTTTTTCATGAAAAAACTAAACATTTCAATATTAAGCTATTTTTCTTGAGGAAAGTGCAGAAGGATGGTGCTGTAACTCTTGTTTATTGCAAAACAAAAGAGCAAAAAGCTGATGTTTTTACTAAACCCTTACCAGCTAGCAAGTTCGAGTTCCTAAGAATGAAACTTAGTGTTTGCAGTCTCTAAAGCAAGAAGGAGTGTTAGTTGTTGTGTTTAGAGCTGCTGCCACATTGCAGAATATTTTTTTTAATATTTCAAAGTTCATTTCCTAGTTTCTAGAAGGGTGTTAATGTATGTAAATAAAGAACTATTTCTTTTATTAATAAACAATAAGATTTATACAAGATTATAAACCCTGAAACTGACAACACAAATGGTTTCTAGGGCATACATACTAACAAGCTCTCACTTGTACTAAAGCCATTTGCTGTGGTATCGTATACCCATCTTCTCAAGATAATGGTCCAGCTGCTTCTGTGTCATCGCCTTAGTCAGTGGGTCAGTTATATTGTCCGCTGAAGCAGTCTTCTGTATAATTATCTCTCCAACTCCAACGAACTCTCTCAAAATATGATATTTACGCTGAATATATTTGGACTTCTGGTGTACTCTCGATTTCTTTGCCTGTGCAATAACCCCAGTATTGTCATAGAACAAAGTTATCAGATAACTAATATTAGGAACGCCACCAAGTTTAGATACGAATTTTCACATCCAAACAACCTCTTTTACTGCTTCTGAAGCAGCAATATATTCAGCCTCTGTAATAGAATCTGCTGTCGTAATTTATTTGAAACTTTTTCAACTGACAGCAGCTCCATTAAATACAAAAATAAAATCGGATGTAGACTTTCTATCATCTAGGTTTGACTGAAAATCAGAGTCTGAGTATCCATGTATACTTAATTCCTGAGATCCATAAGTCAGAATTAAATCCTTAGTCCTTCATAAATACTTAAGGATTGTCTTAACGGCTGACCAATGTTTTTCACCAAGATTGGCCTGATATCTGCCCATAACACATACAACATATGCAATATCAGGTCGTGTATATAGCACTATGTACATCAAACTACTTATAGCCGAAGTATAAGGTATACTACGCATCCGTAGCACCTCTTTATCGGTCTTTGGACCCATATCTTTTAAAAGATTAAGACCGTGATTAAGGGAAAGAGATCTCTCTTAGAGTTCTTCATACTGAACTTCTTTAGTATTTTGTCTATGTACATCCTTTGAAATAATCCTATTATCCTTTTCGCTCTATCTTTATAGATGCGAATTCCTAAAATATAGGTCGTTTCTCCAAGATCCTTCATCAAGAAGGTTCTGGATAACTAGACCTTGGCCTCAGTCATCATGCCTATATCATTACCAATTAATAATATATCATCCATATACAATATGAGGAACATTATGGC
>JAVXUL010000012.1:4911028-4930142 GCA_035590515.1 Trichilia minutiflora | reverse complement strand
ACCAAGACAAAATATCTATACTCTTATTATATATAGATGATATTTTATTAACTAGTAATTACGTGGATATGATTAATAAAAAAAAGTCATATCTTGATACAAAGTTTAATATAAAAGACGCGGATGAAGCATCTTATATTTTAAGAATTAAAATTACTAAAAATAGAAAATCAAAGATATTATATCTAGATCAAGAGAATTATCTAGAGAAAATATTTAAACGGTCTAACATAAAAAATTATAAACCAATCATTACACCCACTTACAAGTCAACTATTTTAAGTAAATATTTATGTTCTTAAAATAAAATTGAACCGAAAGATGCAAAAAGTACCGTATGTACAGGTTATTGGAAGTCTGATGTATGCAATGATTAGTATAAGGTCAGACATATCATATGCAGTGAAAGTGATAAGTAGATATCAATCAAATCTAGGAAGAGAATATTGACAAATGGTTAAAAGGATTATAAAGTATCTAAAAGGAACAAAAGATATGAAACTCAACTTTGATTTACATGATTTAAAACTTGTTGGATATTGTAATACAAATTTTGCAACTGATTTAAATTATAGAAAATCAATAAGTGGCAATGTGTTTTTATATGATGGACCAACAGGTTCTTAGTTAAGTAAAAAATAAAACTATGTTATCAAGTTCATTATAGAGATAGAATATATAGTATATAGTATAGCAGTTAGTACCATTACATAGGCTAAGAGATTTATTAATAACCTACAATTAGATTTATCTAAACGTCTCGTAGATATATTTTGTGATAATAAGTCTATCATCTATTTGATTAAAAATAGAGAAAATACCTCCAAAAATAAATATATTAATATAGGTTACCACTATATTCAAGATATAATTAAAACAAATAAAATTAAAATTGATTATGTCCCTCCGAAGAGATGGTAGTCGATCCTATGACTAAGAAATTATTTATGGAGAAATTTAAAAAGCATGTAACTACTATCGATTTAAAAATCATCTAAATGTGTAGTTAACCAGTGACAAAGGTATCGTTTGTTAAGTCTTAGGGATACCTTATAAAATAATAGTACATCTCTATTTAATTAATTATAAATATTGATCAAAGAAAAAATAAAGAACATTATAACGAAATTAACAAGATTATAATAAATGATCTTAAATATAAAGTTCATATGAAAACATTAGAATAAAATTATGTAATACTAGATATTTAATATATAAGTCGTCATAAAAATTAAGTACAAATAAAAAATTTTTTAATTTAAGTTGTGGCGTTATTTTACTTTTATAAAGTATGTATACTAAAATTTTTATAGTTTAATTATAGTACAATAATGATAATTGATTATATGTATAGGATATTAAATCATCAAAAATAAATTATATCACTTTGATCAAGTAAAAAATTATAAAAATACAATTAAAATGAAGTAACAAGCAAGAAAGGATACTATGATTAAAAAAGTATTATTATAAATAATAAAAATGATGAAATGATACAGTTATTTCATAATTCACTAAATAATTGTGTCCTAATTTAATTAATAAATTGTCTAAATTATAATTATATTATTAATTTATAAATAGATAAATAAAGATAATAGAATTGCAATATGAAAAATGTATAAAAGTTTAATATTTTAAAAGGCGAAACTAAATATATTTTGATAAATTCTTGAAAGCATATTCTACTTTTGTGTTTTAAATATCTTTGTTAAAATGCATATAATTATTAATTTGACCACCACGATGTAGATTCCAACCTATCAGCTTTGTTAAATTACCAATCTTGTTTGGAATTACTCCACCGAGACTATTACTATATACTTCCCCGCATGCGAACGGGCACAAATGGTATTTAAATAAATCAGGCGGTATTTTTAGACCGTAAAAATGGAGAATAACGAGCTCAGTGAATCTTACAGATACTGAAGACTCGCCAAAATTCCAGGCTGAAGAACAAGCGGTCCTTGTAATCCAGCATTTCCAAGATCCCTTCAATAATCAAATCCGGATCATCCAAAGTGTCATGAGATTTTGGTATTGTCAAAAAATATTCCAATCTTCAATTGCATTACTGTGATGATTAGATGTCAAAGAAAAATAGACATACACCCAGCACCCTTACGACACTGTTGTCGATATTGCAGGTAATGTCAATGTGTAACCAGGTGCATGGATTCGTCAATTTTGGATCCCAGCTTTGAAGAGCATTATTTGGGTCAACCAAATTCATTTCCCACGCATTAAGAGCATCCACTGGTGCACATACAATCAGACTAATCCCATACACGTGCCCATGAGTCACAATCAGACTAATTATTTTTTCCAAGATAAAATACTTAATTCATCAAGTCATCTACCCGTTGCTATAAGAATTTAATTAACATGTCAAGTTGCAGGCGAATAATACAAGTACATTAGATCAATTAGTAGGAGACTCAATGAAGAGTCTTGACAGAATTTCCGGTGAATGCATATACATGGCGTTCGACTATGCAGGGTTAATATTCGCACGCACCTGGGTTTCGCTGCACTGAACCCATAATTTGAATTCGCCCAAAACATTAAAATAAACCTCGTCCAACCAGTTATTTTACATTTCCCTATCCTTCCCAATAAAATGAAAGTCCAAACTCAAGAATTTTTTTTTTTTTTTAATCTATATCACTGTCTGGTGAACAACAATACTAAAGATACAAACTACCTGTATAAATTAACATGTTTACTAATATAATATAATTACGTTATTGCCACATATAGGACATGTCACGATAATATAACATTATCATGTCAATTAAAACGGTTGTTTTTATAGAAGTTTTATACATCAAGTACTAATCTAAGCTGAACCCGGGTGAGCGAATCTGTAAATCAAAGAAGTAAAGACTGCTAAATTATGCATTAACATGGGAGAAACGTTAGAATATGCACAATAGAGCAAGCAAAGAAACAGCTCTTAGTATGGCTTCAACCATCAGGAGCATCACTAGCTTTCACAAATCGACCTTTCACTCGCTTCCTAGTATCAGCTCTTGCCTTCCTCGACTCATACCGTATGTGCTTGTCATATCTATCCATGAGATGCATTACAACTTCAGAAATCACACAAATCTGACATATACTTGGCGCCTGATGCAAAAAATGAGAAAGGGAATATACCTTCGAGTTTTCTTCTTCTCCTTGTAACGTTGCATGGCATTGCCTCTGTTTTGCGCTAGCAGCTCCAGATCGGCCTTGGTTGTTGCAGCTGTTCTCATCCCATCATTTGTCACAAGAAAAGGCAGATCAAATTGAACATCTTTAGAGCTACTAGAGCCTTTGGGTTTACCAAAAGCCGAACCTGATGACGGCCTTGCTATTGGTAGGTTGTTGCTCTCAGATGTAGCAGGCCCCTGACTGGCTGCTGGGTTAATCAAATTGTTCTGAAAAATTTTAGAATAGAACATATCACTGCTAGATAAACCACAGAAATAAGAAATGAGCCAAAAGGCTTACGACATACAAGGAGAATTAAATTACTTGTGATAAAGAAAATCATAAGGTTCAACCACCTCAACATGCAAGAGCTTTTGCAAATGGAACTACCATACTGTATTCTCTTAACTACAATGTATAAATGCCAAATACGTAAATATGCTGAAAAAAAAAACCACTATTGCTTACCAAATCCCTTGAACATGCAGGAAACAGTTTTCTTTCTTTTTTCCATTACAGATATATGTTTTCCTCATTCTACAAACTTCCACCGGGTTCATTAAAAAAATTGAAACCGATCAGCCATTTTGTATATCATGCATAATTGTTTGAAAGATTGGAGTATTAATGAATAGGAGGAACTAATAGGATCACTTTTATCTAGAATTCCGGAGCGGAGATGTGCCATTGACAATGTTTCATCATCTGTACTGAAATCACTAGGGTGCCAGTGTTACAACTTAAAGAGGCAATCAGGCACCTTCCACTACAGAAAATACAACACAAAGGTCCTCAAAAATGGTCATGCAATCAAAAATCAAGTATAGAAAAACATTATATGAGAACACAACTTAATACTTCATGCACTGTATCCGATACCGTCACAATCTAAATGATCACACAATTAAAATTAAAATGAACTACTATGGCAAGGACTTACATTAAATGGTGCCATGTCATCATGTGTGATGGGACAACTCATCTGGTACATGTCTCCAAATATTTCTGAATTAGTAAGATGTGATTCTTTCATAAGTTCACTGACATTCTTGATCATAAATACTGCATCATTTGCACCATATGCAACTTCTAGCTGGCTAGATTCTTCATTGCTTCTCAATCGACACAACTGAAAATCCAATATCTGTTCAAGCAGCAAGTGACCATTGTCATAGATAGCACATGAATCAGTTACTAGCATTTTTTTCACATATAAAAATAAACTAACAAAGAAAAATACAGCATTTAAAGATGAAATAAGCAGAGGAAAGGCCTCATGAAAGACAATATCTCAGAAAGAAATTCAGGTAGCCTTGCTATTCAAACATTGACATCAAAGCTCATCAGCCCCTTGCAAAGCAACAAACAAGAAGCAATAATGGAGGCATGAGATAGAACAGGGACAGAAATTCCTACGTCAATTTTCAAATTGCCTAAATCCCTCATCTCATCGTCACAAGCCATCATAGATGTATGTCCAGGTTACAAATTGAAAGCTGAGAAAATAAAAGCTGAAATGGCATGACAAAGTTAAACACTATATATAAGATTGGTCTACATTTCAGCTTGATAGAATAGGAAAGTTAGCTAAACAAACGGACAGGGAAGAAAAAAACAATGAAAGAAGAAGAAGAACGCTGCAAGGCAGTAGCAGATTGAATCGACAAAGCAACTCTAAAAAGACAGCAAACCCTACGGTTATCTTTCAGCACAAAACATCACAAAAATAGAATGCAGATTGAGCTAATAAGACAAATATTAATCACTATCGAAGATAAGACTTCCTCAAAGGGCATATATATTTGGATGAGTTTCACATGAATGATTAACACCCATTATTATAACTAAAGAGGATAGGCGAAACCAAGCAAATCACCAGAGACAACTGATCTAACCATAATTAGAAAGTTACATCCACGTCGGCCTCTTGGGATTTAAAAAACATCCATTTCCCACAGCATGCTCAGTTTTTCTATTTGAAACTTCACTAACAGCATTAAAAAATAACAATCAAGTTTTCAAACAATAAAACAGAAAGTTCATAGATTTAACAAGATTCAAAAACATACCTGAGGCCCCTGACAACTGGAATGACCATCCCACAACATATCTCCATCACCAACACCATCATTTTCTTTGGAACCCATTTGTCCCTGCATCATCAGCAGAGAAGCGAACGGAGTTTGCTGCTGCACCGTCTCTTGAACACAAGCATCAGCAGGAGCAGCTTCCATCACCCCATCTCCTAAACCATTCATTATTGTTGGCACCAAATTCTCACCGCCGCGGCCTTCGCCTTCGCCTTCGCCACCGCCAACACTAATCTTAATACTGATATTATTATTATTATTATTATTGTTATTATTATTATTATTATTATTATTATTTTCGTTTGCATTAATATTGGCATTTTCATTCACCATGAAATCTCTCTTCATCAACTCTACCAACTGTTTATATATCACCTGTTTCAGCTTCCCGCGGCTGGGACTCTGTTGTCTCTTTGACATACTCATAACATCACCGTTAAAAAACACACCTTTCTCATTTGGCACCGTCACATCTTGAACGCTCATTCCGTTCGTTTTATACATCCATGGCGCCTCAAAATCTTGACACGCGTTCCAGTAGTCGACAAATAATGAGGTTTCGTTCAGTTTTTTGTCAACAAGATCGAAACCCCAAACAGATGCCAGCTCGATAGCTGACGGACAACCAGAAAAACCTTCGATTTGGATGCGATCGTGTGAGGCCGACACAGAACAGCTACCATGCGCGTCCCAATCGCACTCTTGGCAAAGTACCAAATTGTCCGTCACACACCGGACTGAAACCGGTTCGTTACTGCAGTTATCACAGATCTGCGAACGTAGGTGTTTCTTGGAGAGAAGGTTCGCCGAGTGCACGTGTTGGTCGCAGAACAAACAGAGCTTCGCCAAGTCAGCTCGACAGTACAAAACCGCAATCCGCTCACTGCAGAAATCACACGGTACGCTTTCTTTCTTACTGTCAGATTTAGGACTCACCATCTCGATTCCAAGTAATTCAAGGCAACTATTGAAGAAAGTTTCAATCTTTTTGTTCAAAACCCTAACCTGAAGCAAGAAATAACCCGAAGTAGAGAGTGTCTTTTCTGTTGTTTTGTTTCTCTGAAACAAGAAGTGAAAACTTCTACATTTCTTTCACCTTTTGGCGATTAATATTATTCTGTCTTTGGTAGAACTGCGGCACATGAGCTGAGATGGTGGGTTAGTTAGTTTTGCCAGTGAGAGGAGTGATGATTGTGATGAGATCTATTTGTAAGAAAGTGAAACCCACAAAGGAAAATATCTCTTTTCACTTTTTGCTGAGCTGGCAACTTTGTTTGAAGCATATCCTTACCCAATATTCTCCTCAATTCTAATTTGATAACATACAGACACACTTTAAATACAATATCATGAACAATTGCTGTGACTTACTGGGAGATGATGAAACCTTGATCGTTGGATGGGCTGACTCAGTCCTTGGGAAAGTTAGAGAAATCAGGATCGCTATTATTAAGGGGTTAGGTGTAGTAGTAACCTCGGCAATTTTTGATGCGTTGTGTAGTAAATGAATTTTAAAAAGTAAAAAATGAAAAAGAGAGAGAAGATCAAATGGACATGATTGATTAATGCGTGGAAGTATGGGAACAAGACAAGATTAACATTTTCCCATGTTTAGTAAGAGCAAAGTATCTTGGTTAAGATTAAGCTTGACTTTAATAATAAAATTTATACCTCAATTAGACAACCAAATCTTGACCATATTAAATAAATGGATAAAAGATTCTTACAATGTTAAATAATTAAGAGTTTTTGTCATTATTCTTAACTATACAAGGAGCTCACATCATCCGATTACCCAGACCTAGATGATGAGACAATAATTTTGAATTGATAATTGATCAATAAATACGACGTACAATTTATTTTATTTTATTTCATTTCATTTTTTTTGATGTTATGTTATGTTTTGTTATTATCGTGTATGAAATTTTATTGATAGAAAATAAGAAATATCTTTTTGAGTTCCATCAAACTTTAATTATGAGTTGAGTGAAACAAGCTTTTCTTTTTGAAATAATACCAAATAATTGAGATTAGATTTTAGAGTCTTCATAGTTTTAGTATGGACCACAAAGGGGAAATAAGAAGGTATAGATAGGGTGAGTGAAAAGCAATATGTAGTATTATACTATCTAATAATGGAATAATCATACGAATGGAAACCTCGAGTTGGTCAAAGGGGGAAGAATTATGATCCGAAAAAGATGAATACAAAATTGTAAATATTCATCACGTGTAAGATATTGAGATGAAAGAAGGGCAGGGAAAAGGACGGTGGTTTGGATTTAAAGGGTAAGATTTGCGGCTATCAAGGTCAAGAACGTTGCCGCTGTCATCCGTGACGTCTTTCTCAAAACCTCCAGCTTCCCACCCCACACACCGTCCTATGAATTTATTTAATTTCTTTTTAGCGCACAACCTTGTCGGCTTTTTTGTTTTTTTTCAATTTTATTGTGACTTAACATATTGATTTGTGATTTGCGACCTCATTAGGATGGTTGGGCTTGGGTTGGGTCAATTTGTTGAACCCAAAAGGAAAAGGTTGACTGGGGATTTTTCTTCAAGGATTTGACTTTGTAATTTCTTATCTTATGCTTTAGTGAAAAAAAAAATCATAATTGATTTTGGACGGCGTTAGGATTATCTTGCCAATTCAATCTTCCAATAATAAAGCTTTTTCTTCACCAACCTAAACAGAATAATGATGAAAGGGATTATCTTGCCAATTAGTGAAAAATGCACGTTATTTTTACGATTAGAATGTTAAAATTTTCCTTAAATCATCAGCCTCTTTATTATAAATTTGGGTTTATTTCTATGAATTCGCTGGCGATTATGGTGTTTTTCCTATAAAATAATGTTAAATTCCCAAATTTTAATATTAAATTTCTGTCTCAGATTATATAGTATTTATTTATTGAATAATTAAATAGTATATTAAAAATTATAAATATTTAATATTTAATAGATAGATGTTAATCTCACTTATCATAGTATTTGAGATCAAAATTATAAAATTTAAAGAATATTTGATAATAGTCTTGGCTCTAAACTCGATAACAACCAAAGTTTAAAATTTTCTATTGGTGACAATGAAAGTGTTCCTCTGCATCATCAACTGGATACTGGGCTAAGGGTTTTGAGCTTTCTTCAGGGCAAGCTATGCCTAATATTACCAACTTACAGATAGATGCATTTTGATTAATAACGAACAGGGTTCATGGAACAAATCCGACGCCAAACTAGAGAGCGAATTAAAAGAGAAAGTTGCGACTTTTAACTTCTACTTTTAAACCTATTTCAAGGACGATTAGCAGCCAAGGCCATTGCGCTGCGCTTGATGCCAAATCTCAATCAGACTCCTCTTATCCTTATAAAATATAGTCAGTTACAATAAACTTTCTTTTCTAATTTATTTTTATAATAATTATTCACATGACATAAAGTTGAAACAAGTAACTTGATTATCACGATTTATACTCTTTAACATCTCTACCTGAATCTATTCCTTGCAACCTTCATTGATAATTAAAAATTTAATTTGGAAAATGATCTTGAAAAAGTGTAAATCTTCCAAAAGCCAGTCGCATCATTATTTAATAAAATGTTGTTATACATATTACTAGTTGGTATAGATTACTGCCAAAGTCACTTGTTCAAAATTCTTATATGTTAATTTTAAACTTAATAATTAATTTTTGTTTTTTCATTATCGGCTTTTTGGCTTCCTTGGTTTTTTAATATCAAGCCTTTGAGCTTTTTTCTTGGTCTTTTGATTTATATGACCAAAAAATTGGATTACATTTTTCTGAGAATGCTCTTGTTTGACTCTTACTTAGCTTAAGGTTTTAGGTCTGACAATAATTTAATATATGTTCATTTCTCATTTTGGAACTCCATGTGTTTGCTTTGTTTTAATGAATTTTTTTCAATCTTTACTAATTTCTATTTTCTTAATCTTGGGTTTTTGCTCTTCTTCGCTTTCTTTATATATATATCTTGGACTTAGTTTCGCACTTTTTTGTATCCGTCTCTTGAATTCATTTCAGTTTTCAGCTTAAATTTTTGAGTTTAATGATAATTCAACACCAGAAAATTTTATTCAAGAGATATACCAAATGATACATAGCAAGAGAGGCATTTTAAAGAACTTTCAAAAATGAAAGGAATGGAATTTGATTCGAGGAGATTTTGGAACTCTTCTTGTGCAATGCAAGTAGCGAATTTTGGTCGAGTGTTAGCTAAATGGGTTTGGCAAAACTGGGCTGCGAACGATTCCAGTGCATGACTATAAATACCTCAGCTCAAATCATATGCTTGGTTCATAAAGTGGGCCTGAAAAATGTTAACGGAAGATCAAGATTTGATTGCCACGCAAAAATACTTCACGCGTTGATTATTCTCATTATCCAACGGTACTGGAAAAAATGCTCCAAAAAAATAAATGAGCACATGCAGAGCTCGTCCGTATTGTTCTTTCTTGAAGAAGCTTGGTATAAAGCTTTGACGTAATTACCAAGACTTGCTTGAGATTGAAGACGTTGACTTCCAGTGTTTCTCTGGCTAGACGTGTCTTTCTGGCATTTGGGGTGATATTGAATGGAATAATAATCGGACCAAAGTGGAGAATCAAAGGAGGAAAATCAATCACTTTTCATCTCTTCGTATCCACATGTTTAATACCCGAATTGACTTAAATTTGAAAGACTTCCGCTTCTTCTCTTGCACAGAAGGTCAAAACTCAAAACCATGGTAAGAGAAACCAAATAGTTTGCAGAAAAGGTGTAATTAAGGAAGTGGCACAAACCCCATGTTTTCCATCACCCTTAAAAATAGCGAAGAGATAAAACTCTGAGCACTAGGAGAGCAGCACCTTTGATTGGATTAAAGGTACTTTATAGAGTTTGAAATTCGTTTATGTCAATTATAGGACTATCAACTAAAATGACTGGCGTACATTGAACCATGAAAATTCCGAATATATTCCGGAAGAAAAAAAAAAATCTAGATGATTGGATCGTGCAAAATTGAAAATTGATGGAAGTCTCAGAACAAGTCACAATAAATCAATAATATGTGTACCTAATACGGGGCAATCATTGGTTATAAATAGAGGTTTGCAACCACAGCATTTCAGCATCAAACTCGATGATGATTGTTTTCTATGATTTTCACTTTCAGATTTTAGGAGGAAGAGGGTCCTACATGAAGATAAAGAGTCTCAGTTTTGTAGCCAAGGATGACTTGCCTGTAGCCACGCCGCAAGGGTCTTCTCAAAATATACGAGCTTAAGCTTAACATAGAAAATATTGATCACGTTCAATGTGAAATACAAATTAGCAATGTTTAGAATCTTTAAGCGGTTTGCAGGCAGTCTCCTTGGCTAACGAGACAGACTTTTATCTCTCATGCTGGATCTACTCTTCTTCAATGCCTTATTCAAGTCGATAGAGGTACATTAACTGCCTTTTGTACTTAATTAACTATGTTCTGATCGGTAGCTAAAATCGTATCCAATTTCTGAGCCAGCAGAGAGGTAGCTTATATGCACGTTGGCCGTAAGAATATGCAATATCAAGAGAGGTAGCTTGCGATACATTTATATAAACTATGGAAAGCTTTCCTTGTCAATTCCATAACTTATGCATGCGTTTTCATGACATAATCGTCTTGCATTGCATCCAATTAGTCTGTGGACCGGGTACCATGACAGCTGCAATCAAGCAAAACTTATTGCATTTTTAAACCTTTCTGTAGGTAGTTGCGATTATGATCATTGATCATAGTATAATACAAATTCTTATAGCATCAATACATCGCTATTGTGACTAACAAAATACAGAAGTAGCATCCTTACGAGGTGGTTGATTTGGTTATAGTGCACGCATAGAAATAATAGGAAAGGCACGATGGTTTGCAGATAGTTCTAGTGGCCGGTATATATAGGTGGAACCAAGAAGTTGTAAACTTTCATGCATTGATGGGAGATAAGATCATCTTGAGTGCCAACTCCGCCTAACGTACTAATGACAAAGTTCCATGAGGTATACTAGTATTAGGTATAAACAAGATCATGCACATTATGGCTTTATTTATTATTATATTATGTTTCCTTTTAAGTTACAACTGTTTAAGAATAAAAACTTTAGATATCAAATACTTACATAAAAATATGTAAATTTCACTAAAAGTTGGTATTACCAAACTTTTTTAACTTTTTCAAAGTACAGTAGAATACCACAATTCCAACTGAAGCCGATGTCAGTTTACCAACGGTTAACATGGCCGAAGCTCAAACTTAGATTGTTGATCCATACAAAATGGATAATATGACTCTTTTGAAGGCCAAGGCTATAAGATCCATTTTAACCCATGCCAAACCTAGCAACCGCAGTTCAATATCACCGGAGAATGTGCAAGTTATAGGTGGATTATCTAAGTTATAGCAAGCCGTATGATGACATGGACGGAGCATATCATAAGAGGCTTCGAAGTGACTCAAATATAATAAACCATATGATACATAAACATATCCGAATGTTAAAATATTTTCAAAGCATGCATCAACAACCTTGTTTATAGCTCCATTTATCCCGACAAAGATGCAACTGAAGGAATATCTGATAAGATAAGTAAGCAGATGCAATCTAGAGCCAAAAACACAGGCATGATGAAAGTTGTAGAAGAATAACAACATTATGCAGGCACTGCAAAGCTCAACTGCGTCCAGTGTGGAGGATCCATGACCACACAAGGGTCTGATTTTTCAAAATTGGCAACCTGAACAAAGACCAGTGTAAATCAAGACGTTTCTAATGAAGCCACAACTAGAATAAAAGCATGTAGAGAAGGTTATGATGGAAAAGAGAAAAGATTCACTTACTTTTTCTTTGCAGGCAGGGCAGTGGTGATATTTATGCCAGAGGCAATCCATTGAAGGGCAAAGAAAGCAAATCCCAAGCATCATTGGCATCATACAACCAACAACAGCTGCCAAACTAGGCTTCGATCTGGGTTTGGCATACATTTCAGTCCAAAGAAAAGGAGGAAAAAAAGAGAGAATAGCCAAAGCCTACTAATTTAGATAAAAAAAAAAGTGTAATTCACAAAGAAAGAAGGATATCTTGCTAAATTCTCTGTGTTTAATAAAACAGAACTACAAGTAAAATATGTAACCGATTGTATGAAATAGCATGTTAGTCAGCTATTCTGAGTCAACAAAAGACAATACATTGAATCTGAGCCCTTTCCCTATCCTATAGATTAGAGCATCATTTGTCCAACTACATATTTAGCATTCAGGCAGCTATAAGCATGTGAACCGATGATTAAACAAGAAAAAAAATCGCATACCAAATTTACAATGCAAGTTGCCCAACCAGGCACAGAACAGATACACTCCCCACCGATGAAACTCCTCTGCCTAAAGGAAAGTCGAGTATATTTAATATATGAGCATAATTCTAATGGTGAAAAGACTACAGCTAAGGTAACTTTATTTCTTTTCCTAAAATATTTCAAAGGCATATGATGATTATTATACAGAAACAAAAGACATTGAATTTTATTAATTCTGCAGTTCATTAGTTTCATAATAGCAACAGCTAGAGCAAAATAATTCAAAAAATGGAAACACAAAGACTTTTTCGCCATTTCAGGATTACATTCACAGTAATAGATAACTAAATTCAAAAAACAAAAGAAACATAAGACACTTCTAACGACAAATTGCAATTCACTTCTATTGCCTAGACATTTATTTCAATTATTCATGAAAAGTTTTGAAAACAAATTAATCATCACGTAGTCGTATAAACCCTAGAAAAGAATACCTGACTTCGGTAACTCCAGAATTACCACAATAAACGCAGTTGAAAGGAGCCGGAGTGTCCCGATAAATCGTCTGTTGAATCGGAGCTCCCATGGGATTGCCGAATATCGCGTTTGGCGGGATCGCTCCACTTTGGTATGGATTTGTGCCAATATAGAACGGAATCCCGACCACCGGTTCTTCTTTTTCGGCCATTTTCTCTAACTATACGTCCCACAATAGCCCGTGCGTGCGATCAAGAGAAGGAGAGAAGGAATCAATGGCTTATCTCTGTGTGATTTGTTTTCTTCGGTTTGATTTTAATAAAAAAAATCACTATTGCCTATTCGTGATGAACTGGACCAATAGAAAATGTTAACTTGCAGAAATATACACGTGGACGCGGTCTATAGAATCTAAGGCAGCTAATGCAACGTAGACGATAAAGAGTTTGTTTGTTTGTTTGTAACCGTTGATAAATTGGGTAATTAATTAGTTATATATGATTATATACCTGTACAATTAAGTAATTGACTTAGTTATAATTATATAATTATACAACATCATATTTGATAGTATATTATATAATTATATGATTTAATTATAAAATTAATATTTTAAATATAAAAATACTTTTAATTAATAATAAAATATTAAAATTAAAAAATATATATTATAGAATCAAAAAATACAATGTGATTTTTGTATACATTATATAAACTGTGTATACTTAAAGTATATATTATATATAATAAATATATAATACATATTCAAAATATATAATAAGATATATAATATATTCCTAAGTTTATAATAAACTTAATTAAAATTTATTAATTGAAAAATAGTTATCAAATTATATCCATTATCATAAAAATATATGAGTTAAAATAAAATTTATAGATGTAATTATCAATTTATAGAACAAAATAAAAAAATAAATCAAATATAATATGTATTTCTATATAATTATTCTAACATTCTATATTTAATCAGCTATTCTATCTCTAAGATCACCGTATGTTATTTATTAACATCTATTAGTACGTTATCAAGCTTATCATTATCATTTGAATCAATATCATCTAAATTATTATAGTCTTTTTATTCTCCTTTCATATCTTTTTCAAAGTATATATAATCCCAATTCTACTTACGAACGAAGTTATGAAGTTTACAAGAGGCTAACACAATTTAGCTTTATTTTTTAATAGCATATAAAGGAAGTATTATTAATACGGAAAATCTTCTTTTTAAAACAACAAATGTTCTCTCTATCATATTTAAAAACTTTGAATGTTATAGATTAAGAAACTCACGAGATGCTTATGATCCTTATGTTTAGCTTCACTATTTTAAATGATACTGCACAATGCGATATGGTACTAGAAAGTTTTTACTATTTACATATATTGTATCAATCATATAATATTTCTCTACAAATTATTATAAAATTTAATATAATTTATAATAAAATGAAAAATTAGAGTAGGGCAATAATTTTTATTGGGGTGGATATGCAAGTGATACGTGGGATCTCGTCAACAAAGGATATGGCAAAACCCCCAGGCATTTCACTCCCTCCCAATTGTACCCGAATTTTGATCCCTAAGAACCAACCTCTCAGAGAATCTCTCTTCAGGTTCTCAGGGGTCAGTCCTTCAGGGAATTTCGCTTCAGATTCCCAGAAGACAACCTTTTAAGGAACCTTGTGTCAAATTCCGAGAAGTCATCCTCTCAGGCAAGTTCGCCTCAGGTCCCAGAGAACTGACTTGTTTCTAGAAACACGCCACAGCCCTCAGGTACCAGTAGCCGAAGACTTCAGGAGGTTTGTGTCGCCTCAGGATAAGCCCATCCACGCTCTAGAAAAATACAGAATTAACCTCCGGAACACAAGGGCCTCTCAGGACGTCTCTTCTTCACCAATACGAATGCAATCTTTAGCCAGAGAACCCTTAATCACGCGTTCTCACAATAAAAAGTGGGAATAACCACTAACATGGCAGACCTTATGATGGGAGTAGATGCCTTTTCCTAAGAGCTGCTTATCCCATCCATCATCCATCTTCAGACGAGGTGACAGTAGCAGACCTAGAAGTGACAGGAATGTCAATTACAGTATTAATGGAAGGCAGTCACACATTGTCCATAGACACTAAAGTCTCATCATTTTAATTCTTCGATGCCCAGTCACATCATCAAGAGTCTATATAAATGAGGGTTCTCCATCAAAGAAGGGATCCAGAACTTGAGATTTCAACTTTCTACACAGCTCTCGTACCACTCCTCTCTCTTTCCCTCATCTTAACAGTGGGTAAAACACTTCTCTTTCTTGCATTCCCTTCCAGTTTGCTTACCGAAATTCATCATATATTTTTTCATCATATCTGACTTAGGGATCGAAGTTTTTTCGTCGAAACCCTCACCCGACATGACTCCTAGCGTATTATTATCTTGCAGAGATTTTGAGGTGAATCTCTGTAAGGGAGGATCTGGCCAACCACCCTCTCCGACATAGATCTGTCAACGTAACAGTCATATTCAGATTCACACCTCAACAGTTGGCACCGTCTGTGAAAATCTAACAAAAAGCCATTGAAGTATCATTTGATGAGGAAAGAAAGAAGGTTGACGAAGTCGGATGACAGAACAAACGCAAGAAAATGGAGGTCCCAGTAAGGGTGCTGCCTGAGGAAAAAAGAAAGCCCCACTCACATGAGAAAGACCCCGACCCGGGAATGAACCTCAGAAAGGCTCCTGATCAGCAGAGCTGAAGCATTGGAGAAGGAACTCTTAGAGATCAGACGACAGTTGGCAAGAGAACCAGTCACTTCAGGACTAGAAACCGTCAGGGAACTAGTCACCCCATGAGAGGAAAGAATGCCATTTTCTTCTAGGGAGATGGAAAATCAAACCTCCAGAGGTGGTCGTGTAAAGAAGATTCAGAGCTCCAGAGAAACATATGATTACGCATCCACATCCAGGCTGACAGCCTTACAAAAAGGAGAACCCAAAGCAACAGAAGGATTAATAGATGCACCTAGAGCACCTCAAGAGGTCGGCACTCCTTTCAAGATTTTTGAAGGACAAGAGTAGAGAAGAAACAACGACAAAGGACATCACCTAGAGACGGGCAAATGGAAAAGGGAACACAACTTGGTCCCCACTGACATAAGATTTTACCTCAACGAGAAACATGTCCGAGAGAGGAAAGTCACAACAATTGTCGATAAGAAAGAGATAGAGGATTACATAAGAAATGTGCTACAGGAAATGGGAGTGAAGAGCATTCCTGCTCAAAGGGAGGGCCTAGGGACTGAGGAAGTATCTGCTTCCGCCTTCACGTCTCCCCTTTCAAAGAAAATACAGGCATTACACCTACCCAAAAAATTCAAAATGTCACAGCTAACGGCCTACTCAGGGAAGACTAATCCCTCTTTGTATATAAACGCATTCAAAAAGACAATACTGACGTAAGACTTGATAAAATTATGAATGTGCTAACTTTTCTACCTAACTCTAGAAAGCCCAACCAGGCATTGGTACAAGAAACTACCACCTGTCAGCATCCGCAGCTTTAACAAGCTGGCAACCGTCTTCGAAACTGAGTTTAAGAGGACAAAGACCACTAGCCAAAACCTGACCGCTCTCGAAAGAGCTCAGGCCGTCCCAGACAAGAGAAAGCCCTCAAGTAGTCAACAAAAAGATAAGAAAAGTCGCAACTGAAACCCCAGGTACACCAACAAAATCGCAGAAGGAAATGACAGACAATCGAAAGACTAGCTCCCCAAGCCACGCCAGGACAAGAACCCCTAAGGCTCCTGTCGATAAGGAACCTTCCCAGGAAAATTGAGCAGACAATAGCTCAGGGATTCATGCCCCCGAAGAATCCCCGTCAAGAATCGTCTGTGTTGTGAATTCTCTATATGCTTCCCCGAAAATCAGTCAGCATCCTGAAACACACAAATTACCCCTGAGAGAGTCTCTCCTCAGGTTGGCAAACTTACCCGACCAAGGCATAAAGACTAGGATTGCAGGAAAAGAATTGCCCCTGAGAGAGTCTCTCCTCAAGTTAGCACATTCGTACCTACCAAGTCATAAAAATCAGAGACGCGAAAAAAAGAATTGCCTCTGAAAGAGTCTCTCCTCAAATTGGCACACTTGTAACACTCATATACATTTTTCTTGTGTGTGAATAAAACGGAATATTTGAAATCATTCTTAGCATCTCTTAAAATCTTCATCGTCTCGACGGTCTCCCCTAGTGTTAAGGTTGACCACGGGCCATAAAATCTCTTGACACCAGTAGAATCAAAAATCCTGCCCATTCTAGGTTCACATAAATCCTAAGTCCGGTTCAGGCATCCCGAGAGTATAAAATCTAGTTTGCGACTTAGGTACAGTAATTCCTAGCAATGTTAGGTCCTTTTAGAGATAAAAATTCTATCCACCCTAAGTTCGCATAAATCCTAAGTCCGACTTAAGTATTCCGAGAGTATAAAACCTAGTTTGCGACTTATATGAGGTAATCCCTGGTGGTGTCAGGTCCTTTCAGAGATAAAAATCTTGTCCAGGTCGGGTTCGCATAAATCCTTGATCTAAGTCAGGCATCCCGAGAGTTTAAACCCTGATTTATGATTAAGGAGCGTTAATCCCAGGTACTGTCAGGTCCTGTTCATCTCGGGTTTTCATAAATTCTTGGTTCGATTCAGGCATCCTGAGAGTATAAGACCTGATTTATGATTAAGGCATAGTAATCCTTGGTGGTGCCAGATTATCTCCAAAAATCAAAATGACTTTAAGTCTTCAAAGACCTTCGACCCTAATTGAGAAAGCTCTTAGGATTTCAGGTGGAGTTAAACTCCAAGACTCACCGAGTGAAGATTCCTGAAGACCCCTGACCATGGTTAAGATGCTCCCAAGATTTTGGGTGGAATCAAGCTCCAAGCCTCCCCAAATATACCTCTGATATTTGTGGCCACCCCTGAAGCACGATCAATGATCATATTGATTTGTATAATTTGTGCCCGAGTTATAATTAAAGTTCTCTTTAAAATTAGTTAAGGAAGGAAGGAAAGTTGGCCCGAGAGACACATAGGAGTAAACACAAAATCCTTTCTATTCATAAAAATTTGATACAAGTATATGTTGTACAAAAGAATACAAAAAATATTTTAAGTCCTAAGGTATTCAGTGGGAGGCCTTTTTCATCCTCAATCTAATATTTTCACTAGTACATCATCATCTTGGGAGGCAGGAGGGATCCCTTCATTTTGCTCAGCTCGGGAAAGAGAAGCATCCTCTTGAAGTGCTGACTGATCTTGGGTGGCCAGTGATTCGATACCCCCAGTGGCTACCTCGAGAAGACCTTCTGTCTCAATGGAAGGAACTTCATCCCTTAGTCTTTCATCATCAGTAGTCACCTAGCCCACCTGGGCCGTAGGAGGATCATCTTGAGAACGATTTTTGGAGGTTCCTAAGACGTCACAGCCCAACTGATCGAATAACTAATGTAGGTCCAACTTCGGGTATTCTTGAAGAAAGAGGCGGCTTGTCAAATCTACATCTTTATCAACTCCCTCATCATAACAATCGACGATAGAGTTATCAAACGAGTTGACGGTCTATGAGTCAGCCCATTTAACCTATCATTTAGGTGGATTAGGATCAAAAAAATTAATTCGTTTAATTTGTGGGCCGATTTGGCCTGGTTCGTTTAACTCGTGGGTTAAACGAGCAAACTCGTTTAACTCACGGACCGGCTCATTTAATCTATCTAATTAAAAAAATTAATTCAATTTTTTTAACCTTTATATTTTTATCATGACTAATTATATTTGAATGTTAATAATAATATTAGACTTATTATTTATTAATATTGTTGGATTAGTACATTTTTAGATTTGAGATCATGTGTTTAAACTTAAAATTATTGATGAAATTTTTATTTGACTTATTAAAATTTTTATATGTTAATTTATAATATAATTAGTTTATATTGTATTTAAATTATAAACTT
>JAVXUL010000012.1:4892710-4910928 GCA_035590515.1 Trichilia minutiflora | reverse complement strand
AAGCCTGCCAGAAGCCGCTCCTTACTTAGGCACCCTCGACCCCGGCGCCACTTCCCGCCCTCATCGGATCGGGATGTTACACACATGCTATAAGTATGGTGAGTAGATACATGAGCAACCCGGGAAAAGAACATTGGAGGGCTATCAAATGGATTTTCAGGTATTTGAAAGGTACATATGACTTAGGTTTAACATATAACAGAAGCTCATCTGAAGGTGTGTAGGTGTGTGGTTGGAGGGTTTCACTGATTCAGATTATGCAAATGATGCAGATAAGAGAAGGTCTTTATCAGGGTATGTGTTTACTTTGAAGGGATGTACTATCAGCTGGAAATCTAGTCTACAACATGTTGTTGCATTATCTTCTACAGAAGCTGAGTATATTGCAGCAACATAAGCAGTTAAAGAAACTATGTGGCTGAAGAGGTTAATGACTGAACTTGGATTGAAGTAAGAAAACATGAATCTTCACTGTGATAATCAAAGTGCCTTGCATTTGATTAGGAATCTAGTCTTCCATAAAAGTTCAAAGCATATAGATGTCAAATTATATTTTATAAGAGATGTGGTAGAGTCAGGACTTTTCAAAAGAAGAAGATACATACTACTGTGAACCCAGCAAACATGGCTAACTAAAGTACTTATATCCAGCAAGTTATAACTTTGTTTAGGCTTGCTGAATATAGGTAAGACTTAATGAAAAGTATGTTTGACAGACAGAGCCCAGATGACTATTGAAGATTATGGATCAAGGTAGAGAATTGATGAAGACTGATCCAGTAATCTAGGCATGAAGAAATCTGGTTGTGGAGGTTTGTAGCACAGAAGAAAATTTCGAAGAAGAGGAAGAAGAATCTACAATTTGTTAAAACCGTTGCTTGTGTTATCTCTGAATTGCCCTTGGTTGTTAAATTGCTAACTTTTATTCATTAATGGCATAAGTGTCTTTTCACACTTTAGTTGTAACGAATTCTGGATTCCTTCCAAAATTCTTGAAAAGCTGGTGAGTAGGGGAGATTTAAGTAGAGATGGCAATTGATTGAAGGCATGATTCATTGTAATTTCTTTTTGAAAAAATTCTCTGATCTTAATAGAATACTCTAAGCTTGTTGAACTGGTTCGTGGATATAGGTTCTGTATGAACCGAACCACGTAAAAACCTGACTGTGTGATCGTAATTTTCTGATATTACTCCTGCATTGTCATCTTTTCTTTGTTTTTATTTCGTTCAGAGTTTTAATCTTTGTTTCTTGGTTTGAGTTCATCATCATCTTATAAGACCCTACACAAATAATCTTCAATTGCATTTCTCTGACTATTAGATTGCAAAGAAAAATAGACATACACCCTTACGACGCTGTTTGTGGAGTTGCAGGTGACGTGAAACCATGTACATGGATACTTCAAGGTTGGATCCCAGCTTTAAAGAACATTGTTGGGATCGATCAAGTTGCTTCTCCAGGTACGAAGAGCATCCACTGCTACCCAAACAAATTTGATAGACGCTTGATCCTAAAACACTATTATTAATTTGAATTGAAACAATGGGATCAAGATATTGAATTAACCTATCTTCCATGTTGCAGTTTATTGCAGTAATGGCAGCAGCAATTCCAGAGGACATTAAGTAGAACTTGAGATGCCATGTTAAATCGTGAAAGAGAAAACCTGAACAAGGAGATGGCAGAAGTTGCTTTTCTATACATAGAAATAGGAATAGGAGAGAAATTGCGTGGGTACGGCAAGCTATAAGACTTGGAATTATCGGTTCGTGAAGAGAAATGATTTGAAAAGTCTTTGAGAGTCATGTGATATTTGCAAATCCAGTCAAATCTTAAATGATACTGCTCGGACTAATTATTTTTTCGAAGATAGGATACTTAATTCATCAAAGTCATCAACCCGTTCCTGTAAGAATTTAATTCCCATGTCAAGTTGCAGGTGAATAAGTATATTGGATCATTTAGTACGACACTTTGACGAGCGTTTGAAGAGTCTTGACGGAATTTCCGGTGAATTCATATGTATAATTTGAACTCATTTGGTTTCGGCTGCACCGAACCCATAATTTGAATTCACCCGAAACATTAATAGTACCTCGTCCAAAGGTCATTCATTTTATATTTTCCTATCCTTCGGAATAAAATAAAGTCAAAACTCGAAAAAAAAATTTCTGTCAACATATGGTGAACTACAATAATAAAGATACAAACAATTTATACAAATTAACTTGATAATTAATATAGCATAATTATATTATTGTCACATTATTTTTTTTTTTTTACTACAACGAAAATATAAAACGTATCACAATAATATAATACTATAATACTGTCCCGTCAATTTATATGATTGTTTTTATAGGAGTTTTATATATCTAGCATTACTCTAAACTGAATCAGGGAGAGAGGCTGTGATCAAAGAAATAAAGACAACTGAATTATGCATTATCGTGGGAGGAATCTACGAATTATTTACACTAGAGCAAGCAAAGAAACAGCTCTTAGTATGGATTCAACCATCAGGAGCATGACTAGCTTTCACAAATCGACCTTTAACTCGCTTCCTAGTATCAGCCCTTGCCTTCCTCGACTCATACCGTATGTGCTTGTCATATCTATCCATGAGATACATTACAAGTTCAGAAATCAAGCAAAGCTGATATATACTCTAAGCCCGATAGCAAAAACAGAGAAAGGTCTACCTTCGTGTTTTCTTCTTCTCCTTGTAACGTTGCATGGCATTGCCTCTGTTTTGTGCCAGCAGCTCCAGATCAGCCTTGGTTGTTGCAGCTGCTCTCATACCATTGTTTGTAACAAGAAATGGCTGATCAAACTGGATATCTTTAGAGCTACTAGAGCCTTTGGGTTTTCCAAAAGCCGAACCTGATGGTGGCCTTGCTACTAGTAGGTTGTTGCTCTCAGATGTTGCAGGCCGCTGACTGGCTGTTGGGTTATTCAAATTGTTCTGAAAAATTTTAGAATAAGACATATCACTGCTAGATAAACTGCATAAATAAGAAATGAGTTAAAAGGCACATACTCACAGGAGACAGGAAGGGTTAAATTACTGAAGTTTGTGACAAAGCAAATCATAAGGTTCAACCACCTCAATATTCAAGAGCTTTTGCAAATGGAACTACCATATCATATGCTCTAACCACTTCAATTATATGCCAAATACGTAAATATGCTGAAATAAAAGACACACCATTGCTTACTAAATAATAGCAACTATTGACAAATCCCTTGAACATGTAGGAAACAGTTTTCTTTTTCCTTTTTTTCTTTTTAATTGGTGGGGTGGGGTGATGATGGGGGGCCCACAAGGACAGATATATGTTGTCCTCATTCTACAAACTTCCACCAGGTTCATCAAAAACTTTGAAATGAACCAGCCATTTCGTATATCATGCATAGTGGTTTGAGAGAATGGAGTATTGATGAATAACAGGAATTGATAGGATCACTTTTATATAGAAATCTGGAGCAGAGATGTGCCATTTACAATGTTCCATGGTCTGTATTTAATCATTAGGGTGCTAGTGTTATAACTTAAAGAAGCAACTGAGCACCTTTCTCTACAGAAAATGCACACATGAAGGTCCTCAAAAATAATCAAAAATCAAGCATAGAAAAATATTGTATTAGGGCACAACTTAATACTTTGTGCACTGTAACAGATACCATCAAAATCTAAATATCAAACAATTAAAATTAAAATGAACAACTACGGCAAGGACTTACATTAAATGATGCCACGTCATCAAGTGTGATGGAACAATTCATCTGGTACATATCTCCAAACATTTCTGTATTAGTAAGATGTGATTCTTTCATAAGTTCACTAACATTCTTGATCATAAATACTGCATCATTTGCACCATATGCAACTTCTAGCTGGCTAGATTCTTCATTGCTTCTCAATTGTCCCAAATGAAAATCCCATATCTGTGCGAGTAGCAAGTAACAATTGTCATAGATAGCACATGAATCAGTTACTAGCATTTTTTAACATATGAAAATAAATTAACAAAAAAGCACAACATTAAAAGATGAAACAAACAAAGGAAAGGCCTCAGGAAATAAGGTATCTTAGAAAGAAATTCCAGTAGCCTTGCTATTCAAACATTGACATCAAACTCGTCAGCACCTTGCAAAGCAACAAACAAGAAGTAATAATGGACACAGGAGATAGAACAGGCACAGAAATTCCTACTTCCATTTTCAAATTGCCTAAATCCCTTATTTCATCGATACAAGCCATAATAGACGTATGTCCATGTTACAAATTGACATATGATAAAATAAAGCTGAAATGACATCACAAGGTTAAAACATTATATATAAGAGTGGTCTACATTTCAACTTGATAGGAATAGGAAAGTTGGCTAAACAAATGAACGAGGAAAAGGCACCTATAAAAGAAAGAAGAAGAAGAACGCTCCTAGGCAGTAGTAGATTGCATCCACAAAGGCACTCTATATAAGAAAACACAGCACACCGTATGGTTGTCTTTCAGTACAACATCACAAAGATAGAATGCATATTGAGCTAATAAGACAAATATTAATCACTATCGCAGATAATGCTTCCTCAAAGGGGATATACATTTGGATGTGTTTCATATGAAGGATCAACGCCCATTATTTTAACTAAAGAGGTTAAGCAAAACCGAATACATTACCAGAGACAACTTATCTAACCATAATTAGCAAGTTAGATCCACCTCAGCTTCTAGGGATTTAAAAAACATTCATTTCTCCAATTTTCTGTTTGAAACTTCACTAACAGCATTAAATAATAATAAACAATGAAACAAGAAGTTCATAGATTTAACAGGATTCAAAAACAATACCTGAGGCCCCTGACAACTGGAATGACCATCCCATAACATATCTCCATCAACAACACAATCCTTTTCTTTGGAACCCATTTGTCCCTGCATCATAAGCAGAGAAGTGAAAGGAGTTTGCTGCTGCACCGGCTCTTGAACGCAACCATTAGCAGGAGCAGCTTCCATCACCCCATCTCCCAAACCATTCATTGTCGTTGGCACCAAATTATCCCCGCCACGGCCTGCGCCTTCACCAACGCCGACACTAATATTAATACTGATATTATTATTATTATTATTATTATTTTCGTTGTTATTACCATTGGCATTTTCATTCACCATGCTATCTCTCTTCAACAACTCTACCAACTGTTTATATATCACCTGTTTAAGCTTCCCGCAGCTGGGGCTCCGTTGTCTCTTTGACATATTCATAACATCACCATTAAAAAATACACCTTTCTCATTTGGCACCATCAAATCTTGAACGCTCGTTCCGTTCATTTTATACATCCATGACGCCTCAAAATCTTGACACCCGTTCCAGTAGGCGCCAAACGATGAGGTTTCGTTCAGTTTCTTGTCAACGAGATCGAAACCCCAAACAGATGCCAGCTCGATAGCTGACGGACAACCAGAGAAGCCTTCGATTTCGACGCGATCGTGTGAGGCCGACACAGAACAGCTACCGTGCGCGTCCGAATCGCACTCTTGGCAGAGTACCAAATTGTCTGTCACACACCGGACTGAAACCGGTTCGTTACTGCAGTTATCACAGATCTGCGAACGGAGGTGTTTCTTGGAGAGGAGGTTCGCCGAGTGCACGTGTTGGTCGCAGAACAAACAGAGCTTCGCCGAGTCAGCTCGACAGTACAAAACCGCAATCTGTTCACTGCAGAAATCACATGGTACGCTTTCTTTCTTACCATCTGATTTAGGACTCACCATCTCGATTCAAAGTAATTCAAAGCAACTATTGAAAAAAATTCGAATATTTCTATTCAAAACCCTAAACCGGAAGCAAGAAATAACCCGAAGAAGAGAGTGTCCATTCTGTTTTTTGTATCTCGGAATTATTCTGTCTTTGGTAGGTAGAACTGCGGCACATGAGCTTAGATGGTGGGTTAGTTTGCTAGTGAGAGAGGAGTGATGATGTGGTGGGATCTACTTGTAAGAAAGTGGAGCCCACTGGGGAAAATATCTTTTCACTTTTTGCTGATCTGGCATCTTCGTTCGGAGCATCTCCTTACCCAATCTCTGGTAATATTCGCCTCAATTCTAGTTTACTATCATAGACTGCAATTAAGATATACTAACATCCATTTCATTACAATATCATGAACCAGCGCTGTGACTTCCTTGTTGATGATGAAAACCTCGATCGTCAGATGAGTTGATTTTGTCGTTGGAAAGGTTAGAGAAATCGGGATCGCTATTATTAAGGGGATAGGTGTTGCCGTGTGGGTAATTTACGATGCGTTCTGTAGTAATGAGAAGATCCAAGTTAGGGATATGATTGATTAATGCGTGGAAGTACAGGGACAAAGACAAGATCCACTTTTTTTTTTTCCATGTTTAGTGAGAGCTAAGCATCTCGGTTAAGATTAAACTGGACTTTAATAATAAAATTTATACCTCAATTAGACAACTAATCTTGACCATATTAAATAAATCGATCAAACAAAGATTCTCACCATGTTAAATTATTAGGGTTTTTGTCATTTTTCTTAACTATACAAGGAGATAGCTGATAAGAAAATAATTTTAAATTTATAATTAATCTATAAATAATATCACTTGTTTTTATTTATCTTATTGATTTTATGTTTGTATTGTGTGATTTAAAATTTTATTGGTAGAAAATAAGAAATAAATTTTGAGTTAAAAGATATGGAAGAAATGAATCCATCAGACTTCAATAATTATGAGTTGGGTGAAACAAGCTTTTCTTTGTGAAATAATACTAAATTATTGAGATTAGATTTAGACTCTTTATAGTTCTAGTATGGACCACAGAGGGGCAAGAAGGCGGCATCGATAGAGGGAGTGAAACTGAAAGCAATTACTAGTATACTAGTATTATACTATCTAATAATTGAATCATACGAATGTAGAACTACTAGAATTGGTCAAAGTGGGAAGAATTATGATCCGGAAAAAAAAAATCCCGTGTAGAGGACATTGAGATTAGAGAAGGGCAAGAGAAGGATTTGGATTTGGAGGGTGAGATACGCTGCTATCAAGGTCAAGATTTAAAAGATTATAAACATAGCCGTCGTCATTCGTGACGTCTTTCTCAAAACCCCAATTTATTTTATTTATATTTATCACATCACCTTGATGGCTTTTTTAAATTTTATTATTTTATTATGACAACAAATTGATTTGTGATTATGTAACCACCATGCTAGGTTCGATGGGATGGGTCATTGTTGAACCCAAAGCAAGGAAAAGGTGGATTGGGGGGCACTAGGGTGGTTTTAATTCAAGTGTATGCTTTTGTGGAAAAACAAAATTCATAATTGATTTTGGAAGGCGTTAGGATTATCTTGCCAAATCAATTTTCCAATAATTAGTTTTTTCAACGACTTAAAACAGAGGGATGGTGGAAAATGCACTGTATTTTTACAGTTCCTTGAATCATCAGGTTCGTTGTTTAAAATTTGGGTTTATGTTTATGAATTCCCTTGTAATTACGGTATTTCTTTTTTATAATAAAATCTTGTTATACATAATTTAGTTTTAAAATTAAATTAATCATGACAGTAGTTGTGATAATGAGAGAGAAATTTTAATACATAAAATATAATTTTGTTGAACAGCCTCAGTAAAATGGTCCTATCTAAGACTTTTCGAATGATATTTATGCATTACCAGTTTGGTAAACTACTGCAAAAGTCTCTTGTTCAAAATTGTTATATGTTAACTTTATTCCTAATTAATTTTAATTTTTTTATTGTCGTCCTTTGTTGCTTTTTTTTTTTCTTAATATCAATTCTTTCAACTTTTTTCTCGGTCTCTTAAATTTACATTATCAAAAAATTGGATCGTATTTTGTATGAAAGGGTATGTTAAGACTTGTATTTAAATGCTCTTTTCAGTCTGACAACAATTTAATATAGTATTATAATTTAAAATCTTGTATTCAAACTACATGTGTTTACTTTATCTTAATTTTTTTTAAAAATTTTTTAGTCTTGAGTTTTTGAGCTTCTTCTTTTTTTCTTTTTCTTTTTTTAATTTTGCACTTAGTTTCGCTTCTTCTTTTTTTTTTTTTGTGGGTGGGTGTGGGTGTTTTTGTCTCGGTGTCTTGAATTCATTTCAGTTTTTCAGCGTAAATTTTTGAGTTCTATGATAATTCAATCCCTAAAAATTTGGTTCAACAGATATACCAAATAATAAGTAGCAAGAGAGAAGCATTTTCAAGAACTTTAAAGACGAAAGGAATGGAATTTGATTCAAGGACAAAGGAAATTTGGAACTCTTCCTGTGCATTCCAGAAGCGAATTTTGGTCGAGCGTTAGAAAACTGGTTTAGGCAAAACTGAGCATCGAAGTATTCCAATGCATGATTATGAATAGTTCAGTTCAAATCATACGGTTAGTTCATTAAGTGGGCCTGAAAAATGTTAACAGAAGATCAAGATTTGATTGGCACGTGAAAAACTTCATGCCCTGATATTATTCTCGTTATCCAACGGTACTGACCGACTGCTCAAAAAGAGATGAACATATATAGAGACTCGTCTTTATTGTAGAAGTTTGGTATCAGACTCTTGATTATTGAAATATATTATGTTGAAAGTAAACTTTTATCTGTCATGCTGGATTTACAAATGCCTTGTTCGACTCGATAGATGTACATTAACTGCCTTTTTGTACTTATTGACCTATGTTTTGATTAGTCAACTAAAAATCGTATCCAAATCCTGAGCCACAGGAGAGGAAGCTTAGTGCTTACCTGCACGTTAGCCACAAGAACGTGCAATTTTAAGAATGGGGCTAACTTGTGAGCCGTTTATGCAATACGTGGAAAACTTTCCTTTTCCACTCCATAACTTAAAAGAGCTATCCATAACATTAACCGTTTTTCATGATCTATTGTCTTGCATCAAATGACACATATTTGCATCTAGTTAGGCTGTGGACCGGCTTCCATGACAGCTGCAATCAGGCAAAACTTTTGCGTTTTTTAACTTTACTACAGGTAGTTGCAACTATGATCATTAATCACACAATAACACAAATTCTTGTAGCATCAATACATTGCTATTGTGACTAACAGAATACAGAAGTAGCATCCTTACAAGGTGGTTGACTTAGTTCTAGTGTAAGCGTGGAAATAATTGGAAAGTCACGGCGGCTTGTTGGTTGGTTTAGTAGCAGGTATATGGGCGAAACCAAGAGGTTGGAAACCTTCACGTACTAATATGGAAGATCATCTTGGGTTGCCAAACTCCGCTCACAGAACTAATCACAAATCTCTGGAAGGTATACTAATATTTAGGTATAAACAAGCTATCACACATTATGGCTTCATTTAGAATTGTAGTGCCATGTGTTTTTAAGTCATAACTGTTATAAAATAAAAGTTATAGATATGAAATATTAATATAAAAATGTGTAAATCTCAATAAAAGTTGGTATTACCATACTTTTTTCAGTTTTAAAATATAGAAGAGTACCGCAAATTCCAAAAGAAGCTTATGTTAGCTTACATACAGTTTCCATGGCTAATGCTCCAACTTTGATTGTCAATCCACACAAAATGGATATTATGACTCTTTTGGAGGCTAAGGCTATATGATCCATTCTGACCCATGCCAGTCCTAGAAACCCAACTTTGGTATTACTGGCAGATGTGCAAGTTGCAGGTAAATTATCTAAGTTATATCAAGCTGTATAATGGCATGGACCGAGTATTTCATAAGAAGATTCTAAGTAACTCAAGTATTATAGACTATGTGATACGTAAACATATCCAAATGCAAATGTTGTTTATACAATATTTTGGAAGTATGCATCAAGCACCTTGTTTATAGCTCCATTTATATAGACAAAGATGTAGCTGAAAGAGAATCTGATAAGATAAGAAAGCAGATGCAATCTAGAACCAAAAACACAGGCATGATGCAATTAATAGAAGAATGACAACATCATGCAGGCAATGCATAGCTCAACTGCGTCCAGTGTGGAGGATCGATGACTGCACAAGGGTCTGATTTCTCAAAATTGGCAACCTGAACAGAGACCAATGTAAATCAAAACATTTCAATTAAAAGAACACAGTGAATGACTAGAATAAAAAAATGTAAAGAAGGTTATGATAGAAAAGATTCACTTACTTTTTCTTTGCAGGCAGGGCAATGGTGATATTTATGCCAGAGGCAATCCATTGAAGGGCAAAGAAAGCAAATCCCAAGCATCATCGGCATCATACAACCAACAACAGCTGCCAAACTAGGCTTTGATCTGTGTTTGGCATATATTTCAGTACAGGAAAAAGGGGAAAAACAGTACCTACTAATTTAAAAAAGTAAAAAAGAAAGTGTAATACACAAAGAAAGAAGAATATCTTGCTCAACTCTCTGTGTTTAATAAAACATATCTACAAATAAAATATGTAACTGATTGTATGAAATAGCATGTTTGCCAGTTATTTTGAGTCGACAAAAACAATATATTGAATTTGAGCCCTTTCCGCAATCTATTGATTAGAGCATAATTTGTCCAACTACACATTCAGCATTCAGGGAGCTATAAGCATATGAACCAGTTATTAAACAAGTAAAAAACTACAGGCCAAATTTACAATGCACGTTGCCCAACCCAGGCACAGAAGAGATACAGACCCTACCCAAAAACTCCTAAAGGATGTCAATATGGATCTACACTAGGCGAAATAGAGCTCGACTTCCTCACCGTTGAAGAAGCCGTGATTGCTTGAGTGGAATCACTTTGACTGTAAAGACCGAAGCGAACAAGCGCGACACTGTCCTCAATGTCGCAGAGACATAGCTGGCAGAAGCTCATCCGAAACTAGAGCTAGAAACGCCTTATTTCGTGGATATGGACATAATTCTAATAATTAAAAGACTACAGCTAAGGTAACTTTTATTTCTTTTCCTAAAATATTAGATCTTCAGATCTTCAAATATTGTGATAATTATTATACAAAAACAAAAGATATTGATTTCTATTAATTCTGCAGTTCATTAGTTTCATCATAGCAATAGCTACGGCAACATAATTCAAAAAATGGACATACACAAATAGTCTCTTTTTCACCATTTCAGGATTACATTCACTGCAATAAATATTTGAATTCAAAAAATTTAAAATATATATATATATATATATATGTGATAATTCTAATGATAAATTTAAATTCACTTCTATTGCCTAGACATCCATTCCAATTACTTATGAAAACATTTAAATACAAATTAATCATCACGCGGTCGTATAAATATTAGAAAAGAATACCTGACTTCGCTAACTCCAGAATTACCACAGTAAACGCAGTTGAAAGGAGCCGGAGTGTCCCGATAAATCGTCTGTTGAATCGGAGCTCCCATGGGATTGCCGAATATCGCGTTTGGCGGAATCGCTCCACTTTGGTATGGATTTGCACCGACATAGAACGGAATCCCGACCACCGGTTCTTCTTTTTTGGCCATTTTCCCAAACTGTTCGTCACACAATACGCGAAGCAAGCGAGCGATTAAGAGAAGGAGAGAGGGAACCAATGCCTCCCCTCTGTACAAGTCGTTTCCTTCGATTTGATTTGAACGAAAAAAAAAACACGCAACTCGTAATCAACTGGACCAATGGAAAATGTTCATAAATAGACTGGAAGAGAGCTATGACCACCTAGAAGATTTAATTTCTCGATATCGGAATCTCTGATCTCTTAAACGTTTACAAACAAATGCAGACACTTCCTAGAAAATACCCTGTTATTGACTTATTACATACAAAAAATTATCATCGCTGAAAATAAAATTTATGAAGCCTGACAATTGACAAATGAAACTTGTTTGCAAATACTTTTATATTATAAAAAATATATTAAATAAAAAATGAAAAAAGAAAATTCCTCTTGGAACGGATTAGAGGAATTTTCCTGATGACCATTGGATTACTTGTTGAAGATGGAACGTGAGATTTGGAAAAATGGTTGGAAGAGTCTAATATAATAAATTGGAAATTTATAAAAAAAAATCAAATAAAAAAGAAACCTTCTGGAAAATATATTCCTTCCAGATGCCTACGGACTGCGCAATCTGTCAACGTAAAGATTTGGACCATGTCAGAAGGTTCGATTTATAAAATATTCAAAATATTCGCACTATGTTTAATTAAAATGCAAATGTTGTAAGATTCATCAGAAAGATTGTTATGTATAAATGCGAAACCAATATAATTTAGCAATTATTTTTAAAAAATTTATAATATAACAAAATTAATAAAATATAAATATATATTTATAAAAATTAAACTTAAATTTTGGATATATAAGGTAAAGATTAAATATCTTAACCAATTAAATTAATAAATAAATTTATTATAAAAATAATAAATTAATTAATTTTAAATTTATAATTTCAAAAATCAAGATAAATTAAATTTTATTCTAAATTATTCACACCCAAATTTCAGTTTTTCTTCTTTAATCTATCTCCCAATTACTTCTTTAATTTACGAAAACAAAAAATTTTATCATAAATTATTTTAACTATCGTAAATCATAATAATAACTATATATTTTATTGTTTGTCATATATTTATTATTTTGTTCTTCAAATTCATGGGGCATGTGTTTACAAATAAAGGATCAATATATTTTTAGATATAACTGTATTAATATTTGGTGTATTTATATTATTATCAAAATATATAAAAGGACACACACACACTTATGTATGTATGTATGTATGTATGTATGTATGTATATATATATATATATTATAATTTATTCATAAAATTTATAAATTTAAATTTTTTATAGATATATGAGAATTTGAATAATTTGATTTAAAATATTTATATTGTATTTATTATGTATAAAAATTAAATATTTAAGTAAGTATAATAATAAATTTCTTCATTTAAATATGAATATGATTTGGATGATATTTGGACCGAATTCGGATTTTTGCCATCCTTTATTATGGATATATATTTATTGATTTAATTTTTCAGTTATGGGATTGCATAGTATTCAAGTCATGTCATAGTAGATGTAACAAAATTTTAATTAATATGAATTCTACTTATTTATTAATTGTATTAAAATATTAAATATTAATATTATTTATTTATTAAATAAATGATATGACCCAGTTTATTTAGATAAATTAAAATTAAAATAAATTCATCTTACCAATAAATAAAATTATTTTTAAATTATATCATGACATAATATAATTAGATAAATTAAGGGTCATTATCATTTCTCGCTCATGAGATTTAACAATCATTTAGTATGACATTGACAGCGAGAATATAAAAATAGCCACTTGTCTCTCTTATTTATTAAAATTAATTTTTGCAATTACTTCTATACTTTCATGTACAATATTTTACTTTAACAATATTTATTTTACATTATTAAAATATATATTTAGTTAATATTATAAATAAAAATTAACTAAATATCTAAATAATTTATTTTATTTTATTTTTAATATTATATTTATTATTGGATTATATTAAATTATTGTTACCAAAAAATCATGTTTAATTATGAGATAATGATAGTGCTTTAATAAAAATGAAAAGAAGTACTTTATTAAATTATGAATAATAAAACGGTGTCTTTATTTTTAATTATTTAATTATAATAACTAAATTTAGTTAAGTTTTTATTTATAATAGTAATTAAATATCTGTTCCAATGATAGGAGAGAAATAAATAATTTTATTATTATATATAAGTATATACAGATAATTACAAAAAGATAATTTTAAAAAAGAGGGAAGGTAAGTGACTATTTTAGTATTTTGTCATTTAAATAAAATGTTATCAATCATTAAAAAAATGATAATAATTCATAAAATTATTTATTTTTTGAATTAATTACCATTATTTCTAACAAAAAAATTATGTCTCACTAAAAAAAATATTCTTATTTAAATCAGTTCTAGTGGAGGGCTGTCCTTCATAATTCAATGGCTAGGTTATATAATAGTGCACTTTCCAATATAGTTAAAATATTATATAAATTTTATTTTTTAATAACAATATGAAAGGAAAGAATGAGAAATTATTTTCTTAAAAAAACAACCAACCATGATCTAAGTGATGTTATTGGTCACAATATTTAATATATTTACACAATGGTAAATTAAAATTATAATTTGATAATCATGGAGTAAATAATTATATTGATTACATTATTTAATTATATGTCGTGGTAAAATAATTAGGATATAATGTATTTGAAATACAAATATACAAATTATTTGACAAATATAATATAGTAAAAAATAATTAAAATATGTACACATCAATAATAAATTATACTTATTTTAACTCGAATAAAATACGAAAATTAAATTCAAAAAAGAAGTAAGCAACGAGCCAATAAAATTATTTAAAAAAAAATAATATTTTCAAACGTGGCTTAAATGAATTTATGCCATGAAAGAATTAACAATGACAAGAATTCTACACAATTTTTGTTTGTGCATTATTTTTTTTTAATATATCAAACCTGTTTATTAATATTAAATTTATGTCGGGTTCAAACATTGTTGATAGTTGATACTCGAGGGATTTGTGCCGAATGTTCACCCAGACGAAATTATGCACACGTGACAAAAGAAGAAAAATAAAAATTTCGGAATTTTTTTGGTTAAAAAAAAGATTGTAATGTTAACTGGGTCTGGGCCATCGACCAGAGATCCAAGCCCATCTGTCTAGTTTTATGGATTCGAAATCTAATTGAATTGAAGCCCAACCCATTTGTCTTATTTTTGGGAGGTTTAGGAAGACAACCCATGCAAAGACCTAAAATTCTCGAAAATGCTAAGGAATAAGGATCCGTTTGTTATCATTTTGTATTGGTTCAAAACTTAAAAACGATTTTATTTTTGTTCAGTATCATTTTATGAAAACGTCTTATAAAATATGTAAAATAATAATTTCTTATTATTTTTCGTGTTTTGCAAAATGATTCAAGTTATCAAGCATTTTATGATGACAACACACTACATATTTATTAAAAAATAAATATATTATTGATATATTTAATAATATTATTATATAAAAATTAAAAATTATTTTAATAATTTTTTATTAATGTTTTTATGAGACACGTTTTTATTTCCTACGACTACTTTATCATTTTTTATATATAAAATTTAATAAAATAAATACTTTTATTTTTTTAAAAATATAGTTCTTAAAGAATTAAATTTAATTAAAACACATGGGTTATATTTTTAAATTTTATTTTTTTATTTGACATATTTAACACAATTATAAAATTTTCTTAATTATTTATTTTTTAAACAATCAAAATTAAACCATATAATTAAAATATTAATTGTTTACATAATATTTAATAAATAAAATTATTAAATTTATTGTTTTAAAAATTAATGCCTAATGCATTTTATATTTCTAATATTTAGAATACACGAGTAGAAAATGTTACCGTACACATTCTTATACTCTAGAAATATAACTCAAAAATATCATTTTTATTTTTATTTTCATTTTACAAAAATACTAGTTAAAAAATAATATCGAATGGGGCTTATTTATTTTTTTTTTTAAGTATATCTTGATACCGTATATAAAATGGACACAATGGAAATTTAATAATAATAATAATAATAATAATGTATAGATAGATAGGAATTTATAGATGAACAAACTAATTACAAACTATACACGAATGTAATTTATTTTTCTTTTTGTTGTTGTTGTCGAGATAAACATTTTACAAGTTTATACAAAGTTTTATTATTGTGAAAGATTTTAAATTTTGTTCTTTTTAGTTAGGAGACTATAAATTTATGTCTAAGATTGTACAATTTTACTCTCATATGTTCATAAATAATAAATTTATTCAATGACCAGGGAGGAGCTGAACTTAATTTGAAATTATGATTACGTTATTTAATTATTAATATCAAAATAGGTGTGTAATTGATAAATTTTATTAGACAAACAATTTGTTCACGTACTATTTAATTTTAAAAATCAAAATACGTGTATATTTAATCAAATTTTAATAGACAGAACACCAACATTTGTAATGTCAATTTTATGTACGTCTTTTTAATGAAGTGGACAATCGAATGTACCAGCCCACAATGACAAGACCTCAGAAAGACCTGAAAATTGTAATGTCGGTTTGATGAGATTCAAATTAATCTCCTGGAGCACGTAATCACAAAAAAATCGTTCTGCTTATCTGCTTAAATCGTAAAGCGTTCTCCATACTCGAAAGGCTTACACTTTTAAAGCATCACGGGCATGACAAAAACTCTGGCAACCAGTTGTCCACAACCCAACCCATTTTTAAAGTAATAGTCAAATGAAGTTAGCTTAAGAGTCAAGAGAACAATAACAAATTAATTTATACTAATATTACATGAAAGTCCGTGTAGGAAGCTTTCTTCTGCGCCATTCCTTGCCCTCAATTTCAATAAATCAATAAATAATAGTTTAATTAAAAGGATATGGGTGAGCAATGGCATTAATAAACAAGAAGGTAGCACGCTCAAGAACACTAGGGCATGTTCTGATGTTCCCTTCGTGCCAAAAAAATTAAAACCCATTTCGCAATGGAAAGGGAATGAATTGGGAAACTCAACAAAAACTGCTCTTTGTCAGACCCATATAAAAATTTGAAAATTTCCGTGGTGTGAGTAAGACATTTTATCAAATAATTTACATCATAATAAAAAAAGGTAATACAAGCCAGATCACAAGGGAATATTAGTGCAGTGGGTAATGGTATTGTGTCAGGACTGAGAACAGTTCAGAATAAGATTCCGCACACCAGGAAAAATACTGTTGAAATTGGGCCTATTCCAATAAATTTAGTTCCTACCATCATCTCGTGAGGTTACATTGCATTGCATTATATCAAACAGCAGCAGTGGCGGCTCCCCCAATACATTCGGCCTGTCTGTCAACTCTTGCTTACACACTTGTTTCTTTCTCCTTGTCCATTTTTCTTCCATTCCTAGTTTACAATTCATTTTCTACCACTCAAATTTACCAATAATTTGTAATAATTAGTTAACCTCAAGCACTCATAATAGTCAACAAATTACCCAACACGGCAAGCTTGCAATTTTTTTTTAATGCATTATTCATATTTCGTCGACTCACAATCTGGTTTGATATAACAAAATTTATCTATATTATGAATAAAGTGTCCTTGACTAGCCAAATGCATTAATACTCATTTGTTTGAACTTCCTTATGTGAACAATTTTATATTGGGTTTAGCTTTGATGAGTTTGTTAGCATATCATGCGTGTTCTAGCAAAGATTATTAAATTCAATAAAAAATTCTAAATCTATATTTTATTTCCTTCTATCTTTCCAAGCAATGGTTAAAAAGTAGGCACATATAATTATTCGTAAATGCATCTTAATTTCCATGTCATTTGTGAGTTAGGAAGTTGAAAAACTGCATACATAAACTCCAAAAACCTACAATACACTCTATACCAATTTAATTATCATTAATCTTCATTGATTAATCCATGTTAATAATTCAATTTTATAATCGATCTATATAACTCGCCACTTTTTTATACGGTGAAAGTAAACCTTCCCAAAATCAGAAAAATAAAATATATATAGTAGTTTTTTTTAGTAAAAACAGGAGAGATATTACACATGAAATTGTGATCTGTGATACAAAATACACTTATAAAATAACCTAATTTTTTTTTATATAGTTTATTTGACGTGACATTTGATCCATAAAATTACAATAATAATAAATAATATTTGAATAATAAAATCAACTTATATGGAACGTATATACTGTATATCTATTACAAAAAGTGTAACACGTTTTCTTTTTTATTTTAAATTTATTCATTACGTTATTGACATTGATAATATATATTACAAAAAGAGTTGTGCAGTATAGTATAGTATAATATAATATAGTATAATATAACAATTAGCGTGTATGAAATAAACATCCAAGACTGTCTTAAAGGATATAGTTGCGATGATATGATAACCTAATTTTTATGCAGTTTGATTTTGATTTTGATTATTATTTTTACGTAAATTAAATTAAGTGCAAATTTATATTTAAAAATAAGGGATATTAAATCCATCTCGGTTTAATGTCATCTAAACAACTCGAAGAGTCTGACTAGGGCCAAAGTATCGGA
>JAVXUL010000012.1:4824017-4841503 GCA_035590515.1 Trichilia minutiflora | reverse complement strand
ATGTTTTTATTTTATATTTATAAAATTTATAAATTTATTTTTATTTTTATTTTAAAATTTAAATTTATTAAAAAATTTATTTAATTTTAATTTTAAAAATTAAATAATTTTTATTAAAATTATCAATGATTATAATACTTTATACTTCAAATAAATTTAATCACTCACTTTACTTTTCAAATATTTCTTATTATATATTTTTATCACTCACTTTACAAATGTACTAAAAATATATTTTAATTTTAAATATATTTAAAGTGCATAAAAATATTTTTGTTGTATATAAATTTTACTAAATTAATCCATATCATAATTTTATTAATATGTAATTATTTTATAAAAATAAAATTTTAATTATTAAATATAGGTGGAGTAATTAAAAAATAAATGAAAAAATTATAACTGTTCTACATTTATAAAAAGAATATTTATATGATTTTTATATTTGTTGTAAAAAAGTATATTGATAAATATTATAGTATGATAAAATGTTTTACAAATATTAAGTATGAATACTTACTGATAAATTAATTTTGTTTAAAAAATTATGTAATAAAAAATACAAAAAAATTCTAATTTATAATTTTGCATTACTCTATTTATTTTGCAATGGTGGCATGGCATTATTCTTATAATTTTTATGAAATTATATGAGAAATATATGAAAATAAATATGGATTTAGAGACAATCTATATATATCGAATGAAAACATGTTAACGGTATTGCAAAATGAGATTACCTGGATTAATAGGGAATTATTTTTTCACTTAAACACAGTTTATTGGAAATTACAAAGCTGCTTTTGGAAGAGTTGCATGTGATTAGCCTCTCTAATCACACCATCATCAGTAATGTTTGGACACTGTAGCATATAAATCGCTCCTTTATTAACTTTATTAAAAAAAAAGAATTTGGTTGCCCCACTATATGAAACCGTCCAAGGTTGTTGATTTACTTTAATTAACATGGGGCCCTAATAGGATTTGATAGGACAAGAAAATGAGTTGAAGCGACATTGAAAAGAAGAATGCGCCAAAATCAGAGATAATAAAGTCTATCGACTAGCTGTACAAGAGAAGTAAATAAAGAAATATATAAAACCAAAAACTCATAAATATGGATCTTGTATTCTTAGAGGACCATAATAGACTTTGACAGGAAATAAAGTGCAGTGAAGTGACATTGAAAGGAATGCGCCTAAAATATCCGAGCTCTAGACTAATTGACACTAATAATTAATTTTCTTTTATTATTTAAATATATTATTTAATTATTTTAATTTATTTTATTATTAAATTTCATTTGATTCATGTACATACATATATTTACATAGATAAAACCGAAAACTCTTTAATTCACGGTTGATGGTTAAAAAAAACAATGATGGTCAATTTCTGTGTACTCATGGTCCATTTTTATAATATTAAGACAAAAAAATCTGACACAACTAATGAATCTTAGAAAAACGTGTACTAGAAGATGAGAACAAGATCGATTGAATTCGCATTTTTTCGTTATTATCAAAATTACGATTTTAATAATTTTAATAAAAAAATAATTTTAATTAAAATTAAAATTAAAATTAATAAAATAATAAAATAATAAAAATATTTAATTAATTTTATTCGATTTTAATTTATTTTAATTAATTTATAAAAATATTTTAAATATTTTATTATTTATATATTATTAAAAATTTTATTTTTATATTTCGTTTTTATGTTTTGATTTTTGATTTTACGTTCTATTTTTTAAATAAAAAATAAATTTTAATTAAAATCGTACGAATTTATTACGATTTAAATAAACTTGTTCATGAGAATATGATTTAGAAATCATTTTGTTAAAGTTAAGAAGCACACAGCAAGCCACGACTGTTTATGAAACCATAAATGTCTATAGTCATATCCATAAATCCTGATTAGATCCCTTTAGTTCAGGTTTATGCATTTGGCACAATTCTTTTGAAGGCATGCACAGTTTTGTATTCTTTTGAACGGAAATTGTTTCTTGTTCGCCATTATTGGCCCAATACTTATTGGGCTGTCCGAATAAATTGGGTGACTACATTGCCCAACCAAAGCTAGGAAATAAAATATAATGGTCCTAACTAAAATATAGTAAATTTAAAATATATTTTAATTCTTTCCTAAATTAAATTATATTTATTTCATATAATATTTTAAAATAATAAAAGAAAAAATTTTACAGGACAAGGAATTTGAGAACAAAACTGAGTAGCATGTAAGTCTTTTAGTTTTTAATAAAAATTTGTTCGTGATAAAATATTTAAAAGGATATTTGTGTATAAATCGCACAAATATAAATTCATCATTATTTAGCAAATAAATGAAAATTCCATGAAACACAGTTTTCTGTTCGCTGCCAACCTATTTGATGGTCAGCAGTCGGAGAGATTAGAAGTTAGAACTACTAAATTCACTGTTTCCTGTGGGAAACTTGTTTGTCAATCTATGAACGATAACTACAGAGTACAGACTTCAGACCAACGGCATATAAAAGACCCTATTACAACTGCACAAAAATAAAGGGAAAACAAATGATTTGTTTATTTTTTTCTGGAGCAATGAAATCGAACATCGTAGGCCTGGGATTGAAAAAATAAAAATCATAATCAATGAAATGAAAAGTGGAGAATGACTGAGCATCAGTTTTAAAAAGCTCGAATTTTGAAGCTTCATTGATTGATCAGCTATGTGTTCATATGCGGAACATCATCTGCCCAGCCAGATTCTCAACTAAACATAAAAGATTGGTGAAAGAAAAAAGGAAAAGAGGTAAAAACAGTAAAATTCAAATCAAGTTCTGTACTTCGGTCAAAAATTTAAAAAACAAAAACAAAATCAAGTTCTGTACAATAGCGTTTGCAACTGCAAATGCTGCGGCTGTAACACTTGTTTATATAGACCACAAAGAAGATACAAGATGGAACGCCCCGAAACCCTAGCCAAAGCAGAGTAAATAGTCAAGACGCCCCTGGGTGCGACGTCGTTTCTTTTATATCCTAAGCGCACCGTTTTAATAAATGGCAAGGTTAAACGCATCGTTTTAATTCGTACAAGTTTGCAACTCGTGTTTTAACCCGAATCTGAGAGGCTCATTCTGAACCGTTTCTTGTTCAGTTCGGTGTAGTTTTTTTTTTTTTGTTCGTATATATTCTTCAATAAGTTTTTACTTTTCTCACATGATCAGATCGTTCAATTATAGAACATTGTCACGCATAAATTTTACACAACATAATAGAATCAACACATGGGTACGTGGGTTCTCGGTCCGAGCTGCTCTGTTGTCCCAACAAAGCAACAATTATGAAGAATTCTCAGAGTTCAGTTCTCATACCTACGCGACTGCACTTCAAAGCTGTATCCAAAGCCGTGACGCTAAAACTGCAATGGCTCTTCACTGTGAAGTCCTGAAGAAGGGTAACTGCTTAGACCTATTTGGTGCAAACGTTCTTCTTAATGTCTATGTGAAGTTGAATTTTTTATCTGGTGCAAGGAACCTGTTCAATGATATGCCTGAGAGAAATACCATATCCTTTGTTACTTTAATTAAGGGTTACGCGGAGTCGTTGCAATTTATTGAGGCTGTTGGGTTGTTTTCTAGATTGCATAGAGAAGGTCATGAGCTTAACCCGTTTGTGTTTACTACTATCTTGAAGTTGCTTGTGACTATGGAGTGGGCAGAGCTGTCTTCTTGTGTTTTTGCGTGTATATATAAGCTTGGTCATGACTCTAATGCTTTTGTTGGGACGGGGATGATCGACGCTTTCTCTGTTTGCAGGTGTGTTGATTTTGCTAGAGAGGTTTTTGACGGGATTGTTTTCAAGGACATGGTTACTTGGACTGGAATGGTTGCTTGCTATGCTGAGAATGATTGTTTTGAAGAAGCATTAGAAATTTTCATTCGGATGAGGACTGCTGGGTTCAACCCAAATAATTTTACCTTTGTTTTTGTGCTTAAAGCTTGTCTTGGATTAGAGGCCTTTAGTGTTGCTAGGAGTGTTCATGGATGTGCTTTAAAAACTCAACATGAAATGGATCTCTATTTGGGTGTTGCTTTGCTTGATTTCTATACTAAGATTGGAAACATTAGTGATGCACGGCGGATATTTGAGGAGATGCCTAAAAAAGATGTAATTCCTTGGAGTTTCATGATCGCCAGATATGCTCAGAGTGACCAGAACGTAGAAGCGGTGGTGCTGTTTTCGAGGATGAGACGAGCTGTTGTTGTACCTAATCAGTTTACATTTGCTAGTGTTCTGCAAGCTTGTGCTACTCTGCAGGGTTTGGATTTGGGGAAGCAAATCCATTCTCAGGTTGTCAAGGTTGGTTTTGATTCAAATGATTTTGTTTCAAATGCACTCATGGATGTCTATGCTAAATGTGGAAGGATGCAGAACTCTATGGCATTATTTTTGGAATCGGCAAACAGAAGTAATGTGACTTGGAATACAATGATTGTCGGTTATGTGCAATTAGGGGATGGGGGAAAAGCAATGAGTATGTTTTTTAAAATGCTTGAGAACCAAGTGCCAGCAACCGAAGTGACTTACTCTAGTGTTCTTCGTGCTTGTGCTAGTTTAGCAGCCCTAGAACCAGGAATTCAGGTTCATTCCTTGACTGTCAAAACAAGTTATGACATGAATGTTGTAGTTGCAAATGCTTTAATAGATATGTATGCAAAGTGTGGGAGTATTAAAGATGCCCATTTAGTCTTTGACATGATGGATTATCAGGACAGAGTTTCTTGGAATGCTATGATTTCGGGATACTCCATGCATGGCCTAAGTGCAGAGGCCTTAAAAATCTTTGAACTGATGGAGCAAAGAAGGTGCAGACCAAATAGTTTGACTTTTGTTGGTGTTCTGTCAGCATGTAGTAATGCAGGACTCCTAGATCAGGGACAAGCTTATTTTAAATCTATGGTAGAGGACTATGGCATTGAACCATGTACAGAGCATTACACTAGTATTGTCTCACTTCTAGGAAGAGCAGGCCATTTTGATAAGGCTGCAAAGTTGATAGAGGAAATCCCATTTCAGCCAAGTGTCATGGTTTGGCGTGCCCTACTTGGTGCCTGTGTTATTCATAATAATTTTGAGATTGGAAGAATTTCAGCTCAACATATTTTCGAAATTGAACCCGAAGATGAGGCAACCCATGTGTTACTGTCAAACATGTATGCCACCACAAAGAGTTGGGAAAAAGTTGCTTATATTAGAAAAAGAATGCGAAGGAAAGGAGTGAAGAAGGAACCGGGGCTTAGTTGGATTGAAAACCAGGGTATGGTTCACTGTTTCACAGTAGGTCACACCTCACATCCAGACATGAAACCGATTAGAGGGATGTTGGAGTGGTTGAATCTGAAAACCAGGAAGGCAGGTTATATTCCTGACCATGGTGCTGTTTTGCGAGATGTGGAGGAAGATGAAAAGGGGTGTTACTTGTGGGTACACAGTGAAAGATTAGCTCTAGCTTTTGCACTATATAAAATGTCACCTGGAAGCCCTATACGTATAATGAAAAATCTCCGGACATGTGTGGATTGCCATTCTGCTATAAAGTTAATCTCACAAATAGTGCAGCGAGACATTATTATCAGAGATATTAACCGATTCCATCACTTTCAGGATGGATGTTGTTCTTGTGGCGATTACTGGTGATTGATGTGCCTTATTGAGATCTATCGTTATTCGGGGAAAAAGTTTTCGTCTTCAAGTATGTTTTTAGCAATGCCCTTGATTTGCTTCCCTTAGCTAATCTCAAATCCTTGAACAAGTATGCACCTTTTTTCTAATGGTTATTATTTTCTGGTTTGCAATTTCTTAAATGAAAGTTGAGGTACTTAGAAAAATTAAATAAATAGAATTTACAAGCAGAAGATTTGGAAAGAACATTCTTTGTCTTTAGACAATGTTATTATGGTAAATCTGAATTGCTGATTATAAAACTTTATTCTTGTTCAAAACCACATTAACTAAACTGATATGCAGATCAGTTAAGTGCCTCGTTCTTCCAATATGAAGAAAGGAAAGGACAATGCTGTACTCATTTGATGGGTGCCAAACTGGAGATTCTGCCTTAATGGCTGTTCTACGTATTGAATGGTAATGAGCTTCAACATTTTTTTAAAACTTGCAGACTTATGAATGATCATAGATCAGAATCTTTAAGGTTGGAATCTTCTCCTTTGTTGAATAATCCCTTTTCCTTTTTATTTTTTTAAAATATGAAAAATAACCAGGGCTTATCCTGTGGAGGGACCAGGATTTCTGTGATAAGTGTTCTTGCAGCTCTGGCATCCAACACAATTATAAGGTTATTCCTCCTCCTCGTGTGATGAACTGCTGGTAATGTGAAGGTAGGATCTGTGTATTTTATAATTGTTTATCCTCCTATTCTTCTTAAAGTTCTTTGTATCACTTGCTTTTCTTTGGTGTTTAAATGTCAGTTATACCTAAAATACGGTTTCTAATGGCAGAAACCATAGGCTAGACAGTAAGTGTGGCCTATCATTTGAATTTTGGAACTTTGGCTTTCAACTCTCAAGTAACTGAGTTTCTTTAAGACCCCTCATACTGCTGCTAAACTAGATCAAGAAATTCAAAATTTGCATTAGCATTAATAGTTGCTTTGGAACAATTCCAAGTGATGACCAGACTGAACCATGTAATTCGTTACTTATGTTAATTTTAATCTATATCCAGCTGTTTATGAATCCGTAATTTATTGTATGTCTGATAATAGGTTCCATTCTTCTGCACTTGCCCATCACTGAACCTCCTGAATTAAACACAATGATCTGCTTTTGTTCTCTGTACCAGTGACTCACCACAAATGAATCACACTTCTTGTATCATTGTATCCCAATGGCGTGTATGACCATACTTTAGTGCTTGCCTGAAAATAATAGCATTACTAAAACTTCCCTATTAATTGCGGGTTGGTTATTTGTAAGCACGGAGTTAGCTTACAATGTGTTTGAAAGAAGAAGGCGTCAGCAACTGCTGGTCTAATTACTGGACAGCTCATGATGTTCCATGGTGGCTCACAAGAAACCTCTGATCAACTACACGAGTCAAGAGAGGGTGTCTAGATCGAATAGCAAGGTTAAAAGAAAAGGAAGGAAGTCATCTTGGTAAATCCTATAAAGTTTTGTATAATTTTTTCTTTACTAAGTAAGATGGATCGTGAACTAAGAAATAGAATCTAGAAGCTAACTAGAAGCTAAAAAAGGGTATTTTGAGCAATTGTAATAATTTTGTTTACATCAGTTATATTTGTTCGGTTCCCCACACAGTTCTATTGGAATCCAAGATGTAGCAAGGTCATTATTCATATTTCCACCTAAGCTTATTGCATGTACATCAAGTGTGTTGATTACATCGATAAGGAAACCAATCTTGTTTGTAGAAAATTTAATCTATTAACGGCACTGATTGTTGAATATTCAATATCATTGAAACAGGTTCAATCTGTATATATGGACTACATACAATCGGAAGGTGGTGGTTGTTTCTAGTTGCTTTTACTTGTTTCCTTTTTTGCCTTTAGATCTTGCTGCTGGTATTCATGGGTAGTGCCATTTATATATCCTGTTCATTTCCAGCTTCTTCTCTCTTCTTTGCCTTCCTTGTCTCCCTTGAGGTCCTTTTATTTCTGAAAGGCTCTGTGGCTGCAGAATATCATAGTGATGTTTTGTGTCCATGTAGTTCTTATATGCAAGCTCTCTGGATCTATTTGTTATATTCTTTCATAATGCAGGTAGCTGTTCTCTTTCATTTTTATTTCTTCAAAATATCATTTTTGTTGTTTCTGCACTTCTGTCTATGGTATATAGTTATTTTTTTTTATATCCATGAAAAATTCACTTAGAGTCTCAGCTTAGAGTTATAATTTTGTCCATCACCTGGATAAGGGATGACAATATATCAACTCAACATGTTGACACTGTTTTTTATTTATGGTTCCTTTAGTCACGAGTTTATTTTTGGAGCTTATCATTGTAGTCCCCAACCAACATTCTATTCCACAAACCATTTAGCACGAGCCATCATTGCCACTATCAAGAAATGGACGCACTAAGACCAACAGTATCAAGTCCCTTGAGTGGGATCTAACAGATGTTAGGGATGCATTATACCTGTTCTAATTTCATATTGTCTTGTGTACGTGATGTTGTACTTATAGAACAATAGTGTATTGATTATTTTATGCCACTTGATGCTATTGTTGAGTTTTTGGTAATTGAAGATTCATTTTATGAAATCATCCAGGTTAAGAATTGGAGATTGCTTTTCGTAACATTGATAGTATTTTAGGTGGTAGTGGAGGGTGAAAAGTCAAAATTGTTTAGATTACAATGTATTATATCCTTGTTGAAAGGACCAGGCATAAAGAGAATGCTTAATTCCTCCTTTGGTTTAAGGACTTGGATTTGGAGTTTCTCAATGTATTATGTTGGAGATTCGTAATTTTTTGCTGGGTTCGAGGTTCTCAATCCTTTAGGTTGGAGACTTGGATTTATCTTCTAAAAATAGGGTAGACAGAAAAGTATTGACTTCCTGTAGGGAACAGTGAGCCTTACTATCACTAGTGTTAATACTTTGGTTCACATTCATTTTCCCGCAACTTGTATTTCACTGTGATTACGCATTACCATTGTTCACCCACTTATTTGCTACATAGATTTTGATGTTTCTTTCCACAGGACTGATTGAGTGTGAGGATCTGGTTAATTGCCAATGTGTAGCTAGTAATAGAATGGACGAACCAACTAAATGCTTGCCTCATTGCTCCCTTATTGTTATCCTCACATTTCTTGTTTTCACATATTGAATCCTCTCTATATTATTATTTGACTTTAATTTGATTTTGTTCCACTCAAAATAATTTCTTTTTGTTTGCTGATTTACCCTGTATGAAGCCCTAGGTTAAAAGTCTGAATTGTTTGCATCCATCATTTTGAATGAGACATGGCGCTTTCTGGATTACCATTTGTTGCTTTAGCCATTTGCTTGGGAATAGCTGAATCACAGAAGTAGGAACCTATCCTTGTTAGATAACTGATGATAATGACTTTTGCTTGCGTTTAAAATGAGCAAAGACCAAAAGTAAGTAAAACATTCTTGGAATTTTTTTCCCATATCAAGATTTATGCTGTGAATAACTTTTCAATCAGCCTCATCAACAATTTTTAATATTGAAATCAGGGAAATGTACAAATTGCAGTTGGCGTTGCTAGTACATTTTACTAAGTTTGTTTCACCCATTCTTGTGAGGTTGCTTTTCTAATACCTTATAATTTTTAAATTGAAGATAGAAATATAGCAAATATTGTGTGTAGAAGTGGATTGAACGGTGGTATTTGTTAAATTGTAACTTGTATGCATGCTTTTATATTTCCATCCAAAATCGTGGGGAAAGGAAGGTCAAACTTTTTTTTTTTTTTTTTCAACTCAACTGGTTGAGGATAAGTGAATGAGGACTTATAATTAGGTTGGAGAGAGTCTCTTGGCTACTGATCAATTGCGATATATCATTAAGTTTGTTAAATATGATCTCAAGTCTAGCACGAAAATATGCTAATTAAGTATTACAAGATTCAACAAAATGATGAACTTTATACAAAATTTATTGTACTCTTTTATTTTTTTCTTTAAAATGTATATGCGTGCCTTACATATATTTCCTTGGAGTTTGTGGATTTGAACCTGTAACCATTACTTGTAACCACATGGTTTATGATAACTGAAGACTATCAATTTAGGCTTAATGTCTTGTTAAATTATTGTTAATTATCATAATCTATTAACTTTGTTGACAAATTACTATAACATCTAATTATTCTCCGTTCAGAAAAGACAAGAATATAGATTTGCTCTTTTTGATTACAAATTCAACAGTTTTTAATTGGCTGTTTAGTAATGTGGTTACACGGTATGGGAATTTTCTTTGGACAATACAATGAACCCTGTTTTACGACGAACCCAGCTCAGTCAATACGGTAAAGTTTTGATGGTGGTATTCTTTTTGCAATATGGATGAAATGAAGAGTTGTGCATCGAGTAATGAGTACAAAGAATGACAATCCATTTGGCAAGATTCACGTTGCATTGCTTCTGTTTTGACCTTTTTGATGATATATCAAACGTCGACGTGACTCAACCATGACAAAACAAAAACATTATAGGTTTACACATATATATATATAAGAAGTCCAATTTATATTCCATGAAACAAATGGGACCCCAGAAGCATAAATTAAAAAGAAAAAAGAAAAATTAAAAATTGCTAGAATACAAAAAAAAAAAAAAAACTCTGATCAAACCTACCTAGCTACATACACTGGTCTACGATTTAATTTAGTTTAAGCTAGTATTAATTACAATTAATTGCTTTGGAAACTGGTACTAAGATCAAAAAACTAATTGTGGACAGTGGATTAGGAAAAGATGGTAATGATGGAGGTAATTGAAAAATACAAGCCCACCCAACAGAAGAAATTAAGAAAATACGTGTTTGATTAAAGGATTGTGGTGGCCCACAGGGGAGAGCCCCCCATGAACTTTGGCTTTGCACGCGCAGTCAGGGGATTGGGACCCACATATAGAAGAACCCCACGCACGTCCATGCAATGCAAAATCAAAATATATATAATGAAAAGGCAAATTGAAAATTTTTTGGCCATCCATCAATCCATCGTTTCCATGTCTTTGTCTGAGAATTTCAAGGGTTGTACTGTTGTTATCCCAAACCATCGACTACGATATAATAATAATAATAATAACCCGAGGCTCTCTCGTTTACTTCTTTATATTTATTTCCCTATCATGCGTGATGGTGATGATCATCATTGTTGTTCTAAACTCGGAAATCAGCGTCCACGTTTTCGAGAGTGGAAAATTTAACGGTGTGACACAAACATCAACATATGTACAGTCCGCTTCCGTACTGTCGGTTTTTTCATCTTTCTTTTTTTTTTATAAATATATATCATTCTGTGTAAATGTATTATACCATTTTGATACTTTTTAGGAGAACTAAAAAGCGTAGATTATAATTGATCTAAAAATCTAAATCATGCTTGTATTATAGGCAATCAAGAATTTGATGATCATCACATCACATTTGTCGTGAAAGCTACAATGTTATAGAGAATGGGAAATGTGCATGAAGGTATAATTGTACTTATATACATAGAGAGAGAGAGAGAGGAGGGAGAGATAAATTGTACGGAGATAATTCCTGATGAAGGATTATGATTATTGCCTTTCATTACGGTTAGGGGCTATAGAGATACATAGATCAAGATAAGCCAGTGGGAGTCATGATTCATTGCAGCTTAATTTGTCTCATATCGACGTCTATCGTTACGAGGAACAACTACTTTTGTGGGTGTGGAAATCTATGATAATTCCTTATATTTTATTAATACCTTGAAATAATACAAAAAAAGAACATGTTAGGATTAAAATCTTAAAGCCATTGATGGGTATAGGTCATTAGAAAAATAAAACATCTTTAATTAATTTATGAGTTCGATAGTTGGCATAACATGCATGCCAATTAGCTAGTGGATCAAGAAGAATTATAAGACAATATTGCTAGCGAGCAAAAGGAGATCATGCAAAAACCTTACGGGTAGACGCAATAAGGAGAATTTGAATGATTTCCTATGTGGTTGGAGATTACTTGAAATCCTTTTAATTAACATTTTTTAGTTAAGACAATATATATGAGCTTTATTTAATGTTTGTAGGACATATGTCCACTATGGCTTGCCTTCACTTTTAAAACAAAACAACTCATGAATCAAAGAAAATTTTTATGATAATAATTTGTACGCTCGTGGCTATTATGGTGCTATTCTTAATTTTTGTGATCTTATATATAAATCTATTTAATTTATATGCAACATCATTACATTTTCCTCATTTGATGTTTTGTTTGCCACTGATCAAATAAATTATGATGATATGGGTGTTTTACTCTAAAACTTTTATCATACATACATATATATATATATTATGACACATTGATTAGCATATCATTCCTTGTATGCACAAAGCGGCCATGAAAATCGCTATCGAGTATGAGTGAGAAGAAAGGAAAGACAAAGTGTTTGGTTGCCTTGCAAGGCCACTTTGACATATATGATCAAAAAATTTCAATTTACAAACACACATTTCATATTAAATTTATCAATTTTTTTTCTTTGCATTCATTATGTAAATGATTTGTTCTAGGGTCCAAATTTATGTGTACGTAATCGTATGCAATCCTTGCTTCCATTACTGAAAAATTCTATTATTTTTAAAATTTAAATAGAGTTCATGTATGAAACGCTTTATATAGTAAAGTAAAAACAAATTTGCACTGTAGGATTGGTGACGGGATTTTTTAAAAATAAATTTGTGAACAATATATGAATATAAACTAAATTGATATTCAATTCAATCTCCCGTAAGCAAAATTCATGTCTCAAATTTCTTACGCCACATTCTAAAAAAATTTCTAATAAATAAGTACTAACAGGTGGCTGGATTTTGTTTCGACTGAGCAATTATTATTCTGGATCCAGAGCTCAAATATTTGAAGTTTTCTCGCATATAATTGGAAATTAGTATGTTAACAGTGAATCTTGGTTTCAGTTGGTGGGCTGGGATATCCGAAGATATGAATTTACTTTTATCATCTGAATGTGAATTACATATGAAATGAAAATGGAACACGCTTTTTGACCAAATATAAAAAAATTTGAGTTAATCTATAAAGAAACAATTGGTACGTACACATTCAAAATAGGTATAATTGAAGAGATAAGCAACTTGAACAGCTCGTTAAATAAAAAATAAAATATGGTATCCAATTAGAATACGTGTAAGCTTGACCAAGAAAAGAAAATAAAAACAAATAATAAATGTTTAAAAAAAAAGTATACGGGCGAGAGAGAGAGAGAGAGGGGAAAGGGAGAAAAAGAAAACGTAAAAGTCGATTTCCAAGTCAATTTGTGTGTAATTACGAGTACCCTTTGGTAGTAAAACTAATAATTACAAACGGATGAAAATAATGATCGAAAGGAAGAAAGTGGGTAGGTTTGTAAAGCAAAGCTACGGCCAGAATTCTGAATTCTGAAACTTGCCATGTCAATATTAAAAAATAAGAATGGGAAATGATGAGGTGTTCGTGATGATGGTGAGTGCCGAGTGGGAAGCTGTGAAGAAGAGAAAAAAAGAGAGAAAAGAATGGAATATTTAGGGTTTGGCGACATGCAAAAGAATGCAGTCAGTGACTAGTTTGATCAGTTCTCAGTATATAACTTTTGTAAATTATTATTACGTGTTCTTTTGTTTTTTCTCTGCATTTGTAATTTCCTATGCATGTGTGCTTTGATCGAACCAGGCAAGCGTGCCTGGAATTCTCATAGATGAGCGACCAATCAATCCTTTCATCAATTGGGCTATTCTGTTCATCAGTCTGCTGCTATGTATATGTATATGTATTCTATTCTATGTATGTTTAATCCGAGGGAGGTAATTAATTAAAAAAATTTTAATTGATTTCATTACAAGATTCTTTATCTTCATGCCAAATGGCAGCTTTTTCAATATCAAGACAGCTTGTTAATTTAAAATCTCTCATTATTAATCAGTTTCAAAGGGAGAATATGTTTAGCACATCTCTTTTTATTGAACTATTATTTTACAATTAATAAAGACTTTTGTTGAACTTGAGTTTACATATTCTTTCACAACAATACTGCACTCATTGGCGTATGATATTCAGGGTTTTGAGATCTTTCATTAGTTTCACAATCATATATCACTCTTCAATTTTCAAAAGAAAATTAGGATCTTATGCTTAATTTTATATCTAATATTTTATTTTATATTTTTAAATTCTTGTTTATTAACTACTACTCACAACAATGAATTTAGTTTAGATAAAAATTCAGGGAAGAAGAAAATCTTGATCCAAAAGGAGGATCAAAATTTGATTTTGATTTAACATTTGTATACCTATGTTTAATAGTTAATAAATGAAAATTTTATATATATAAAATTTTAATTAACTTGGATATATAAATAACAGTATACACTCGTTAATAAGATAAGTTTTCACAGATTATAGGTAAGTTTAGGTGTGAAAATGATACTACCACTTTTAAAAGGGGGCAAAACTATGAAGAGGAATTTCATGTCTAGTTACTCTACCTGGTGCCCCAATTATTAAAAGTGGGAGTGCTCAAAACCTGAAGTGTTATATAAAATAAGAGAATATTCTGTAGACGTGAGATGGTTTGCTTGGTTTGAAAGGGGACATGCAAATACAAATGCAATGCAAAGTGGGAAAAAAAAAAAAAGAAAGAAAAGAAAGGAAGGGGCCTGAATTTATATAAAGTTGGCCCCCTTTTCGCTTTGGAATGATCACCCCACATCCCACTATGTTCGAGATAGAGCCATGCGAAGCCAAAATTATCGAACAGTACTACTGACTATAAAATAAAAGAGCATCTGTAGCTCTTTTCAATTCCCACATCAATTAATTTTAATACCCACTACTATAACCAAAGTAGCTAGACAGAGAGAAAGATACTGCAAGCAGAACTTTCTCTCAAAGACCAGTCTTTATCACCAGATTGCAAAAACAAAGCATGTTTGTGTGAAATGGTTATGGCTTGGCTGTTTTTTGTGTGCAGAGAGAGAAAAGAGATCGAGAGCATCATTTATTTTGATTACTTTATATACTTTTGTTCCACGATCCCATGTAGTATTAAAGTTAATTCATTTCAAACAGTGTTCTTCCATGGAGAGAAAGAACCTTTTTGCTTCAAACCTTTGATGTTAGTTCATATGGTTTCTATTCAGTTACCTTTATAAATGGTTCTAATATCATTGGAGTAAATCAAATTAAGCTCATTCTAGACTTTTCCAATGCATGATCTTGCTTTAAGGATTACATGGAACATTCAAATTGCCTAGTTACAATGTTTTTCGCCATAAATATGAATATCCATGGTACTTTTTTCTTTGCAAAATATAGAAGCTAAATTGCCCAATTAGACACAATTTTCATACATTTCAAAAGGATGGGGTTTGACTTAAGCTTGCTATTATGATGATGACATGAAGAGGCATAACTTGCACTCTTGCAGCATATATGTTAAGGGACGTAGGGTTTTAATTTAAAAGAAAAATTATTTTTTTAACATTTTAATTAAACTACTTCTATAAAATGGTTAACTATGAAACAAAGTGCACGGTAATTGACATAGCTTATAACACAAGGGCACCACAATCAATTATCAACTTATAGGCACGGCTTCTAAGTTTCATCATATCTTATTTTTCCCTTTTTGCAGCATATGCAAATTAAAATGAATTTGATTGGCCCCATTGTCACATATTTCTCTCTCTGTTAACATCCTAGTCATACATTTACAACATAGGCTAGACTAGCTACACTCTGCTGTTGGTCTAATATGCTTAGTTCATATATATAATATATATAAATTATAATATAAATATTTTTATGGTAGAACTGTAAACACCTGGATGAAATTTCTTTACGCACTTGTCCCCTAGTTGCTAAATTGGCATCCTAGGAAAGAAAAATTGAATAGAGAGAGAGATAAATATAGAAAGGTATTCAAATAGATTGATTATTTACAATTAAATATTTGTCTAGACTTTGTTAAATTAGCTCTAGTGTAGTACTAGTCCAAGAAAATTTTTGGGTGCATAAAGAACGTTTCTACTCACAAATTGAGGTAAACTGAATTTGCTGTAGCAATAGTTCGATCGCTAGGCACATGAAAACCATTTTTACCCACATATATACACGAGGAATCGAACCTATTTTATAGAAAAGGGGACGAAGGAGACTTCTCACCTGATTAGGTGATGGTTTCCGTCAATCTATATTGCAAACTTTGAACTTAATTAAAATTGATGTTTAATTCACAACACATATGCTATGTTTTCTTTATGGAGAGAGAGAATAAGAAAACATCTTATATTAGGTATTAATGCAACTTTTTAATTAAGAAATAAGATAGATGCAAATCAGGAAATTCTTTCTTTCCTTAATTTGTAGAAAAGGAAAAGCAACTCTCTTTCTCGGGAAAATTGTTTTATTTTTATTTTTTATTTTCCTCTCAACCAGATGTTCCACTATTCAGAATAATCTGTTGACTAGAATTGACCAAGTATTGAATGAAATAGATAAAAAGTACGCACATGCATTCAATTTTTCAATTCAAAACCCAAGACCAAATGACACACACACACACAAAAGAAAAACCCTTCTGTTCAAAATCCTGACAGAATTCCCTCCCATTTCCATAGTCCCTCCATGCACTCTCTCTCCCTCTTTCACTTTTTTTTTTAACAAATTAATCCTCAACTTGAATTATCCTTCCTTTCACATACATGGACCGACATTGCCACTCATTAGACCACATGCACATGCAAACATTTATACCTTATCTCTTTCTTTCACAAACAAAAATAAAACTTAGAATAAGAGTAAAAATTTGTTGATATTATAGTTATATTATCGTAAAACAAAATTGTTAACTGTAAAATATAATTATACAAATAATATTAACTACTAAAAGTTGATATTTATTTATAAAAATATGTTTGAATTTAAATTATTGTCACTTTAAGAATTTTAAATTAGAATCATCATTATTTACAAAATATCGGTCAAAAATGAATAATTTTTATTAAAAATTAATATTTAATTTTATTTTTACTTTCTTAATTAAGTAAATTTAACCTATCAAACATACATTAGTAATGCAATTTCATAGTACAACAAAAATATAACCCTTTCAAACTAACCCTATTAATTGTAGTTAAATGCTATTTTAATTTGGATTGCATACTTATTAATTTACATTGACAAAATAATGATGATGACATTGATGATGGTATGATGACGAGATTAATTATTAAGCGTATTTTCTTATTCAATCTTTCATATTGTTTTCTCTCAACGATTTTAGTGGAAGAGATGAACCCCACATTCTCTAATGGGAGAACATGCACATTAAAAAGCTATTATAATTTGGTCCCCCTTTGGTACGAAACTAAATGAACTTGCCTGGACTCTGATACATGAAATCTTTTCTCTTCTATCTTTCTCTATATATCTCTTTCAAAAGACATGAAAAGATTCCATGCATGATTATTACGTACACACCAACCCATGCTTTCATTTCATATTGTCATTTGTCCTTTCCCTTCTAAAGGGAAGTTTAGGGACTAGTTGGTTAGCCACATAGAGAGTTTTCCTCTTTTGCTTTTATTTACTAAGGAATCAGTAAATCCTTTAGGGCCCCAACTACTTGTTAAATTTCAGTTATTTTCCATGTAAACTCCGTTTCGTAAATTTAGGAATAATATAGACATTTGTATAATTAGGGATATTATTATCATTTCAATATATATATA
>JAVXUL010000012.1:4802620-4814968 GCA_035590515.1 Trichilia minutiflora | reverse complement strand
ATATTGAGGCTTAAGGATTAATTAAAAAAAATTTAGTTGATAAGGATTACTTGTAGAAGAGGTTTAATTGTATTGTTCATCGAACTCTTAAGAGTTACTAACAAAGTATCGATATTTTAAGAAGAACATAAGATTTTAAGTATGAAAAAAAAATAATGTGAAAGAAATGTTGAATGAAGGTAAAAATAGGACCGAACATAGAGAAGAACGGGTGCCAAAACGAAAGAGAAAACAAGGCTGGAGACAAAAGAAAATCGGTTCAGGGGAGGACCTTAGAACTGGTGTTGGTCTTGGCACCAGATTAGGCCGATTGGAGGTTACTGACAAAAAACACCCTTGGGAGAAACAAATAGCACTGGTTCACCTTAGGCTTATGCTGAGCATGTTTTTTTCCCTGCAAAATTTTCTTCTTATCCCTTCTAAAATTTTATTTTCTTTTGTTTTCTTTAATATCTTAAGGATAAAATAAGGGCCAACATGCTCTTTCCCCTCATTGTTCCTCTTCCCCTCTCATTTTCTCCTGATTTCTTCCCCTCTCTTTTAGAAACAAGTTTGCTTTTTCTTCAACTTTGCAATTTCTCTAATTAAAATTTAATTTTTCACTAAAAATAAAAAGAACTCAATGCCCTCAATTTCCTGTAAGTTTTATTTTTTTTATTTGGACGAGAAATTGATAGGAAGAAAAGCTAAGGTTTTGGAGTACTTCGGATTTTTTTGAAATCAGTTAAAATCACAACCATCTACAACTCTAATAGAGCCATTGATAAGATTTCTAATCCATTTCAAATATTAATTTCATGATTAATTGAATTTAGAACCTGGGGTTTATTATACAGTTAAGGATTTTGAGAATTTAGATTTAATTTTGATAAATTAGATTAAAACACACTATTTAGGGGTTAGATGATGCAATTTAAAATTTGAATCCTAAGAAATTAGAAAGAATTTGAGAAATTAACAGTTAAACCCTAAATTAGAACTCGAATTAAGTTATGAATTAAATGATAGATGTTGTAATAAAATATGACCATAGGATTTTATTGGTAAAAATCAAATAAATGATCAAAAATAAAATAAGCCCCAATAATTAGGTGTCGATTAAAAAATCTAGGTTAATAATTATAATTATTGCATAGGTAGTATTGATATCATTTAGGTACAAAAAATTGATGATATTATCCATAATTATGTAATATGCAGTGATAACGTGAGGAAAGAGTCTACACGATGTGAGAGATAATAGGGAGTACTTACCCTCTTTAAGTATGAGTAAACCTTTACATGTTTTTATTACTTTAAATGTGTTTTATGTAAACTAATCATTTTATAATTATTAATAGTTTTATATGTCATTGACTTTAAAAAATAAAAATGGCCTATGGATTGTGTAATAATTGTAGGAGATCCAGGACCAACATGATTTTAGATTGATCGGATTGATTTATATTTCAGTATTTAAATCTTTTATTTGATGATGCTCTTGTGATTAAAGATTTAAAATAAGTGTTTGGATTTGATGATGATTATGTATATATACTTGGATTTAAAATCCTTATACTTGGATTTTGATGATTTTAAAAATTATAATTACTTATTTTTGGATGTGTATGATAATATATTTGATGATATGACCAATGACATAGGATTGATACGATGACTGTAGGTATAGAATAATAGCCTAGTATTGGACCTATGTAATGGCCGATTGGTAAATGGATCACATGTGAGACAGGTGCAAGGGAGAATGGTGGTTTCTTTGTAATATGGAGTTAGTCCACTTGCGAGAAATGTTGAGAACAGTCACAAGTATTACTATTTAATTACTCTAAATCAACATTAGTGATAAGTAATGTTTTAATAAAATGAACATGCATACCGTTTATTTTTCAAACTGATAATGTTTTATATAAAATCATCATTTATTTTACATAATAAAAACTCATCAACGGTCTCCAGATTACTCAGGGTTAGAGTAATAGTTGAAAAAGAGAGTTAGTCTAATAGTTTTCAAATCAAATAGACTGAGATTTTAAAATGATTTAAATGTTTTCTAGGTTTTCATAAGTTTTTTTGGGATGTGAATAAAAAAGGCATGTATGGGAAATTATGGTTTGAAATAAATAGGATAGATAGTTTGTTTTATAATGAAATCTTGATATATAGGGGTGGGCATATGCTGCTTAGATTTAAATAAGTCAAAATTGAAGTATTGTGATTATTTTAAAATCTTGGTCTATTTGATTTGATTTGAATCTTGGTCTATTTGATTTTAAAATCTCAAGATTACTCAGGGCTATACTCACTTTTCGATTTGTAATATTTAATATAGAAAGATTATGATTATATAATTATTATTGTCTACAATTATTTTGAAATTAAAGTTAAAATATTAAATATTAGTTAAAATATGAGTAAGTTTAACTAAAAGTTAGAGTTATTAAATATTTTTCATAATTTTATTTTTAATGTTTAGTGAAAACCAATTATACCAATCTTATTCTAATATTATATAAATAAATGTCATATGTTGTTTTAAATAATTAATTTTGTCATTAATTGTTACATTTAGACTTAATGAGTAAACAAATTCCCTTTTTATTTCAAAATTTTAAATTAATGAAACTATTAATCGATTGTTCTTCAATGTTAATTTAGGTAAAGTAGTTAAAGCATTTTTCTTGTATAAACTAAATATTGTTAGCTCAATTAAGTTGGGAGCTCCTAATTATTCAATAATGCGTAGTGGCGCGTTTTATTATTTGTATATGTGTTTTGACTGCTAGAGAAAGAGTTGGGGAGTGCCCACTTTTTCGAATCTTGAGGGTGAATTTTGGGTAGAAAGATATCGACATCAATGACACTTAGCTTTGCTTTCATGCTTTTATTCCAAGCTTAAGTCATTCCATGTCCATGCACTGTCACCAAAGGCCATACTTCCCTGCTTTTACTTCTACCCTTTTTTAAGAATCATATATTACACGCTCCTCATTTTCTTTATTTGGCAACATGTTTTTCTCTTCATAAAACACAAAACAAAACTCTCCCACCATAAAAAATAAAGTTTGCAACATTCCAATCACAAACAGGAGAAAACAATGTCATTTGCTTCCAATTTGTAAGAAATTAATGAGATTAGATCAATTTATTGAGACATTTGATTGGCTGGAAAGAATGTGTGCAGCTTTCCATAGGAAGAGGACAAGGATACAGCCTGCAGCTAATAAGCTAAAAACAGCAGCAGCAGCAGCCATTGTTGTTCAAGTTAATATAAAACGCAAGCATCCAACAGAGAGAAGAAGAAGATGAAAAGGGATTATAAATTTTTTGACGAATCAGAAGTCATATACAGTTAATGCAGGGAGGGTGGGGGGCACATGGCTAGGCAACAGATGTCCTACAAGCCCACGTCGCTCTGTTTGGATTTCTCGGATTGTGGAGAAACACCATCATGCATGTCAAATTCCCAGTTAATTTGTTTATAATTACCTTATTAATAATATAATTAACAATACTTTATTGTGTGCTTCTTGTGTTTAAATATCTTATGTTATTATTGACAGGTAATGTCACCATACCAGGTCAATAACTTGTTAAATTGGCACTCTTCTCTTGTCTCATTTTGAAACCCATTAATTAATTCCCATAAGAGAAATAAATTAAAACTATATAATTAATTATATCATTAGTTTTGTTTAAATGAATATCATATATAGGATTACAATCAAACACAACAAGCAAGAATATGAGACGCGTGGGGATCTTTGAAAAGCCAATAGGCAATAGGTGGCAAAATGTTCCAATTCGTGATTGAATCTTTGGCTTTCTGATTTATTCTTCCTGAAATTGTAAGTTTAGCTTTCCGTAAACATCAATTAGGGCTAAAAGGGACCTTTTTGTGATATTCTAGAAAGAATGAAACTTTACGGTCATTTTGTTCTTGGAGATTACCCTAAAGTTGTTAGCTGGAAGACCCTTGATTATTTTTTAGTTCAATAGAAAACAGGTGGAACTTATATTTCGTCTTAATGAAGTCAAAAAAATATTACTACTCGACCTCCCCTAAGAATATGTCTATATATAATAATTAATATCTCTTTATTTTAATATAACTGACTAACTGACCACCATCGATTTCTTTCCCTCTCTCTTTCTCTCTCCTTCTGATACTATTCATCTCCACAAACTTCCAAACAAAGAGAATTAATGGAAAGTGAGATTTGTAAGGTTTATTGCTCTCCTTGTTGTTATCCTATGATATATTTACGATGAAACAGCATACAAAGCCCCTTATCTGGTTAATGGGTGTTTCTTTCTTTGATTGTTCTTCAATTCCAAAACATGCTTATGGAAATTACAACTATAGGTCTTTCTTTCCAATATAACTCCCATCAGCTTCAGAAGTCTTCAATCCATGGCTCATGTTGAGATCAGGGAAAACAATTATCATAGAATTAACCGGCGGTTTGGGTTTTGGGTTTATCGGTTATGACCATGGTTCCTGCTGAAAATCTCTCCAAGCAACATCATCATCATCATCATCATCATCTTCTTTACAACGGTTATGGTGGTTATTGCGGTGCCAGCAGTTATTCGGAAAATTTTGGTCATATGAGTCGAATACAAGGTTATGACTATAGTAGTGAAGCTTGCTTAGGATCTGATCTAGTTGCTAATCCCATGGCTGAAGATGAATCAAGAACTAACAGTCTTAACGAAGCTGGTTCAAGCTCGAAAGAGAACCAAGATGAAAGAGATGAAGGGTGGCTACAATTGAGTATAGGCAGTCACACAAGTCATGACATCAAGCATCATCAAGTGGATCCAACGTCAAGAAGAGGAGGATTGATTGAACTTGATCTATTACCAGGTGGTAGTTCCCAAGAAGACAGGCCTTTAGCCTCTACTTTTCATGTTCCTGAGTTTCGCGGTCGCCCGCCAGTAATGAATATTTCAGGCGGTAATAGTTTTAGTACATCATTATTCCTTCAACAACAAGAAAGTAGCTCGACATTTCCTCATCATCAAGAGATTAACTGGGCACTTAGGCCAATCCCACAAAATATTGCGATGGTTTCTTCCTCTTTATCATCTTCTTCTTCTTTGATGCCATTTGGCTCCTATTTTACACGACCATTTCAAGTGCATACGGGAATAGATATTGCTGGGCCAAGCTCAGATTTCAGGATCATTGATCCTCCACGCAGACCCCATTCTGGCATTTGGTTTATGCTACTAGCATCACAAAATCAGTAAGTGCAAAAGTAGCTAGATAGAACGAAAGCAATTGCTATAGCCCCATTGCTGTTCAATTTTCTGCTTTTGTGTCATCAATTTTTAATATTGGAATTAGAAAATATTTTTAATTTACATTCTAATGATATTCTCCTGGTCTTTCAATGCAGAGCGAAAGAACCGTTCTTGCCTCAAATACCGAAGAGCTACTTAAGAATCAAGTAATTTTCTTTCTTTTCTTTTGTTTTTTTAATTCTCTCTTCTTGTCTTCTTCTTTTTGAGCTTGCGAAATCAGCCAGGACTTTTGTCTTTTAACTTATTTCATTTCTTGTACCAATTTTTCATCCCTTCAGGGATGGGAGGATGACAGTTCGAATAATAATAAAGTATCTGGTTAACAAGCTGAAACTCGATAGCGAATCAGAGGTATTTATCACCATTACTGATTACGGCACTTCATATTTCCATTTCAATGCTTCGTGCAGTCAGTTCATCGATAGCATATATGCTTTGCTGCATCATTCTTTAATATTAAAAATACTGCTAAACCTGAATTCATACATAAAAAAAGCTAAAAAGAGAAAACGAAAATCTTTTTCATCCGGTAATTTTAATCACATGAACAAGGGAATGGTTGGTGTTAGAGACATGACAGAAACAGCAGAACTAAATGCGTCTCTATAGTGCTATTTATTTCTTCTGATAACATCATATTCTAGGTGAGAAGTATATTTCTAGCTAGGTGGACATCTTCTCTTTTTGTTTCATTAACCCCTTTCTTTTATCCCATAATCTTTTTTGTTCTTGGGATTATGTGCATTTGTCTAATCAAAGTAATGAGTCTTATAAATTGGTCCTAAGCTTCATGTTTAGTTAGTTATAGAAGCTTTTATTGACGGGATTAAAGATGTAGGGTTCAAATTTAGAACTTTGAAGATAATATATAGAAAACTACCTACCACCATATCTTTTCCTTCCCCCAATATATAGTGGAAGAGAGTTTTGTTTGCCGCACTGCTTAAAAGATGTAGCTTTCGTCCTTGTAAAATGATCTACAGTAATTAGTACTGTTTTGAGACCACAAAAATATTTATGAATATAACGCAAGAAGTACCCCTCAAGTAAAATCTAATCCAAGTTTTATTACCATGTTAATATATTAATTATTGGGAAAAGTATATATAAATGAAGGCATGAACTAATAAAAACCCTTCAACGAAATCCGAGAAGAACAGAAAAATATTTTGAATATTATTCATTCAGCACTGCGAGAACCAAGTAGCAACCCACTGAAATTTATAACATATTAACAATTAACTTGAATATTGATGTTTATGTTTTCTTAAAGGTAGTATGTTTAAGTACTTCTAAACTTAGTTAGGCTGGTTCCCACAGTGTATTGCTTCTTTGATTTGGGTTACATACACAGAGTTTGGATTAATTAAGTAGTTCTTTCAAGTGAGAGAGAATTATCGAAAGAATCTCTAGGAATATTATTAAGATACTCATATTAGCTTAGGCTGTAATCAAGCGTTAAGCTAACCTGAGAATATCTTTTACTTTCTATTAAGCACGATATTCGAATTAATATGAGATTTGATCACCCATGTTATTTATACAAGTTAATAAGGTAAGAAAAATCCCTTTGCTGGACTCTCTCTCTATATACACAGTCTCCATATTTTTTGGTACATCAGAACCCTAAAATCGTCATGCAAAGACAAAAAAATATATATTAGTGATTGGCCTTTGGCTAATAATTTTTGGCGTGCATGCATGTTCATCCCAATATTAGTATCTTATTACCGATTCTACTTTTGATGCACTGCCTAATCATAGATTTCAAATTAGCTAGCATTCATAATTACAGATTATATAAATCTATACAAGAATAAGCATGTACGATAAAGTGTATGTTATCAGTTAGATGAATCATGTACACGTTGATATATTTTTTTCGTTTTTCATGTGTCAAGTACCCAGCATATAACTCACATTCGTATGTAGTAATTAATAGTAAAAAGGGTAGACTTATGTGGTAATAATGTGTGCACGATAGTGATATAATTTACATATAAATTCACATTATTGTGCGTCCTAGCACTTGAGACAATGCTTCTCATGCACAATTCATTATGAAATACCATTATGTTTTATGTAATTATTATTGTAAAATAAATTTTCTTTTGCTCTACTTTGGTATGACATAAACCTAGGAAGCAAATTGCATGCATAGATTTACATTAATTTGTGTTTTACTGCATTAAATTTTCAAAGATTTCACAAAATTCTAATACGATCTCACACACTTAAAAACTTGTCCTCAAGAAAAACAATTTAGACTTCAGAAAAAAAAAAGTTATGCTAACGAGTGTCTTTAGTACATTTGTTAAGATTTTTATATTTGGTAGGCTATATTTTCTAATGTATTGAAATTCATCATTAATTTTTATATAAAATATAAAAAATTACTATAAATAGTAAATATAGAAACCTTACGCTTGTTAATTAGTAAAATCCAAAGAAAAACAAATGGCTATTATGCCATTATCTAAAACTTGAGATCTTATAAATGTCTAGGTTATGAGAAATAAATTAATGAATTCCTCACTGTATATATCTTAGTTGTTGTTGAAGAAAATTTTTTCACAAATTTAACGAAAATATGCCTACTGTTTGAAGTACCATAGTTAAGAAAATATAGATTGGCATTTACTCTGTTGTTTGATTAATTCATTTGCATGCTATGTACATGTTATAGGCGTGTACAGCAACTCTTCGCAGCGCGAAACTAGGTTTAGTTTCTACTTATCAAGGGTCCAAGTATAAAATGGTGCTTGTCAAAAATTGAACGTGAAGCTCTTCTCTAGTATTACGTAATTTTGAGTAGGGAAATATTTTTATATTGGCCAACTATCTGCAAGAAATGGCGTCTAAATACCTAGAGCTGGATGTTTCTTGCTTTGTACGGTGAGATATGCTTATACAGGGACGATTCTTAGATAGGGAATGCAGCAAAATTAGCGGTAGAATTTGACAAACATCAATAACGATGGCAACATAACTTAAGGATTATTTATCTATATATATTATACAGAAAAACATTACCTTTACACCCATTGTTTCCCATAAACTTCATAAAAAATACATTAAAATGTCAAGAGTCAAACTCTAAACGAGGAGGCTAATTAATTGGAAGCCCATGAAGTTTTAATTAGTTGAATTTGTGGTCCTGTTTCTTTAATGATGCTTGAATTGTCCTCTGTACATAAAAATATTGATATTTTAAAGAATAATATTATAAATAAATTATTATTCTAACTAATTTGTTGGCGTATATGCCACACTGTTTTAGTATATTGAATAAACCTAATTAATTAGATCATATAATTAATTATTAGTTGGTGGTTAGGTCAATCCTTTATGACATGATATGGATGAGACTCAGACATAGTATCTTATTTTTTATCAATTCATATTATTATTCCGAATTGTAACTATACATTATTAAAAAATTGTTGCCATTGTATACTTGACACTTAAAATATATACACCTAATCATAAAACTATCATTTGTACCATAAAATAGGATGATTGTTTAGGATGTATGTCACACTCAACATTCTTCTCGCTTCTCTATAATCAATTATATTTTCCCCATGTACTTAGTTCTTTAGGTCAACCATAATAAGCTATTGAAATTTAATTACAAATTAAATTTTTTGGTAGCGCCAATGTTACATCCACGAACCAGCTGCTGATGTGGATCGCTTGCTACACTATCTTTCTTCTTGATGCCTTTTGAATTCTAAAATACACTAGTTTTTTAATTGGGTGTGAAAGAAGATTCCCCATTTTTACATTTTTTGAAACATAAATTTAAAACATTACTACAAAATAAAATGATTAACTGTCGAATACAAGTGTGTGAGAATGTAATATAGGATCTTAAGTCTTTTTCTCTTTTCTCTTTGTTTTTTTTTAGGTTTTATCTTTGATTAATCTGCTTTTCATACGAGAGATCATGCATATATTTTGCTATGATTGCTCACAATCTATGAGAAGCATATAGAAATTTGCTTTAATGGACATTTTACCGTAATAGTCTAAGGGGAATAATCGTCACAAGAAAGGTAGAAAAGATGCGTTCATGGTGGTGGGAAGGTTTTCATTTGCTCTTTTTGTGATATTTTTGTTAAAGAGTGCATTGACTTTTAAGATTAAAAAACGTCTTCAACTTGGGGATTATATTTAGACACTCATTATTCATTAACATATATTAACATATATGTATGCAATGAAAAAAACGATATTATAACCCATCTAAAAATGCGATCGTAGGGTCACAAAAATCACACGTGGACCCTGTCCTTCTCATCCTCTCTCTGCATGCGTTATCGCCTTCCTTTCGTCACGCTTTCGCCTTCTTCAACTCATCTATCCAATCCGACATATCATCCTGTAACTTCCTTTTTATTAATTAATTACCCTCTTTAAGTGCTGCACTGAGAGAGAATTTTAAAACACCTCATCATTTCATTTGTCCCGCAACCAACCACTAAAAAAAAAATAATTATATATATATATGTATATGTTTTACGTCGGAGGAAAGCAATGCATGAAGGATAAATCAACAACAGAATCATTCCAATTTGTTGAAAAAGAGTATAAAAAGACAGATAAGAGCCACGAAAAATGAATTTTTCTATAGTTGGTGATGTCTGTGAAAGAATTGCATGCAATATAAAATATTTAGAATTCATTCTTCAAACACTGACCCATTAAAAAAACTCAAAGAATTTACACAGCTGTGAACAAAACATTTATCAAACACTTCAAGCGCATGGAAGAATATTTGACCTTCAATTCGCTTTTTTAATTACTTTTTTATCTTTCCTTTTTTTTTAAAAAAAAATTTAAATTGGGTTAGAGAAAGCAACGTGAAGGAGACGTGCATGACATGAGAATGAGATATTATTTGATTTTATGATTAGGTTTTGTGTTGTGCCAATTCCTCGCCGTGCTTTTTGGATCCATTATAAATCTGCCTTTTATTTTATTTTATGCCACTTCTTAGATTATTATAAAATATTTTTGATCCTAAAAATTAAAAAGTCTATAGCATAATGATTTTGGCTTACAAGCAAAGTCTAAGTGGGTCGCTGTAATCATTAATACTCGGGCTGATTGAAGATCGTGGGTGACCGTAGCTCGGGCGGTCAATAAGTATTCGATTTCCTTGTCTGACCCAACTGCCGAAGGATTATTTGCTTGCATTGCGTCTTAGAAAGAGGAAGGATTGAAGAATCTCTTGGAGTAAAGGCAAAAAATTTTATGGGTAAAATCGACGTTAACAAACATATATGGTATTGGCATGGGGCATAGGATGGAGAAGACGTAAACTACTGATAAAGCATGACTTCATTTACTAATATTATTTCATTTTCTAGCTATTTGAATTTCAATTGTGTTGTTCCATCTTTCGTTACTTCCAAGTAAATTTTAGGCTTACATTTAGTATGATAAGTTAACAAAATTATATTATTATTATTATTATTATTTAATAAAAAAAATTTTGTTGTTATTTTGAGACATGGTATGAAATTTTAGTTGCTTCAATCATGAATCTGTTGATTTCATTTTGTAAATAATTAATTTTTAATGTATATTATTTTGTCTAATGATGATTTTTATGATTATGATTGATGTCCATCAGATAGAGATCACTTGTAGAGGACAACAGCTTCACCCTTTCTTGACGTTGCAGCATGTAAGAGATAACATATGGAGTTTAAATGAAGCAGTTACTTTACTTCCAGAAACATCAACAGCTGATCAGGTTATGGTGCTGCAATATGCTAGGAGGGCTTAAAAAGACTTACAATCACAACTCAAGGTTTAATTTTTATTTGTTATTATATATTATTATCATTATTATTCCATGTCCTCTCACCAATCCATTGATATGTAATACTGTTAAGTTATGAAAACCCCACCTCTATTTTTCCACTTTGCTCTCTATATTATTTTCAAAAAATATTCCCTTCTTTTAATTTTGAATGATTTTTTGTTATTTATTTATTTAATTTTCTTCACTTTCCTAACTGGTCGATTAAGAAAATAGTTATGTTTTTGTATATTTGAGGTCAATAACACAACATGATGTATTTCCAAGCTGCGCCGACTTGTTATTTAATTATGAACAGTCGTGTTAACAAGTATAAGCTTTTAATTATTAATTTGACTAATTCATTCTTCCACATAATTGTATTGGCTTAACCTTTGTTGCTTGGATTTAAAAAATTTCGCTGCTCCAAAACATTAAGGCAATATCGTCAATCGTGGTAGCAAAAACATAAGAAAGTATTTCAAATTATAGAAAGCCTATATATGTTTTAAAGGCTGTAGCCGTTTATGTACGTAGAGAATACCATTCATTAACTGGCCCATTACATTGCAAATCTAGAAGCCTACGAAGTATGTAATTAGGTTTGGGTTTACCGTTGGCTCAGAACCTAAACCTCATCCCAAGCCCAACCCCATAATTTCCAACACTTGCAGCGGAGATACGGAATTTTCACTTTGTTGTAAATTATGATTAGCCACACGCTGGCGCTTCAATAGGAGTAACAAATGCCACGCAAAAAGTATCAGTACGCTTGAAATCTTGTAACATAAAATTTGAAATTCTAAAAATTGAAACATACAAATAAATTGAGATGTTTGAGAAAAGAAAATTAATGTCACAAGCTACTAACTGTTTCACTGTGTAATAGCAAAAATCCTACCAAGTTTCACGGATTAAAGGGCAGCTGCGTGGAGCTTTAATGCCTTTTTATTCACAGCCAGCAATTCGAGAATGTCTGGTATTAACTTGTCGTGATCACACAGCTCCTTTTTATTTTTACTCTATAGCTAATTTTATAAAATAAAATTAAAATATTAAATATTCATTTAAATATAAATAAATTTTATTAAAAATTGATATTATCAAATATATTTTTACAACTAAACTTTTAAAATTAAGCCAATGCCAACAGTCCTAATCATACTCTACACCACTTTTAGATAGACAGCTCTTCAAAGCCGAAAGATGAACAGAATTTGAAGTTAATG
>JAVXUL010000012.1:4778264-4794862 GCA_035590515.1 Trichilia minutiflora | reverse complement strand
CCAACAGTAAACGTATCGATACCTTCCTCAAAGGTGTCGATACCTTTGGCCTCTACAGTAAACGTATCGATACCTTTTCCAAAGGTGTCGATACCTTGGGCCAAATCCTCAACGTATCGATACGTTCCCCAAACGTATCGATACCTTTGCTTCTGGTCCTCCTTCCGGGGACCACAACTTCAATTGGCCATAACTTTTAGCTCGGATATCCGCTCGTAACCCATAATATATCAATGCGAAGCTCTCTCCGAGCTTTACAAAAACGATAGGAACTTTTTCTCAATTGGAGATGATTTTGGGGTTAAAAATCCAGATCTTTCTCACAAACTCAAATACACTCAAAAATAAGCGAACGAACTACTGATATGCACGATGGCTGCAAAATCATAAACAGAAAATGTGATGAAGTTACAAATATGCCCTTAAGTTGCACATACGGGTGTGATAGATTGTTTCATCTGTAGTTGAACTTAGGTACTAAATATCAATAGTTAAATTGATATATTAATAAATTGAGTGGTGATTTGTTGAATTTAGATAAAACTTTTTAAAATGAGTGTAAGACTATATTGTTAATTGATTCTCTTCTAAATGAATTGGATCACCTTTGTATTACTTTCCTTCGTAAGAAAAAGAAATTATCTTTTGAAGAAATTTGTACTACTTAAAAAATAAGAATAAGTCAGCAAAGGCCTTTGTGGCAAGAGAGAGAAGTTAGAGTCATAAAAAAGAGAGAATGGGTAGATTATGCTTGGGAGAAAAACTTAATAAGATGAATGTACCTTTTATCATAAAAATGGACATTGGAAGAAAGATTATCCAAAGTTGCAGAAAAAAGAAAAGGATAAAGCTACTTTTGATACGTATATAGTAGAACGTAAAGATGAATATGATTTTTATGAATATTGCATTTTAGAAAAATAGATAATAGTAAAATTTAGTACACTTATTTATAATACCAAGGACATTCTGAATTATATTCACTTTGAGATATAAAGACTTATAAAGATAGTATCATTAGGAGGTGCACACTACTTTGTCACTTTTATCAATAATTTTTTTAGAAGAGTTTGGGTGTATTTTATGAAGACTAAAGATAACATACTCAGAGTTTTTCTTAAATGAAAAAAGATGATTGAAATGTAAACTGGTAGAAAGATCAAGCAGCTTTAAAGAGATAATGATGGGGATATTACAAAGATTTGTTTATAAAATTTTGTTAAAACGGGGGTATTATATGTCAATTTACAATTAGAAACACACCATAAAAGAAGTGGCAAAACACATAAATCCGACATTACTAGAAAGTTTCAATGAATGTTGTTTAATATTGGGTTAAACAAAGAGTTTTGAGTTAAGACAGTTAACTATACATGTCATCTCATTAATCATCTATCATCAAATTCAATTGAGGAGAAAACCCATTGAAGGTATGGTTTGAAAAACCTGTTAATGATTATGATTTTTATATACCTTTTGTTCTATTACTTATTATCATGTGAGAAAGTTTAAATTAGATCTTAGGGCCAAGAAAGCAGTTTTCATAGGGATTATTTCAAGTGTGAGAGGATATTATTGACTTTGGTATCCAAGTTCGAAGAAAATACTATTTAACAACGATGTAAAATTTGATGAATCTTTTATATAGAAGAAGAAAACAGCAAATTAGATAAAAGTTAATGGCACCCCACAGCAGATGAAACCTGTTTAGCAGCATGTGGAGTTTATAACAACAACAATTAACCCAATAAGAATTGTTAATTCTCTTGTGATGGAAGAGAACTTTTTAAGATAAAAAAGAGAGGTCTACTCAAGAACTTCAACAAACAATTAAAATCAATTGTAATTAATAGGCCAAAAAATGAGATTCACAAACTTATTTGATTTACAGATATAATAGCTTATACACTTCTAGTTATAGATGATAATGTTCATTCCACGCACAAAGAGGTAATCAAATGTTCAAAATTTGATCAGTAGAATAAAGTTATGAAAAAAGAAATACAATCTCTTCAAAAAAATAAAATATGAAAGCTACCTCAACTGTTGAAAAGAAAGAAAACAATTGGGTGCAAATGGATATACATGAAGAAAAAGGAATTCCCTGAAAAGAATGATGTCTATTACAAGGTAAGATTGGTGATAAAAGGCTACGGTCAAAAAAAGAAATTGACTACAATAATATATTTTCTCAAACATACTTTCATTAGAATTTTATTCATCTTGGTAACTCGATTGGATTTAGAATTAATTCAGTTGGATATGAAAATTGCATATTTATATGATGATTTAGAAAAGAAAACCCATATGACTCAACCAGATGGATTCAAGGTTATTGGTAATAAAAATTTGGTTTGCAAATTGACAATTGCTTTATAGTTTGAAACAATCTCCGAGATATTAGTACAAGTGGTTTGATCAGTTTATGATTAGAGGTACATACAAAGTAAATATGATCGTTACGTATATTTTTGAAGGTTATGAGACAGTTTTTTCATTTATCTATTTTTGTATATTTATGAGCTTCAAAGAATGTTGCAAATATTGAAAAATTGAAAGTTTAGTTGAATAAGGAGTTTAAAATGAAAGATTTAGATAAAGCTCAAAAGATTCTTAGTACGAAGATTAGTAGAGATAGACAGAATGATAAAATTTGTTTAACTCAGAAACAATATCTAAAGAAGGTCTTACAACATTTTAACATAACAAAGCAGTCAAAATCTATAAGAACTTCACTTGCTCCTCATTTGAAATTTAGTATATCGTTATCTCTGATTACTGATATAGAATGTGAGTATATGTCACAAGTCTTGTATTCTAATGCGACTGGTAGCCTGATGTATTTGATAGTATATACAAGACTTGAAATTTCATATGCAATTGGAGTTGTGTGCAGGTATATGTATGATCCTACAGAAAAACATTAGTCAGCCGTGAAATGAATTCTATGATACTAATTAAAGATTGTAGATATTGGTTTGTTGTTTGAACAAGATGATTCAACTAGTCATTATACTATTAATTATGTTAATTCTAATTATATTGCTGGTTTGGATAAGTATTGATTAACTACTGGATATGTATTCATTCTTGTAAGAACTCCAGTGAGTTGAAAATCTATTTTACAGTCTATAATTGCTTTGTCTACTATAAAACTAGTATATAAAATAATTACAAAGGTTGTGAAAAAAGTTATTTGGTTATAAGGATTATTAGAAGAATTAGAAATTGATCAAAAGAATATTATTATTTATTCCGATTATCATTGTGTTATTCAATAAAGAATTCAATATTCCATACTCATACCAAGGATATAGGTGTCAAATATCATTTTGTGTAAAAAATTATTGACGAAAGAAGAATATTACTTTTAAAGTTTGAAATTATTGAGAATCTAGTAGATATATTGACTAAGGTAGTGTTAAGTTCAATAATTGTTTAGATTTAAATCACATTCTAAGAATTAGATTACACCATTTGATGCAATAGCAAAATTTTCTCAAAGTATATAAAAAGACTGAAGAATTGTTTGTTTAGGATTGCTAATTTACCAAAGCGAATTTATTGAAAATTGGCTAATGAGTCAATCCCTTATCAACTCAACAATGTTAGAGGCTTATAAAAATAAGCACAAGTAAATGAAGTAAGTGTCTATTTGGTTAGACTTTTTTTTAGCTTAAAAGCTAAAAAAAAGCTCTTATATAAAATAAGAGCTTAAAAAATTAAGATAAAACTGTTTGGTAAACATTTTAAAAAAAAATTATTTATTATTTTTTATAAATAAGTTATTTGATAAAATAATTTAAATAAGCACTACTTTTAGTTAAAGGATAAAAATGACTTAAAAAATTTATAATATTTTAAAAAATTAGAGTTTAAAAAAAAGAAGTAAAACTTCTTTTTATAACTTTTTTTATAGAGTTTATTTGTTTATATATACTTATTAAAAAAAAAAAACTACTTAGTTTTTTAATAACTTATGAAAGGCTGAACTTCTCTTTATAAGAAAAAGATAAGTTGAAAAAAAGTTTAGCCAAACAGACACTAAGATTATTGAAACACAGTTTCTCTGTGGCCTTTTTTGCTAAGACCTTTAGATTTTTTTTAGAGAAAATCATTTAGGTAAAAAAAATTTTCAGCCTATATCTTTTAAGTATTCGTATTTTAACCTAATATTTAGGATATTTATAGTGTAACTCAAAGATTTTATATTACTTGTGAAATTAAATATAGTGAATTTTTTGTAGTATATAAAAACGTAGGTATTTATACCGAAATTCGTTAAATTTTATGTTTTTTATTTTTATTTATGCTATTTATTTCTATATTGTGATTATTATTGTATTTGAATAGTTAGCATGAGTAATAGATTTGTTGATTGATTTTGGAATTCAATTTGCATGTTTAATTTAAAAATTTTATATTTTCGCCGTGTGCACAACAGAATCAACAATCGATTACTTCCATTTTTTCTTATTTTTACCCTTGGCTGTTTGATGGTCGAGCGTCGTATGAAGCAGAAGATAAAATAGAAGCCGTCCTCCTTCTGTTTAAAAAGAGGATTACACTTTGTACCGAGGTACTATGAGAAATTGTCACGGCCTGAAGATCTCTAGCGCTAATGGTGATCATCTCGGACGTTGGCGAAGATGTTCTGAGGCCGGAAACTAGGCCGTAGGTGATCAGGTTAATCAAGGACGAGGGAACCGTGAGCCAGCTGTCGTAGGTTCCTGGAACCGTGAGCCAGCTGCTCTAGGTTCCTTGAACCGTGAGAATCAAACGATAATATATCACGGAGGCAAAACGAGAGATTTGGTGCTGATAACCCACTGGTTTTCCAGCCACATGCCCATTGTCTGCCTTTGCAGCCTCCGCCTCCGCCCCAAGCTCAGGTAAGTTTTGACGCTACTTGTAGTTTTCTTTTGTATTCCTTTTGCTACGGCTTCTCTCTTTATGTTCTTCACATGATACCTGCACTCTCTCTCTTTATTTATGTATTTGCATGTTATACTGGTGCGACTTTCAATTTTCCGCAATCATTTGATCATAGAACTTTTGACTCTCCGCAGTTACATATTTTCCGTTCTTGTAAAATTCATTGATTATTTGAGGTTTCACCCTTTAATTGTTGATCATATTGCACGATGCTTTTTTCTCCTCTAGCCCAGCCGATTTGAAAAGATTCCATTTTAAACCGAATTTATAGATTTTCCTTTTCTTCGGGCTTGGTGACCATTTTAGTTTTGTCATGTTTTTTGGTGGATTCATATTTGTGCTCCTAATTTTCATGTCTTCCAATGAGGAAGGGAAAACATGTTGTAAATATGAAAATATTTCTTCTGTCAGTAATTTTCAATTTTTTTTTCTAAATTTGAGATGAGAGTTTATGTCTAATATATTAAATATGATGAGCTTGGTATATTTTCTTGTTGGTTTGCAAAACTAGTCTTTTACAAGATCTCTATATTTCAAATTTATCTACTAAAAAGTCTGTTTTTACGCACAAGTATAATCAACTATATTTTAATTATCTTATGCCGCATGCCAATCAATGTATCACATACTAGTTTATTTTTTTTATGATATTTATTTAAGTAAATATGAGATAAAAAATTATTGGTTGTGTAACGATGAGCACCACATGTTTAGATTAAATAGAATAGTTCCTAATCTCTTTTGTCATGACTTGAAATTCGAGTGCATGAATAAATTAATGATTTCTTCTTCTTCTGTTTTTTAAGTTATACTGCTTATCCTTAATAAAAAGAAAGGATCTTGTTGAGTGTGTGTACATTTGTTTGGAAACTTTGTTGAGTTGTTATGTTGATTGTTTTCTATTTAGTGATATTAAGCCATAGCTAGTGCTAGATATTGTATGATAAACCAGGTGCAGGAATCTAGCCAACTGAGCGCACCTTCCTGCCATTGAAATCAAACATTTATAATAACCTTTGACATTGTTATACTTTTGCTTTGCTTTTAGTACATTATCTAAAGTGTTTAATAGTTTTTAAATTGGATTAATTTTGTCTCGGTTACTCATCAACTTTCATTTAACAACTATAAAGCCATAGTATCACAATACAAAACGGAATCTTTTTCACTTAGTGTTGTCCATAATTTTCTGGTTGTCTATTCTGATCGAAGTTTTTTATCCAACTTCCAACGACTTTTTATTACATACTTCCAACATATTCTGTGCGGCAGGCGACCAACACATTGCAGATGAGGTTTCTCTTCAGAAACAGTTGCATAACAGTGATGTCAGCTCAGCTGGGCGCACATGATCCCAAAGGTTTGAACCTTCAACTTTCTCTTCTAACCGTCAAGTTTGGCATCACTAACTGAAGACTAATAGAATTTGAACGTCATTAAGGATTAATAATTTTGTTTCTAAAACCAACTAGCATTTTTTGTTACAAAAATTAGCTGAAACTAATCTCCCTACCCTGATTGAGAAACGTAGTTTCTGGATGCACTTGGACGACATGGACTATCCTCAAGTGTGGACATTCAAATTTAGATTTGGTTTAAGAATCCTTTTATGGCTGAATTACAAGGAAGCTTAATTTTCTTTGCATTTGTTTTCTCACCTGATTTACTATATCCAATGTTAGGTTCTGGCCCAACAACCGCGGCCGGATGTAAATCTTTGAGAATGTCAGTGTGCTATATACACCTTTAGCTATAGCTTCTTCCCAATCATAACTCCAATTATGATTTCTTTTCATAATAATTTCTATTGAATTAATCATAAGCAATTAATTTCTTGTTGACTGACAATAAATGTGAAATACATCTATTTAATGGTATTCAAAGATGAATTTAAATGAATCATACGTGAGTGGCCTGTCAAATACATCTACTTCAATCATCGAATAATTTTAATTCTCAGTTAGTAATTAACCAAGTTTTCGATACAATTCTGTTTCAGCTCTTCCGTACCAGGAAAAGAACTGATTATGCATAGACTCAGTTTCAGAAAATCAATAAATAGACATAATTTAATCATTTATAACATATAATTCCTTATACCAATCTACTTTGAAAAAATTTCTCTGATAAAAATCTACTTTGAAAAAAATAAAAACTATGGTTATGCAAATGATAGGGACCTATATGTTATAAATAACCGAAGTATATCTTTATTTATTATTTGTTAAAAATTGGGAACCTATATATTCTTAACTCCAATAATAATATCTCTGGCCCTAGCGAGGCTTCCTCACGTTGGCCCTTCCCTTGATGACCATTTCCCCCTCGAAACAAATGCTAGAAATTAATGGTCATTCCTTTGAAAATCTTGCAATTAATATGCTTAAAATAAAGAATGAATGATTGGATATTTGATGGGTTCTGTTAATTCCATGTGACACGACAAAATGCAAATTCAATCACATCTTTAATAGGTAAACACGATGCAATTCATTTGTGTTTCAAGTCATATTGTAATTATAACTTCTTTTTTTGACAAAGGAAGAAGAAAAGGGGACACCATTTACTACATGTTTTATTATTAGACTCTTTGACTTTTTTGGATTGCTATAGCTGTATCCCGTTTTAAAAACAAAATTAAAAAATATTTATAATCTAATTTTAATACTGTTTATATATTTTATATTAATATTAAATATTTAAAAATTTTAATTAATAATTATAAAATAAAAATATTAATTGTTAAATATTAATAAAAAGGGCATCCTAATAAAAAAATTTAAAAAAAAGTTTTAAATAGCAATTAATGTAGTATAATAATTTCAACATGTAAGTGATAGTTATTTAATATTTGTTCTGTATTCAAATCTTTAGGAATGTATTCTTTATAAGAGTTTGATACAATCGTGAATTTTATCTGAATTTTTTCTCTTATATAATGGCTGTTTAGTGCTTATTTGAGATTCGGTAAAATAAATTTTTTCATATATATATATAAATAATTATACATGTATTCACTAAATTCGAGATTCATTTATTCTATACATAATAATTACATAACAAAAAATAATTAAAAAACAACTTATTTTTGTTAGATAATCCTATTAGAACATTCCTAGCTTAGGCAAAACAAAATTTGTTATTTTAAAATAAAAAATTTAGTTTGTAATGTTATAAATGTTTTGTGATCACCAATTTTACTGGAGTTTCATGTTAATTTAACTTTATATCTTTAGGCATCTACAACAGTGATAGAATTGTTAGGATAATGAATTTTTAAAACAGTAATTGCTCGTTTACTTATATTAAGAGAAAAATTATTTTAATAATTTTCATTGAACCTTAAGTCAGTATCCCAATACTAAAGTTGTGGTATTGAAGTTATAATAAATAAAAGACAAGCATCCAAGGTGCGTAGTTGGATAGTTCTATTTCATAAAAGATGATTGTTTTGTGTCTATCTTGAACTCGATACATCGAAAATATATTTTTTGTAAGAGTTTGATACAGCCATAGGTTTTATCTGAATTATCTCTTTCACGTGATGGCTATCTTGATAGAGATTCGATAGATTAAGATTTTCCACGTATAAAAAAAAGGACAAATTGTGATAATATTTAAAGTGATTCAAGGTTTCTCTTTTAATTAGTATGGTGAAAACAAATTTCGTACCAATTACAGAGTAAAATCCTGATTTAGAAATTAAAAAGTTAATTCTAATCATTATAACTTATCAAATAAAAAATAAAAAATAATTTTAAAAATTCATAAAAACTTTGAAATTATGTGTGAAACATCCCAAACTTGTAGTTCTTATTAAAAGATTTTGTATAGTCTAATTGCATATAAAATAATAACTTAGGAAATAATCATTAGACTAACTTCGATTCATATATAATTATTATAAGATATCTTATTATCTAAGGTTACGTGTAAACTGTTTTTGATAGTGCCAATCATAATTTTTCTAACGTCTCTGTATGAAAAAACTTGGAAGACATGCCATTCACAGCTATATAGATCAACCCTGACCAATATTCCAAGGATTCGAAGACCCTGTTATTTTACATTCTTGTCTTGATGCAACAAAACTCTCTCTCTTTATTCTTTATTGGTATTGGTAAAATCCTAAATGCTTAGATATATTATTGTCTCCTTAATTCCAATTCTCTTACTTAAAAATCAGAGTATTTTTACCGAAAATTCAACCATATACCCTGAGCTATTTTTCCTGTACTTGCAGGTATGTTGAAAAGTAAGTACAGCTGTAGTCGTACCAACATGTGAGGAAGCCAAAAATGCTCCGTTACTAAGTAAAACTGCAAAATTCTGTGTAATTTTTGAAATCTTCACCTTAAAAATTTCAACCAATGACAACTCAAGAGGGGGAAAGAATTGTTATCAAAATTATCATTTTAAACAGTAAAATCAATTAAAATAATAATTTTAATATTAAAATAATTTTGATTTTATTAAAATTAATAATAATAAAATAATAAAAATATTTGATTGATTTTAATTAATTTATAAAAATATTTTAAATTTTTTATTATTTATATATTATTAAAAAATTTATTTTATATTTTAATTTTTTAAATAAAAAATAATTTTAATTAAAATCACAATTTTAATATCTTGTTTATATAGGATCCGTCCCAGACAGCAGGTAATAAGACGGACCCATGTAAATTTTAAATCATTTGCTATGCAGAGAACTGTAGAAGGAATCCAAGGAAGTAATTGCTAATTGCGTATACATAGGCCAAAATAAAGCTGTTCTGAGTCAATAAACATGGATAACTATTATTGAGGTAAAAGCCAAATGAGTCAAATAATCAACACACTCTCCTCTGATCTTTCCACGGAATATTACAGTGACAAGAGACCCTTCGAATCACGTGATACGTTAGAGCCTGCTGTCATTGTTAGGTTCCTCTCAATTGATATAATTCCCTTGATAGTTGCCTGTACAGAATTTCGGAGTCTATAAATTATACGGTTACAAAAAATTCTTAACTAATACTTGGAATAGTATAAAAAAATTCGATCTAAGCTTACAGAATATATGATTATCAAGGATTAAATCCATGCATATTTGGTTGGAATGTTCTTGGATTCCGTTGTGATCATGATATGTGTCCCGTAACAAGTTGCCGTCATCCTAAGCGATGAATATTAAAGATCAAAGTTAGAAATTATCATTATAATGTATAATCCAAGGATATTTATGAGTCATTTAAAGATTATTACATTGCATTTGGATCTCTGCTCCAGATGAAGCAATAGGGAATTTGGGTCAGGGGTTTTCCAAGGAAAAGAGGTGAATTGGGTGGCAACGGATTCTAAAACCGGTGACAATTGAAAATCAAGACTTGGAAATTTATATCAAAATTCAGAATTCTTAATCATCACACACAAAATGACGGAAAATTTTATGACAAAAAGAGGTAAAATATAAGTAAATGTTACCTCTTGGTGAAGTGGGTCAGTATCGAAGTCGACTTCAAAGTCATTGAACATGGGAGTACTTACAGAAGAAAGTTTTGATGCAAGGAACTGAAGATGAGAATGATAAATAATCGTACTGGTTAATGGCAAATCACATAGTTTAAAATGAAGCAATTTGTTAACTAATTAAGAATTAAGTAATGACCTGGACTTGACTCTGTAGAGTCTGGACGTAATTAATTATCTCATCCAATATTTGAGCCTTGCCAGTTATCTGCTATAGTAATATATGCAAAAGGAAATGTAACCAATTAGATAACTTCGTTGTACCGTGTGTCATGCCTTAGCAAGACCAGGAAATCAAATGGCATTAATAACCATATTAAACTGGTAGATTGTAAATAAATTTTAACCAATTAATTAAAGAAACCAAATATAAACAAGCAGATTAAAATTAAGAATTAATGTCACCTTGTCACATCCTGGAACAAGCGATTGCAGTAGCTTCATCCTTGCACTGATTCTCGCTCTTCTTACCTGCAAAAATCAATTCAAAAACGTACAGAAGATATTTGATCCTAATTAAGTACATAATTTCACTACATTTTAAGCTTTAAATTTGTCGAAAATGAAAGGTAATTAATAATTTAATTACTCTCTCAGCTAGGCTGTGACAGTCTGTAGCTTGACCTCTCCTTGCTCTCACATGAACATAATCACTTGGAGCTCCTTCAGCCACCATCTTTTGTTTCTTCAAATACCGTTTATTCTTTCTGTCTGTCTGTCCTTCTTGTTCACTTCCCACCTTCAAATCAAAATAGGCCAGATGGAACAAATAAATGTTCATGCATGCAAAGCTAGTGATGACTGAGAATTAATTGACCGTAGGTTTTCTACTGTAACTTACCTTCACAACTACGTTCTTTCTCTTCATCTTCGTTGAAGACCCCATTTGCTCAGTAGCTAATTGGTCGCCACTAACCATCTCACCTATCGTGGGGGAAGAATTGGTATCCTGGTTTCCTTTCCAGTTGGTAATTTTGTGAAGAGGGTTGATAGTTGCATATATTTGAGGAACCAAAGGAATCTCCTCAAAACATTCATTACCACAGCTATCGGGAAGCATTGTAGAGACACAGGTTTTTGGCGTAATAATGGTTCCTTGGTGAGGGAAGCTAGACAAGTTGTTCGAGGTGCCTGGCACGAGAAACGAGTCTAAAACAACAGTGGGATGCTGGTAAGAAAAGGCTGCCATTGATGAGTGATTGGAATTAAATGAAAAGCTGGGAAAGAAAATGAAATGAGAAGAGATGATATGATATTATGATCGTATACAGAGATGGCAGTGAGGGAAAGTGGGTCTGGGACGAGCTTGACCTTTATATATGGATATGAATAAAGGGTAATAATATTCGGCTTCATTAGTTTTTAGGTTTTCACAACTAAGAACATAGTTTTATCTATTTATACCAAATAAGGCCTCAAAAAATTAGTTGAAATACCTTAAAATTTCTCTTCTCTCTTTAATAAGAAACTCAAAAAGACAAAGCAATTAAAAAATATAACAAAAGGGAGAGTATAAAGCACCATCCCAAATGGCAACAACAAGAAAAAAGAATTTCAAAACCTAGAATCAATTGGGAATATAATTTCAAAAAAATAATAATAAAACTAATAATTTAAATAATTCATATTATCTTAACAAATAATGTTAGAAATATAAATTTTTTGTATACAAATTAATATAGCATGTTATATTGATTAATGAGATATAAAATTAATGCAATTACTAAAAATGAAAATTTTGGATTGATAAATAATTTAATATTATCATATTATGTTAATTTATTGATAAATAATTTAATATTATCATATTATGTTAATTTGCATAAAAAATTTAAATCTCTAATGTTATTCATCTTGAAAATATATAGTGTTAATGTTAATAGCAAAAACATTCCAATGTGTTGATAAAGAAAGATCAGCCCTTAGAAAGTAAATCGTTGAAAATTTTCTGTAAATTTAATATTGTTGGGGATAATTTGTTATTTCATTGCAAATTATGGACCTATTTGTTATAAATAGAAAAATTTTATCCTGGTATCTGCTGTTTCTTTTTCTCTATAAATATAAGAGAGAGAGAGTGAGTATTCTTGTGAATGTGATGATTCAGTGTCCGTACCTTTAGACCTTTCATTTGATTGAATGTTAATGTATACTTTTATCCAACGAAACAAAAAAAACAGAGAACTTTATCATAAATAGATCATAAATGTAAGAAGGTTAATGAAAGAATGATTAATTATGACACTCTGCTTGTGACATTGCTAATTAATTAATCAGGTAAAGGTTGGAAACATTATCAATGGTTGAAAGTACACGATATATACATTTCTCTAGTCGAATGCTAGTATTTTGATAATTTAAATTTTTATATAAATTTTTGCACATATTTATTTGTACGAGTGGATATGATAATATTTTATTTTATTTTATTTTTAATCAATTATTATATTCATTTATTTACAATTCCTTTCACGGTATTGTAATCATTTGATCGAATTCAATGACTCATTATTAATAAAAACTTAAAATTAATTAAATTCCGTTTTTCTCTTTTTGAATATTAGTTTTCGTTTCATCCTTTGAAAAATAATTTCTAAAATTAGGGCGTTTATTGAAAATTTTTCTTGTAATGTTTGAATTATATGTAGTCACGTTGAAAATGACCCATAAACTTTGCATTTGAAGCTTGCCGTGCCTTCCCATCCGAGAAAGACAACACGACACGAGAGACATCAATTTTATTATAGACTTTGAATCACCAATTCATACACAAATGTGCTGACTTCACTGCAGGAATACATCGACCATAGCTCATTCATTGCATTGGCAGATTTCAATAATTTGAAACACAAAGGTAAACAACTAATGGCTAGTTGGATACCTTTGTACATAAAATGTGAATTTGACACTAAATAATACTGTGTAAAATGTGAATTTAACAGATACACTGTATAATGTGGATTTGAAATTTCAATTGTCATGGGGACCTCACGATCATGGAACACATGGTTATTCTCTTGTTCAAAATGTCTTCGCAAATTTTCAAAATTCAAAGAATCATATGTTAAATTTGTTTTTCAACAAGTGTTATTCGCATTAGTAATAATTGAAAAAGGGGGAAATAACAGATCAGTTCTTGAGTTGGGAGAAAATAATAAATTTTAAAAAAATAATTTGATGAATTTTTATTATTTAATTTCTAATGTTCTAATCTGCCTACCTCCGTTCAGACATTGAAAAGTAAAATAGAATTTTTTATTTTATTTTAATCATCTTCCCAAAAATTCTAATTTAAAACTCTAATTCCCCTTAATAAAAAATTGTCCATCACTAAAATTTCTAATAAATAATTTCCAAATTTAACAATCTCATAGCAAAAATCCGCTATAAAATCCAAATCTTTGTCTAATTCACAATAAATTCTCTTAAAATTCTAATCTAAAAAAAACGCAAATATATTGTTCACCTGTAAATAAGTTGTGTTTGTCCATCGAGCTTAGGTATTGCCAGTTTTATATTATTTTATTTTATTTTTTTAGAATGTTACAATAATAAAAATATAAAGATTTATTTCTTGTATTAAATATATTTTTTTTGCAAAAATTTATACGTACAAGTTGATGTGGCATGATAGGATTGAACTATTGATTGCCTCTTAAGTTCATATTATTTATTTTTGATAATTAAATTAATTTTGTGTTCGTTTTGTTTGTTATAAAAAATTTATTCCTCAAGCATTACTCAATAATAAAATTGTAAATAATTTTATTTAGACTTGTGATATTAGTGATGAAATTGTTAAAATTAATCAAATTATGATGTTAATTATTATTTCAGTAAAACTTGGTGACAAATTGTTAATACCCAAATTCAAAAGTAACAAATATTTCGCGCCGCCAATGCTGATTAGCCCTGCTTTGGCGTTGACGAATAGTAATACGTCTTTTATTTTATACGTCTTTTATTTTATGCTTAAATTAATGTATTTTCAACAGAAAACTATCATTTGCCTCCTCCAAATTTTAAGATATTATCACTTAAATAGCATATATTAATTTGTTATCATTGACATCCCCTCGCATTAAGGAGCCGTATCACCTATTTAACAAAACCTTGGGCAGTGTCGTAAGTTCAATACTTCAATAGAAATGAAATTCTATTTAAAATAGAAAAAACCGTTGCACCGTTGTCAAAGTCTCAACCAAGCCCTTTATTCTTCTTTAACAAGGTCTCCTTCCATCGAGACGTCTGCTTTATACCTTTCCCAACCAAGAAAATAATCAGCCAGACCATCATAAAGTAAACTTTCCAAGATGATTGTAAAAAAAGATTTCTAATTATATAAATCAAAAACAAATAATCCCTAGCACTACCCAATGAACTAAACTTCCTTCCCAATCATATTATTGAAGAGAATGACAAATACAATCAGTGGACCCATGAATGAATAGCATAAATTTCAAAATTATCCATTCATAAGTTATATACGAAAAACTCCCGTTTAGACAAAGTTGAGAAGTAGTAAGATTCTAAAAATCAAGAATTGTTTAAATACCCATTTGAAATAAACGTCGAGAACTAATAAGATTTTATGAACTAAGAATTTATGGAACACTTTTTATTTGAAGAAGTTGAAAAATAAGATTTATAAATTGGAACATCTGTTTGAAGAAGTTGATTTGGATTGGAATTACAGGCTGATTGATTAATTAAGAACCAATAAATTTGCCTTCTTGTATTTCCAATATGATGGACATTGATAATGCCTTGAAAATTTTGATAAAATTTCGAAAGAGTTGTGAAGAATGGTACTAGTGATTTGGGTGTGCATGTACAACATATTAGCTTTTATGTATGTGATAAGGTTAAAATGAGTGAGAATTGGGTTAATTATTTTGATTGTTCATGTGTTTGTGTTCGAAGAAGGAAAGGAAGTTGAAGGCGATAACAATTTCAAAATTGACATAGGATTGTTTTAAAGGGCATATAAATAATTAATATGATTCAGTTAAAATGTGTCAGGAATAATAAATAAAAATTTGCCATATAAGCAATAAAATCTCAAATTTAAGTAGAGATAAGTTATAATTTTTTTTTTTGATAATAATGAGTAGTATTAAAAATATAAACTCTTTGTTATATACAAATTCATGTGTACAAATTAATATAATATAATAATTTTAATTTTATTGATTTTATAAATTTATTAATTAATACTTATCATATTATATTAATTTGTGTTCATTTAATTTTTGAAAAAACTTATATTAAATTAAAAATAATTAAAATAAAAAATTAATTTGTTTTAAATAACCAAAGTCTATCTTAATTTATTAATTTAGTAAATTTAGAGATAGAATGTTATTACCTCAATTATTGAAGCATGGACTAACTTGTCTCGTGTTTTATTTGGGTAGTGGAATATTAATTTTAATTTTACACCGTACACATGCACGTGAAACCTCATGGCTCCAGCAAAATAAGAACAAGCGGTCAAGTGTTTCTCCCTTTACACGAAACTTCATGTCTACTTTTGCCTACGCTGTCTCTTTGACTAATGACTAATTTGGCAACGTCCCCATAAGTTTCGGGATTTTTATGAAAAACAGAGAATAATGACAGTACTTTTATTTTAGCAACTATATTAATAATAATCCAAATTTTTGTATGAAACTCATTATAAAAATATTATATCGTTGACACATACATAAAAAAAAAATTATTAAAATAAAAATAAATTATACAAATTATATTAATTTTGTTAAAAAGAGTTTTTTTAATATTACTATTTTATTTAAATGAGAATTTGAGATTTTTTTTTGATAACTCAAAAAATATGAGATTTATCTCTATTGATGAATTTCATCCTATTAATTTTTAAAAGATATTAATTAAATATATCATCTGTTACATTCCGGTAATCAGGATCGTGATGACATGGAAGTAGGGATATCTCACTCTCACAAGTCTCAGACAGACGTGACCGATAATCTGTCATGTAAATTGTGTGTATGCAATTCAAGTGATAAACCAAGAGCTCCGTGCCCCCCATTACGATTTTACTCAGATATTAAACATACAGATGTATATCCATACATATACGGCAATACACAATGACCTACAAGTAACTTAAATGTCCATACATATAT
>JAVXUL010000012.1:4726362-4768369 GCA_035590515.1 Trichilia minutiflora | reverse complement strand
GATATCACTTCCTTAGAGATCATGTACTTAAAGGTGACATATCCATTGAGTTTGTTCCTACGGACAAACAAATTGCGGACATTTTCACAAAACCCTTATGTGAAGATCGTTTTTGCTCATTGAGACAAGAATTAGGCATTCTAAAAATTACTCATTAATATCACACATCACTCTTCTTGATTATTGTGCTCTTTGTGTATTTAGATTTGAGTGATTAAATTGATTGATTGATTGATTGACAAGCATTTTGTGATGATTTTTTTTCCTTAGTATGTTTTAATAATTTTCTAAATTCTTTTTAACTTATGGTTTTTAAATAATTGATGAGACACAAAGACATAAAATAATTATGTTTTTATATTTCTCTTTGATCATATATTAAGCTCCAGGACCTATCTAAACTTTTTTTTTAGCCTTAAAATCCATTAAAATCTATTTTATAACATATTCAGTCGAACGAAATTTAGTGTTCGTTCGAACAAATTTTTACTGTCCTTTGGAATAAGATCGAACAAGATTCGATTAAACAAATTCATGATTCGTTCGAACGAATCATAGTTCGATCGAACGAACTTTACCCTTCGTTCAACCGAACCGTCGGGGCTATAAAGAAAACAATCGGCCTTCTCATTTTTTTTACTTATTTTTTCTCTCTCTACACACTCGCCCGAATCTCTCTCTCATCTCTCTCACTACCTTACACTCCCAAACACTCTTTCCTACCTCTTATATATACTTTTATCTTTCTCTCTTCATCAAACCTTCATCATCATCATCATCATTATCATAAGTGGAAGAGGAAAACGCCCTATTCGTGACACCACTCGTGAGGTTCATGATAGGGACCAGGAAAGAAGGTCCAAAGCGAGGTATGATGAGGACTTTTTCCTTTCTAAGGCTTTAGCTGCTAAGTATATGAAAATGTTTGCTAAAAGGCAAGTTAATCCGGGTAGAGTAATTGATTTATGGGTAGTTCGAACCTTTGGGTTAGAAGAATTGTTTAGGTTTCAGTATTGGGATGGTCTTTTAACCTTAAATGAACCGATTTATCCTAGATTGATGCGCTACTTTTATAATAATTTAGAAATTAAAATTAGTGATCATGCCTTGGTGACGAGGGTTAAAGGAGTCAATATTATGCTTAACCGAGAAACTTTGAGTGAAATTGCTAGGATTCCGAATGATGGGCTAGAGGCTTTTTTCATAACCGATTGGGTTAGACTTTATGGGATGACCACCCATAATCTTTATGCCATTATCGGGGATAGTGAGTTAGCACCTCCTGAGGGATATACCCATCAGAATATCATACTTTCCATTAGGTGCAAGGTGCTCCAGCACCTTATCTCCATCGCGATCTTGTCCAAAGGTGGGCATTCCGTTAATGTTAGCTACATGGAGGAATTTATCCTTCATAGTCTTATAATACATTCTCCCATAAACCTCTGCTATATCATCATGGAGTCTATGCATAAGGTAGTGAAGCATAAGACGGCCCTTCTCTCTTATGGACAGATTTTAACCTTCATTTTTTGATACTTTGGGGTGCCCTTGGATGGGGAGGAGACATTTGATATATCTACCCTAGAGCATTTAATGAGCGTTCATTGGGTAGGATAGGACTTCAGCGAAGGGATGATGGAACTTGGGTTCGAAAGTCCTCTACCTCCTGGTCTCAATCAGCTCCTCGCTCCTCTCAGCATACTACCTCTGAGCTTTCCCCTCCTACTGATTTCTAGCCGGATCCAGTTTTTTCGACAGCTCTACCTGTTCCATCCTCTTCTTTTTCAGAGCAGCAAACTTTCCATGCCCTCCAGGATCGTTTTGATAGGCTCGAGACCCGTATTGAGACTCGCTTTGAGGGATTGGATATGCGTCTTGATTAGTTTGGTGCTCGTTTTGATAGTTTTGAGAGTCAACTACACCACTTGGATAGCTCCTTTGTAGACTTGCAGGGACAGATTCGGTCCTCTTAGGCTCAGGTGAACTCATCTCTTGAGGACATCCTTGAGCATCTTCGATGCATGTTTTGATGGAGTCCTGGCATATTTGTTTATTTTTTATTTTTGTTTTCACCTTTTGATAGTTGTTTTGTTGTTTTTGATGATGTCAAAGGGGGAGACATTGTATATGCACTCATATCTCTTTTATTTTTTTATGTGAATTTCATAGTTGTGTCAATTTGTTATATAACTTCATTATCTATAAAATTCTTCTATCATCTATAAAATTTTTCTATGTTTTCTCCATTAATATTACTTATGAATTATGTATGTTTGTGCTTTAAATGTACTTGAGAAATTTGTTTTTGGTATAGCCTTGTATTATGTTTCTTGAAAGTGATAAGGGGAGAAGCATACGCATTCATCATTTTGTCATCATTAAAAAGGGGAAGATTGTTGACATATATAGTATTTCGATGATAACAAAATGGATGACCAAAGACAAGTGAAAGATCAAGATCAAGAATCAAAATGATGATTTCTCAATTTTTTATGTAAATTGTGTAATTGATGCAAATATGGTTTAGTTTAAGCTCAAAGCATGTTAATTAAAATGTTTTACAAAAAGAACTTCTTTATCTCAAAATATTTTATTAAATGAATTTGAAAACATTCTCAAAAACTTCTATTTGTTAAAACCAAAAAGGCCTTGAAATAAAAAGGTTTTATTTTTAAAGTTACAAGGTTTCGGTCGAATGAATAAGGTCATTTGTTTGAACGAACTGGCCATGTTTCAAACACAGAGAGTCTGATTTTTCTCGATCGAACAAACAGGGTATTTCGGTCAAACGAATATGGACTTCGATCGAACGAACCTCGGATTCGGTCGAACGAAGTTGATGCATTTTCTGAAACAGAGGACTCGATTTTTACCGATCGAACGAACAAGAGTTTTGTTCGAACGAAGATGAGCCAGAGCCTATTCTATCGAATGAACATATACCTTTGGTCGACCGAATATTCGCGGATTTGAAAAATAACGGCTAGTTTTTCGGTGTAACGGCTATATTTTTAGAAAAACTATAAATAGCTCATTGTTTCTTCGTTTTCTGGTCTGGAACCTTCATTTTTTCACTGTTACATTGAGCTACCTTAAGAAAACCTTATTGAGCTTACCTATTTGCATATTCATTATCTTAGAGAGAGAAAATGCTTCATTTGTACTAAATTTGTGATATTCAAGGAAGCTTAACCTTCTATTTTTCTCTTGTATCTTCAAACTCTTGTAGAAAGAAAAGAGGGTTTCTTTTCTTGGTTTCTTTGGTTATTTATAAATCACTTGGGATAGTGATTTGTTTGTAAGGTTCGGAGGTGAGCCCGTAAAATTTTCATTGTGTAAAAATTGAGCCTTGTTTGTTAAGGCTTCTTTTTAGTGAAAATTTTAAGAAGTTCTTGAAGGAAGTGGACGTAGGCTTGGAGTTGGCCGAACCACTATAAATCATGTTGTAAAATCTTTCTATTCCCTTATCCTTATTTTTGCTTGTACTTAGTGGTTGTGGAAATTTAAAATAGTAGGGAGTTCATCTTGAAATTTTTGAAACCCAATTCACAACCCTCCCCCCCTCTTGGGTTACCTTAGTGGGATTTCATTATTTTAATAATAATTTTTTATTATTTTAATAATGATTTTTTATTTTAATAATAATTTTTTATTATTTATGGGATTGGGCCGGGCTCGGGCTCGTCCGGGGCCAACCCGCAGGCCTAATCCTTCTACATGGCACGACCCTTTTAACAGGCCTAACCGTGCTGGGCTTTGCCTATTCACAGGCTCGTCCCGAGCCCAACCCGCAGGCCTAATCCATCGACTTGGCACAACCCTTTTAACAGGCCTAATCGTGCTGGGCATTTACTATTCATAGGCCGAGCCCGTGCTGTCCAACCCGTTTCTCATCTCTAAACATGAGTATAGTTTAATAATAAAAAATAAATTTAAAATATTTTTATTTTATATTCATAAAAAATTATTAATTTCTTTCTATTTTATAATTTAAATTTATTAAAATTTTATTTTATTTATATCTTTAAAAATTAAATAAAAACATTGAAATATTTTATTTAAATTATTAAATAATTATAATACTTTATACTATAAATTTTTTTATATCTTATACTTTATTAATATAATTTTTTTATAGTATATAATATATATAAATTTTTTACAATTTAATAAATTATTTATATTTAAATATTTATAAATTTTATTTTTATTTAATAAAATTTTTTAAATGAATATAATATAAAGATGTAAATATAAATTTAAATGAATATAATTTTTCTATGAATATAAATATATAAATATAAAGATTTAAATATAGTATTTAAACATTTGTTTATAAATGTAAATTTTTTTATAGTATAATGTATTATAATTAAACAATAATTTTTTATAATCATTTAATAAATAAATTTTTTGGGGTTGATTTTTGGCGCCAAAACTTACATTTTGCGACGTCCCAATATGTCGCTAATGTATCCTTTAGCGACGACAATAAATGTCGTCGCTATAGGTATTTAATAAATAATTTTATTTATTTTTCAGCTTTAGCGACGACATAAAATCGTCGCAAATAGTATCTTCAGCGACGACAATAAATGTCGCCGCAGAAAGAAATTAATTATTAAAAATTTTTATTATTGACCTTTTGCGGCGACTTACGTCGTCGCTAAATCTTATTTTTAGCGACGAATAATAATTTTGCCGCTAAAGGTCGTCGCTGAATGTATTATTCCGATATTAATATTTTATTAACCTTTTAGCGGCGACAGAAAAATAGGCGCCGCAGAAGGACCTTTTAGCGACGAAATTTATGGCGTCGCTAAAAGTGTCGTCGCAGAAGGCCCAGATTGTTGTAGTGATAGCAACAAATTAAAACAAAAATATACCTCCTTAAAAGAGGTTAAATCTATTGAAATTAAAAAAATTAAAGTAACAAAAAGAGGGGGACAAAGAATAACCCATTATAATAAATAAAATTAACTTTTAAAAAAAAACAAAAAATGTAATAATTATGAAATTAACCCAAATATTATAAAAATATTAATGAGGTTAATAAGTTCAAGAATATTTAAAAAAGAAAATGACCTATCCCAACAAAAGAAAACTAATGCAATAGCTTGCTAGAAAGGGAAAGAAACAACAGAACTATATTAATATTAATTTGATGCATGGAGTTTAGTGATTTTAAAATTATGTTTTAATGGGCAAAGTGTGACCAAATCCTTACAAATCCACATGATTCTAACATAACTTTTACGTTAGATATTTTGAATATTTAAAAACTAAATAAAGTTAAATTAAAAAAAGAAGAAGATGATATTATATATAATATATACATAATACATCTCCCTGAATTTTGCTACACATATTAAAAATCGTCATCTCAAAAAATACCAGCCAAATATGGTGTCAAGATCTCAAAAAGTTTAATTTTATTCGTAATTGTATATGTCTATTTATATTTAATATTTTGACGGGAATGACGTTTGCCCCCCTGTAGTTTTTTGAAAACCAAATACCCCTCTATAAATTGATTTGAACCTCAACCCTTCATTTTTTATAATCAATGACTGAGATTTAAATTAATTTGCCAAAGGCATATTTAGCTTTTCAGAAAACCACATAGGAGAATTTGAAATTCCCCCATATTTTGACAGACAATTTTGGGGTCCATTCCTGCTGCAATATGCATTATTGCATTAATGCATAGGTAACAGATCAATAATGGAATCAAAACAATAAATATCCCCAACAGGTTGCACATGCCATTCTTATCACTTAATAATCCATCTTGTTCATTTGCCTCCTCAACCACTTACAAAAAATTAAAAATAAAAAGTAAAAAGTAATAACAATTTATACTTGATTAAGAAGATAATGAAGAGAATCTAATGAATAAGTTAAGATAAATAATAATAATAAGGTATTATTATTAGACAAGCCATGGACAAGAAACTCAAGTTACAGATGATGATGATGATGATCATGTCGGAAAATGGAAAACTTATAAACAGATTCTAATATTTAATTATTTACTTATTGTCACTAATTGAACAAATCTCTCATGATGTATAATACATGGATTCCAACCCTATAAATAATTATTAACATTAAGAAAAAAGAAATGAAAACAAAAACACATGTTACAGATAACACTTCCCAAATTCCCTGCTTGATCCCTCTCTATCTCAAGCCGGTTTGCCTTGCTTCAAAATCAACAGCTGCTTAATTCATTCATTAGTCAACTTCTGTTCTTGCACTTCTCAACTGCTCTTGGAGCTGAGAATTGAAAAAGATATATCAGTAATTGTGATTTAAGCGGCTGTTATATAATTTATTCATTACTAATTAATTACCAAGTCCAATGGCCTCAGATCCTTTCATTATCCTCAAGCGTTTGCATGAATCAACAAACATCCTATTAATTAAAAAAGAAAATTAATATTGATTAAAACTATCGTAAATTATTTTTAATAAACTGAATGATTAGATTAAATCAAATCAAATTTCACTTACTCCCATGGTACATCTCCTACAAGCATCCAATCTCCATCTTTGTCTTCATAAGTGGGAACATATTCAGAACCATTCAGAAGATCGATCAGTTTGCTCTCATTCATAAAATCTTTCATTCCTTGAGAACCACAGTTACCTATAGCCCATAAACCCAATTGTTATTTAAAACGTATTAAGCACTTTTTAAAAAGCACTTGTTAGTTTTTAATTACCAATGGTGAAGGAGCTGAACATTTTTCCTAGGCCATCCGAGAGTTCTTGGTAACTCTTGTATAGCTTCAAGTCCACCTTGCGTAAGTATGGTGCTCCGTCCATGCTCACTTTAACGAAGGCTGCGCCACCGCCATTGCTGCTGCTGGCCTTATCGGTATCGTCGCTCATGTTCTTTGGGACGGCCAAGATGTTCTTACGGAAGGATCTTACAGGTGGCCAACCAACAACCTGAGCCCTGGAAATAACCCAAACAAAGATAACAGACTGAAATGCAGAAAATACATATTATATATATATGGATCCACAATTTCTTTAATTTATGATTATTTATTTGTAATTAAACTTTCATAAATTTATCAGACTTTCTGATACACTGAACTAATTCAATATTATTTATAATTTTTATTAATTTTTAAATATTAGGATAGTATGTTACATGTTATAATTTGGCTACCACGGATACATTACTTAGAATGGAAAATTTTAAAATTTTAAATGTTAAATTAAAAATTTTAAACGTAAAATTTAAAATTTGTACAATATTAACTTTTTATTAATTTGTTTGTTTTTTTTGTGTGTGTATTTGTGTATAATATTGGATTAATTAATTAGTTGTAGTTATCTTTTTATTTTTTTATTGTTTTTTTTTTCTCATTCATTAAAGATGTTTGGTGGATGGGAAAAGTATAGATTCCAAATGTTTTGTACTTTTCCTCTTTCTTCCCGACAACTAAACCAAAGCCTTGAAATCTTCAATTCCTTTGAATTATTTATGTGAACACCAATAACATGAAACGTATCTTCATCAAATTCTTCCACTTTATTACTAAATGTTTAGTTAATAATATTAAATTATAAAAAAATAAATTAAAGTCAATTTTTTTTTTTTAAAAAATATTAGAACAAATCAACTTCACTGAAATTACATAATTACAGGTAAGAACTAATCACACAAAAATATTCAAACTTAATTAATTATATATATATGAAGTTGTCTCAATCTTGTATAAGATAAGATTCAATTAATTACTTGGAAGAGGTTTGTGGTTGATTTAATTCGGAATTTTTTTTTTGAAATAATATATGGTGTCCTAAATTTTACTCGATAATATTAAAATTGATTGAGTTTTAATTCATATGATATCTAAAAATTAAAAAAAATGGCTTACAAGAAACTGTATGATTCAATTAAAAAAAAAACATGGAGATAATATATAGAAAAATCATTTTTAAAAAAAAAATAAGACAAACAGAATTGGATCAAGCTTTAATTATCATCTTCTCCACTACCAACTACCACCATTGAAACCAGAAAAACAAGTAGAAAAATAAATAAATAAAACAACTTACTTGGCCGGCGGCTTTGCATGGTCAGCAGTCCTCGTAGCAGCAGCAAAATTTTTCTCCTTCATCTTCATCTTCTCAATTTCATTGTCGACCCTAACTGACTCTTTCGTGGACAGATTTAGCTTCAGGTCGACAACAGTCTCTGAAAATCCTCTCTTCCCATTGTTATTCTTTGGTATCTCGCTGTCTTCGCTGTTTCCCCCACCGCCAGGCAACCCTAGACGGAGCTCCGTCTCTTCAAAGTTAATCATCCTAATTAAACGTCTAAACTTCAGCGCTAAGCCTCTTAATTATCTCTTTTTCTTCCGACTGTCGTTTATAGTTTTATTTTTTTTTGTTTTGCATTGCCGGCCGAGAGCAAGAAAGAAAGAGCAAAGTTTGTTAAAATGAGGGATATTATACGAATTTGTTGTTTAGTTATGGTGTAGTCGGGAAATTTGGACGGTGTTGATGGTTCCACGTGGAATGAGATGGTTAAAGTTGGAGCTTCCGCGTGTTGTCGAGAGAGTGATGTCATAAATGATGTATGTGTTAGTATGATTGTGGTGAGGCGAGTGGACAGACCAACTTGGCATTGCTTAGTTGCTACCCCTTTTTTTCAAACAAATAATTAAAAACAGAAATAACATTTGGATCCTTAAATTAGTTCATTTTTACATTTTAAAATATAATTCATTTTTTGAATGAAATGGATTGTCAGTCTCGAAATAACAAAATTACCCCCTAACATATTCACTCTAAATCATCCAACTGTGTAATTAAAAACTAAAGGGTATTATAGTTATTTCAATAGAGGTCAAGTCTGGCATCTAGGACATATTTAATACAAAATGGATAAACTATGACCTTTTTTGCAGAAAATAAACATAGTAGGATCTGGATATTATTGTCCCAAACAATTGCAGGATAATTAACTATACATATGAAAAAAATAAAATAAATAAGAAAATATATTTATTTTTTAATTTATATATTGGATATTTTAATATTTAAAAATTTGTAAGAATAAATAAATGAAAGATTACATTTACTATATTTTTCAAATATTAAAATTGAGGCATTGTGTTGAAATCCACATATAATATTATTTTGATTGTTTCTACTTTTGTATTTGATTGATAATTAATGAATTTGTAAGTGATGAAACCTTAATTGTAATTAACTAAATTTGTTAAATCAATTGATTTATTAAATTCTTTTCAATCTCTATGTAGTTATCCACGCTCCACTTTGTGTGGTGACTATTAAAGCATCCAAAGTTTTGCATTATGGAAGCCACTACATGGACACAAAAATGAAACTATTTATCTATCTATATATCATTTAACGATACTTTTATAATTATTAAATTCTATTTTATATTTTATGAATAATTTTTATTTGTAAAATTTATATGAAAAATGTAAAAAAAATATGAAATTTCTGTATATAAATTAATATAATATGATTATATTAATTATTCTATAATGTATATTATTTATTTTTTATAATTATATTTATTAATTATAAAAAATTTGTATCATGGATATCACTCAATTGCTGTATATGTAAATTAGGATTCCAAAATCATATGATGGCCTATGGTATCTGGCGTGGCTGTGAGGTGATCTTTCGAGGAATCAATGGGAGACAGGTGGATTAGTGGGTCCCACTAATGAAAAAGTCAACGAAGGAACCGTGCATATGCTCAGTTGATGGGTTGAGAGAGTGTATTAGGTGTGTGCCCCACCTACCCTGCCTGGCTGCCCACATAATATACATAATACATGTTACCATGTACTATCTTCATCCCACTCCTCGTTCTCCATGTGCTTTGTCTCATCTACCAATGACAAATTGGCCATTTCCATTTTACAAATAATAATTATTTATTTTAAAAAAATTCTCTTTTATTATCAAAATATTCCTCTGTCTCCCTGATATTTAAAATACTCAATTTCTTTAAGATTCGAAACGATAATTTATCGTATCATTTTAAAATAGTTAATAAATTAATCCAATAAAAAACAATACTATAATATATAAATGATGACTAATTTTAAGAGCTTTATATAATTATCATAAATTATTTTAACATTATATTTTACAAATAATACTTGGTTAATTCCTAATTTTCTAGGTCAATAATTTTCACTGAAATTAATTTATTTGATTTTTTTTTCCAATTATAAACATTGAAAAATTTATGGGCCTATGGACCTAGTCATAGACAACAACCACCCTATCCAATAGTTTAATGCATCAAATAAGGTCAAAGTCATACGTTACCTCTTATTTGACTATAATGTCTTAGAGCTACTATATGGTATGCCTATAAAATTGAAACTTGGCCTTCCACTTTTATAACTTTAGAGAATAAGTCATCTGACAGTCATTTATGTCATCATGATGCAGTTACATTAGCAACATGTGTCGTCTATATTACTGGGTGGGTACTAAGTGAGATAAGATTAAACTTAAAATTGAAAAGGAATTTTTTTATAATAAAAAAATCAACAATTATACAAATTAATTAAATTTAAAGTACATTGATATTTTTTAAAGACATAAGGTGCTTTTTTTATTTGAATTCTGGAATTTGAATAAAATTGAATATGTATTGTTTAGTAAAATATTTTTTCTCATTCATAATATTTTAATATAACAAACGAGAATTATAATTTTTATAATATATCCTTAAAAATTAATAAAATTTATGTAGTAGAAAATAATAAAAATTTTATAAGAAATCAGAATATTTAACTTAAATTTATTAAAATTTTGTTATCCTATTTTTACCATTAATTTAAAAATAAAATATATTCAAAACATAGGAATAAATTATATTAAATCATATTCAGTAATCCATGAAATTATCCGAATTAAGTCATCAGTCTTTATGTCAATTTCTATTTTTCTCATACCAATTTATAGTAGGAGAGGTATTTTATATTTTTTATTTAAAAAATACAATAGCATTTGTTTTCTCTTGCCATGTTCTCATTGGGATCATGGCGATGGTGGTATGGTATTCAATGTATGGCCATTCATGACCACATGGCCAACAAGAAGCTAAGTTTTCCCCTAAAAGCTGACAAATCACAGAAAGCAAACCAGAGGATTGAAAACGACTCGCCGTCTACTCTAAAACACAAGGGTTGTAGGGGCCCATTTGCCAGCCCATCCAACCATTGGCATCCTATCACCATCCGCCTTCTCCACCGTTTCCCATCCTGAAACCCTAATCCCTAGAAAATACCTCACACGTGTGCAGCTGGCTTATTTACCTACTCCCACACCCACGCCCATAACTTAACCGTGCGTCAATATCCCCACACGCGTGACATTTATAGCTTTCAGCTCAAGTCGGTTTCAGTTACGGTTTTTAAGTTTGAACAATAGATCTTATCTGCGTTCCGTACGATTGCGTAGAAATTTTATTTATTTTTAACATTTTATATCAAATATAAATTTATTTTTTTAGTTTTATTTTTAAATCATAACAAAATCATAAAATTTTACAAATATAACAAATTTGTATTCTTATAAAAAATCATCAACACGAATTCTTTCTATTAATTTTAAATTATGTATAATTGATTAAAAAAAAAACCATCTTATCAATTGAATAATTTGAATTATTGAAAATATATTTTAGCATGTCATTTCAAATAATTATGATCGACAATTTCTTGAAATGATCAAAGCCCATCTAATCTAATCAAAATATGCATACAAAAAGTTTAGCTTTAATAATTGATTTAATCTCCTTAAATTCCTCCAATAATAAAACGAGAAAATGATGTGATACAGTAGTTAACTCATGCAAACAAACAAATAAATAGATACCATCTTATCTAATTGAATCAAAAACACTATATAAAAGATCTTGATTATCATTGTTAATCTAAGATTTAATAAATAAAATACATGAATTTTATTAATCAAATCACCCCTTTTGTTTAGTACCATTTTTTTAAAAATCAATTTATCATCTTCTCATTAGGAAATGAAACTCCTATTTTGTAAAATTATACCCCCAAACGTGTCCCTATTAGTGTCCACGAGTGGGTTGTCTCCCTTGTACTCTAACAACAACAATGTCATACTATGAATGTGTGATTAATCTACCAATTTTACATATTTTATGGTTGAGATATCTATGTTGAATGTTCAATCGGAAAAGGAAATAGTTAGAATTCCTAGAACACCATTGGTTCAATACATTTTCACCCCCCTTGATTTTCGTTAGTTCATAAATTCAATGCAATGTCGTTGTCTATAACAATAAATAAATAATTAAAATATTGAAAAAAAAAAAAAAAAATTATGCATGTAAATTCTTTAAAAAAAATTATCAATTAAAAAGAAAAAGTGATTGAGAACATTTATCAACGCCGTTATCGGATAATCGATAAGATTTGTAAATAAAAATAGCTGGAAAATTTATGAACGGGCCCCAATTGGTTCAGGAACAAAAGAAGTGGGGCCCAGGTTGTGATGGATGTGGGTTCTTGATTGGCTGTCATATATAAAAAAATAGACCCGGCCAGACAACTATATTTGGTGTCATAAATCAGCCAGAAAAGTGGACCCTATTTCCCGCCTTTTTAGGTGCAAATTTTGTGGGTCCTATGTGTCTGTTTATGGTCCCATTTTAGAGATGAGGTTGTTGATTATTTATTTTTTTTCTCATGTATATCTGCAAAAATATTTATCTTTTAAGTTCCTAAAATGAATATATATTTTTCACCACTAAAAAATATATTAATTTAATTAAAAATAAAGTAATACTATTTTTTTTTTTGCTTATTGAATATGTTTTAATAGATAAATCTTAATGTTTTTATTTGAATTAGGGATTTTTAAATAAATAAATGAGTTTGTTATAGCACATTGACTACTTTATGGACACAACTATAATTTAATATAACGTTAGCAATATAAATTCTTATATAAATTTTTTTTATAGAAAATAATATAATAATTAATTTAGTATTATTATTATTAGGGGATTATAGTGTGACTCAGTCCACGGGCCCAAGCCTACCTCCTTGTCCTTGTCCTTGTCCAGATCTATCTATGGGCCCTTATCCAGCCTCATCATACAGAGATGTTGTTCCCTAAATAGACTCCCCGACACGGTATTTTCCCGCGCTGCTGGTTACATCATCGGAGAGATGACCCAGACGCCTCAGGTATTTTGTCCGAGTCTACTGCTCAGAGGACCTCCAACGATTCATCCACGGTCTACCATCTGGAGACACCGAGGCTACCACCCGCTATGTGAAGGCCTCCCGGGGACTAGGGAATTTCATCCTCGGGAGAGTTGAAAGCTTCACTCAGAGGTACAGACACTCGAGCACTCGGGGATGATGTGGCAGAGATATCATCATGGTGGGACCTACGCATTTATTACAGCCGCCCTATGCTTCCTTGGGATTGTCACCTTGTCACTTTAACCAACCAGCTCACCATCTCCTCTATATTATCATCATCCCTTCCCGTCAAAAAGAACTACGTGTTACTTGATCCCCCCACCAAAGAATCAAGAGAGAGAAGCACCGACCATCCAGAAGAGAGAGAGACAAAAGAACCAGAAGGAAGAAAAGGACAAAAGAGAGAGGAAAAGGGGGTACATAGACAGCTTGGGTCTCTCTCTAGTCCAATTATAAATACACCAAAATCTGATCGACCACCGCATCTTCGCCGTGAGTATGGTCCGTGTGTTTTGCAGCCTCAAGTTCAAAAAAAAAAAAAAAAAAATCTACTGGTATAGAAAAAATCGTTGTTACTTTATCTTGCATTAACAAAAAATTATTAAATATTAGGGAACCACTTTTAATTGGGATGTTCTCCGATAATAATTTGAATTTTTTGAAAAAGGAGCATTAAAGTAGACCGACCTAACCGTGTCACTTATATAATACCAACAATAATAATTAGAAACAAAGTAGTAGATTAAATTTTATCCCTACAATTTGTTTACAAATTGAAATTGATATCCCCTGCAAGTTAAATAAAGTTCGGTCTAACTCTACTTAATTCAGTATCACTTGCTGTAGTCCAATTCTTTCAAATACAAATCTAGGAAATGAATGTGTGTATTTAGTAGATCTCTGCACTAAATGGTCTATTAGTCTACTGTATGGTACGACTTGGATTACAGACCAAATCAAATTCTACACCTTCCAAGCCCATGTATTTAGCGTGACCAGGCGTTAACTTCCCGATTCTTCTGTTCTGTGTCAAGCGCCAGAAGAATAGTAAGAAGGGAAACGGTTTAAGATTTTTCTCTTTGTCTGGGAAGAGATTGCATTTACATTGTTCGGGAAATCGGATAGATCGGCTGGGAAGTAGCAGAGCCAAAATGAATGGGTACATAAAAATTCTATGTGACTCGGACGGCAGAGTCCATGGAAGAACAGAAAGCTTAGCGAAGGCAGTTCTTCAGCAATGGCAGATGAACCAAAATTTGGAGAGAGAAGTTCCAGTGATGAAGACTTGCGAGAAATTAATCACCCGCACGACGATCTACTGGTAGTTACACTCAAGGTACAAAATTGTGATGTCCATAGAATTTGGAAGACATTCAAAAATTTGGAATTGAACATGAATATGATAAAGAAAAACATTTTAATTTTTAGGGGCCAAGATTTGTACTGGAAGGAAAAGTTTTGACGTAATTGGTTCAGTAGGGTAAGGAGTTACAGTAGCCAATCATTCTTTTAATGTAGAATTTGTGCTGACTGACACACCGTCCGCTTATGATATCATTATGGGTCGCAAATGGATACATCAAATGAAGGGAGTGCCTTCTACGCTGCATCAAGTTATAGACGCATTCGAAATGATGGGCTAGGAGTGGTAGATATTAAGGATGATCAGCTTATGGCAGCGAGGTGTTCTGTAATGAATCGTGAATACCAGGCTGGAGTCACCGTTTTTGGTGAGGAAATGTATTTAAAATTCTTTATGTGTACAATGGATTTAATTTTACATGTGAGCACTAAGTGTAATAGAATAAAGTAGGTTAGTGTGACGGCGTGACCGCTGAACGGAAGAAGTTGGATTCTGTATGTCTGGGGATCAAGTATAAGAAGATTGGTGAGCCAGCGCATGTGGTTCTTAAAGCTCTTAAGGAGAAAGGTATGGACATAGTGCACCAAACATAGTGGCAGTATGCAATAATAGTATAGCAACAGTAGCTCAAAACAGTTAAGTATGCAAAAATGGCAGCAGAAACAGTCTGCTCAAAACGTTAACAGAATGTAGAAATAACATTTAGCAACAACAGGCTCTGGTCAGTAGCAGTAAATAACAATATGAGAAAACAAAATCATCATATTTCGTCCATTCATAAGGCTTCACTTCGCTATTTCCTTTCATAGACCCAAACATTCAACACTTCAACAGAGGCAATATCACTTAGTTCAATGAAGTAGAACAACCATTTCCACAAGCAAATTGACTGCTTGTTCAATCGTTGGCGATTTTTTCCTAAATTTCTAAATCGCCACTTGGTTTCTTATCAAATAAAATATAAACATGATCCAGCCTCCTGCTCGTTGTATGCTCATGAATCGTCAAGTTTTATGGATTTAAGCTTTTCTCTTTTTTGGGCATTTTCTTGAAGACCACGTAAAATTCAGCTTCAAGATGCCAAATTTCTCCCTCTCATAGGTACAACAATAAACAATTCACATACCAGTATGATGTTCTGAAGTTTTAGATACACATCAGTCATGCCATTACAAGAAATTAAAAAAATAAAATAAAATAAAACTTTTTCATTAAAAATCAACAATCAAATTCAATACACGCTCATTTTAAATCTAACGTAATCAAATAGTTTTATAAAACAAATCAAGCCATTTTATTGTCATTGTTATTATTATTTTGACATCTACCAGTCCTTGGGCTAGAATTCTGTAACTTCACAATGAAACCATGCAAATGTTCAGAGGACATATAAGCCATAACATGTAATCAGCATATACGTAGCGGCATTTATGTTCAATATCGTGAGTTAAATTTAGCAAATAACGGAAGTTGTTCAATCAATAGTTGATAACAAGAAATCACAGTGGTTAGCGAACACGGCCAACACATGTACACGATGATATGCCCTGCAAATCTTGTACTGTACTTATGCAATTTCAATATATTCAGCTACATAAAATGTAATGTTCTCAAGTTACTCCGCACTAACATCATTGATGTTTTGCAAACGTGCACTACTTTAAATCAAATTGGATAAACGAATTGCATACCCATATTTCCAAATTAAGCTCACATAATTTTGTTCTCGGTTCTTTCTATCTTTCCTCCTTATGACATAATTCAAATATGCATGCCTTGATTCTGCTGCTTTTTGTTCTTATAAGCTTTAAGTCGTTTTGTGGATGCTAAACTATAACTGCGAGGCCATATATCGAGTTTATAATTCTTTTAATTTGAACGAGAGCTATATTTCGAATGCGAAACAACATATTTCATCGTTTCATAGGCTCCACTTTGTTCTGTAATTCTCAATTCTCATTTTACAATGACCTTGTGGGTCTTTTCAATCTCAGACTATGGTACTGCTCCTCGAGCTCTTGATAAATTCTTTGCACTTTCCTAGAAGATTCCGCAAGTCACCACAATTGATAAAAGGAATCAAAATGTTGTTTCCCATTTCCCTTCGTACTGATAGCAATAAATTTTAGTTCCCTATTTCCTAGGAAGTAATTAAAGAAACAATAAAATCTTGAACCGCTTTAAAATGGTCAATAAATTCTGCAAGACTTGATTAATTAAAAACAAGGAGAAAATGTAAACCAAAGTGAAAAACAATCAAAGCTCCAGAAACTGAAATTCCCTGAATTAATTAAAGCCAAGAAAAGAATTTTACCTCTGACAAGGTTCTTGCATCCTCGTATACTTTTGCTGCAAACAGTATGGGCTTTATTTGTTCCAAAGTCTTCACTTGGTTGTGCAATTCTCATGAAGCCGCGATTTTGCCAAGTTTCAATCCCTCAGAGTTACCCATCCTAAAACTACAAGAGAGTAAAGCACAGTTTATTAAATTCAAGAAAGGTGCATGTATACTCCTCTCATCGAGTTCTGCAAAAGTCTGTCGAATGATGCCGTATACGCCCCCATCGAGTACTTATTGGCTGCAAAAGTCTGTCTACATCAAGCTCCTAATACAGCTAGAATTTCATTCAGTCATTTCATCAAGCATCTTCATGGTTTCCCTTTTTTGTCCGACGTGTTCATGGTAGTAGTACCATGATAACAAACAACAATGGTGGCATAATGGCAGTAGAAGAATGATAACAATTTTACATCACAATATCCGCAAGTTCTATTCCTCGAACTCATCTCCTCCGAATTACGGCCTGTACATGGTCTCTCTTTTTTTTTGGTATGTCGTTTCTTCCTTTTTTCACACAGTCAGAGAATTTTTTTTGGCCATGAATTTCCTTCACTGCTTCGTATGGCTTTTAGTATCATTTCTCAACTTACCGCGTAAAAGTGTTGACTATTAATTTTTGGAGTTAAGAATTAGTAGCCAATTTATTTTATGTAAATATAAGTAATAATAAAAAATATGAAAAAAAAAGAGAGAAGAAGAAGATTTTATGTGATTGGCTTTTCAATTTACATTTAAGAGAAACTGAACCCTAATTCGATTCAGTTGAGAATTTTATTATTAAAAGGTAATTATGTTAGGGATTTTCGTTGTATCCTGCTCTGAATCATTTTGTATTTTTCTCAACGTCGAATTCTGTTAAATTCATGTTCTCTTTTCTCCATCATACTTTGCCCAATGCCCACGGCGTCTCCTCTTCTCTTTTCTTCACTTCTTAAGCCTACGGTGTCCTCTCCACTTCTTCACTTCTTAAGGCTACCCATCTCTCCTTTTTTCTCCTTTCTTAAGACTACGGCCTTTCCGCTCGTTGAGGTCACCTAGGCCACCGACTTCTCTTTTTTTTAACCTTACCAGGCTCCCCTTGTTCTGTAGTTAAGGATTTTATTTATAGACGCTCCAGGACCAGAATATACATTATTTATTGTTTTTTATTTTTAATGATCCATCACTTTTATTTCATGGAACTTTTCTCACAGATTTAAGCTTATATTCAAAGTGTTAGATATCAAAAAAATATTACCCATCACTTTTATATCAAAACATAGTTAAAGGATTGTATTTTAGTTATTTATTTATTTTATAGATGTTATAAGAAAAGCTGTTTAATAATATTCTCATCGTTTTGTTTTCCCACAAAAGATTAACGAAGGCCAAATAATGGAGTGACTGAGAGACATCGTATTTTCATTAAAATTTCACGTATACGACAGATAGGCTTGACCAAGATTCACATAAATGTGTGGCTATCTGTTGCTCGTTAAGATTTCATTTGTCCCGCTTTTCTCACAAGATTCCAAAATCAACCCACAGGCAACAGCCAACAACATAAACAGGACCTACTACGCAACGTGGATAAAGCAAAGAACTTTTGCAGCATATAGATGAACAACTGGCTGTGTTTTCTGGTTCACATACTACTTTCAGCCTATACATTCTCTGTTTATCTCTTCATATCCTTTTCTCTTTCTTCTCTGCTTCAATGGCAACTTTCTCTGCTTCTTCTGTTAACTTTGCTTCTTCACTGAAGCCCTCGATCAGGAATAATGTGGTAATTCATTTACTTTGTATATATTTCTAGTTTTGCTTTGTGGGTTTTTGTTTATTCGTTGTTATATCAGCACTTCAACATATTAGAAGTGCTTTTTTTGCTAGTTGTACGTTTTATTTATTTCTTTTAGTAAAGTTGGGTGGAGTCTTATTATTGTTTGATTTTGAGCCAACAGTAAAGAGAGATTGAAATGTTTGCTTGTTTGCATCATGAATTGCTTAGAGATTTAGAAATTTCCAATTTGTAAGGTTGGAGACCAATGGAGGATTCTAAAGGAGTAGAGAGAATTGGGAAATTAGTAGAAAATTTCAGGTCCTTAATAAGGTTTTCACCTGTGCTATAATGCTGTCCACACAATGACATAGGTCTCAAAGTTACATTGATTTATGAGTGGTTTTAGAAAATTAGTGAATAGATGCAGGCCTAAATACAATATATCACACAAAAGGGCATTGCACTGTATAATCAAAACTGTATGCATAGTACAACTGATTTTGTATTTTATGAGAACGATTTTACAACTTATCACTGACATTAATATCAATGGACTTCAAGATAAACCTCCTTCTGTATAAAATAATGCGGTACATGATTCATGTACTAAAATATATTATGGTATGTCATATTAACATATAGATAGATTGATTGAAACATGTACATGGATATCATTATGTGTTGATGACGATGACATTGATTGCAACCATCTACCTAGTATTTCGTCTTTGGGGGAACCAAAATAAATTGCGAACACTTGAATAAAATGTATTCCTGGCATATTAGATACTTGGAGTTTGTGACAAGAGATCATAAACGGTGAAAATATTTGATATCTGAAGGATTTGAAACAATTCCACGGGCATACACTTCTACCTGAATTGTTAAGCATAACCTGCCTGACTAATGGACTATAGTTACTGATTTGAAACTAATTCTGTACATCAATGGATAAACAACCTCCTATAAGTGTTTTTCCTTTTTCGAATAACTTTCTATAAGTGTAGTATATCTTTTTCATGGCTAGTAGCATGGTGGACATTTAACTTGCAATTACAGTGGTAATGAACGATGAAGATGTTTGGATTATCTGGAAGCTAATTGGTAAAATGCTTTTGTTCAGATAAGTGAAAGAACTTCAAATCTGAAGATGGTTACAATTGACTGGAGAAAGAACAGCTTTCCTTCTTTGAAGACCAATCGCTTCTGTGTCTGCTGTGCTGTAAACACTCTATCCCCTCGTGTTATCTTAATTTCATGATTAGTTAAATAAAACAAAAAGGAAATTCTTAACCGCTACTGAGGAAAAGCATCAACAAGATGAAGAAGTACTTCCATATCAGTGCTTGACAATGCTTGTGTACATTTATGGCAGGCCAAGCATGAAACAGTGCAGAAAGTCTGTGAGATAGTGAGGAAACAATTGGCATTGCCTGATGAGACAGAGCTTACGTCAGAATCAAAATTCTCTGCACTTGGTGCCGATTCGCTCGATACGGTCTGTCTCCCTTTTCTATTTGACTACATAATTCAAATCTGCGATGAACAACCATTTTACAATAATATAAATGCAGGTGGAAATAGTTATGAGTTTGGAGGAAGAATTTGGGATTAGTGTTGAAGAGGAAAGCTCCCACCCTCCCAGAACATCACAACAGTTCAAGAAGCAGCTGATTTAATAGAGAAGCTTGTCGAAAAGAAGTCTGCTTAAGGAAAGAGCCAGTGAGCAGGAGTTTACAGGTTTTCAACGACTGAAATCAAGTTGAGGAGTTGGCCCATTTTGCTTTTTGTTGTGATTGTGAGATTCATTAATTCAAACTACTGTTCTTTCAGTGGAGTCGTATTAATTGAAAACATTTTTGTTTTAAATGACTTAAGTTTGTTTCAGATGGGATTTATTTATTTTTTTGGATTACACATGCTTTGAAAGCTGTCTCATTGTTCATTATCCTTCCGCTACATGCCCATATGTTTTCCAGTCTCCAGGAAATTGTTAATGTTAATGAGAGGAGACTTGGAAGAGTAAAAAAGTTTGATACTTTCCTGGACGAGGCTGCCATGAAGGTTCCAAATAGAAACCCCTTGTTCTTTTTCCTTTTCTTTTACATTATCAGTCCATCTGTCAGTCTTGGATTCTAACTTGCCATTACAGTGTCTTTCCTTTCTGAGTAATTATTTTTCCATGCTTTTGCGTTGGTAATTCGTTGCGAAGAATCCGCAACTGTCTTGGCATTAATTTACACGCACACGCACCCCCCAAAAAAACAAAAAAAAACTTTCCAAAACGGGGCTGCTTTATTGGAATTCCAATGCAAGTGCTTCCATTTAAAGTTAATTATTGAACTTTAATGCAAGTGCCTGTTTTCCTAAAAATTGCTTGCCATGTTGATGTTCCTGGTAATGTAAATTATTTTTTGATTTTGATAGAGTTTTAGCTTGCCTATACGTACATGATTTAATTGACGGAGAAATCAGTTTCAGTATTCCTCTGAATACGTTTATAATTACTGTCTTTTTAGATAAACTTTTTTTTTAATCTAATTTACTTAATTTTAAAATAAAAATATTGAAAGTTATTTAAATATGCTAATTTTTATTTAAAAATTAATATTTGTCAACTTTTTATTCTAATTTGACAATAAAAATTTTATTTCACAATATATCTTTAATCTTTACAGATTCAGAAAACAAATTTTGGTTTGCTCTTTTACGACGGTATTTCCTTGGTCATCTCATAAAAAAATTGTACGATCCTGATTCACCCATCCAAATTCTTGGCCCATATCACCGGCATATCCAGTCGGACCATTCCTGATTCAGCAGTGACTCCTCGCCCCTTTTCAAATCTTACCAGTTACCACTACAGTGGTTCCAGAAGCCCACTAAAACAAAATATCTTCCTTTCACGGGTTGGTGACGTACGGCTCGGATTAAAAATCTAGCGATTGTACCAGATTCGACCACTCCCTTCCCTTGTTAAACTCCTATGACGCCCCCCATATGTCTCCAAATCGCTGTCTATGATTTTAATGATTTTATGTTCATTTTCTTTACGGCATTCACTTTCTCGAGAAAATAATATTTTTTTTCTTCTAAATAAGCTGTTACTCGAAACAGATCTAAGCAGATATGAATCTGAGATTAAACTCGAGATAGAAAACTCGTCTTCTTTCTAACACTTTTGGTCAGATCTTAGTGAAAAGGAAAGCATAACTCTTGATCAATCTGCTCGCATATTTATTCCATGGAGTTGTTTAGTGATCGGCATCGGTTGAAGAGATCAGTGAAGCCGATTTTAAGATTAAACGAAACTAAGTTAATTCTATTAAAGAACCAAAATCTAAAGGTGAGGCAGCGGCCAGGATTTGGACGATGCGGGATCTATACAATAACTACAATAAGTATCCGACGATATGTTGATGATATGGGCCTGTTTTGCATAATCTTGTGTTGGGACAGGCTGTCAAAAATGACTACTATTTATAATATCTGTTCAAAAAATATTATATAACAAAATTTATTTAAAAATAATTTATTTTAATATTTTAAAATAATAATACCTTTAAAAAAATATATGTACGCACGCATTACTAAAAAAATATCTACATTTATACACTCAAAAGTATACACAAGATATACTTCCAAGTGTGTACATTATACTAAGTAGTGTGTTTACACTTTCTAGTGTTGCACACTAAGAAGATATTTTATTTTTTAAGTTATTGTATTTTAATTATAATATATAAAATTATTAATAATAAATAATATTTTAATATTAATATTTAATTATATAATAATAAATATAATATATTTAGTTAATATTTAAAATTTAATTAAAAATTATTTACCTGCACTTCATAATGCATGCACGGGGAAGTGCACGTATAAATATTTAATATTATTATATAATATATAATAATATTTAATTATATATTATTGTTGATGTAAAAAGTTGATGTCATCCTTAACCTTGAGTACTAGTTGATCTTCTCTTATCGTCTTTAACTTGAGATTACAAAATACTGAGCATCTCAGGGGTAAAGTCGATTTATCGACGAAAACCCTTCGATACTTAAGTCAGAGAGGATTTTACTATATATGTGAGGGAGGTGTGCATGCAAACAAACATAAAAGCATGAAAAGTATCAAAAGCATAGACCGTTCTATTATCTGAGAATTATGCAGAACGTAATTGATAGAATATGTGATAGAAATATCTTTTTTAAATGTGTGTGTCTGTCTTCGAATGAGTTAGAATGTGAGAATGTTAGATTGTACCTCCCTCGTTTTCTGAATACTGTATATTAAAAGTTTAGGAATTTTTTTCTTTGATACGTGTTACTGCATGACTGACGTATTCAAGACAATCTGTTGTGAAAATCAGAGGATATGAAAAACTATAATACTGTTCCTCGTCACGTTAGAGGTTCAAATCATAAAAATTGAAAAGAGATAAAAAACAGGTAACAAAAAATTCTATTTGAATTACTTAATTGCTGTCATTGTTCTTTTTTAAGTTTCTCTTAATTTTTAAAGTAAAATTCCTTTTTTAACTCAAGTATCCAAAAATTTTTATCAAAAAATTGATCTTTTTTCCTAATCATATTCTATGATTTTAAGATAATTTGACGTAAAGATAATTTTGATGTATGGAATTCAAAATATAACAAATTTTTACATCGACAAAAACCAAAAAACACAAATATTTATTTAAGGGATGTAGTATAGTAGAATAAAAAAAAAAAGAGAAGCAAGAAAAAGAATGTTTCGAATGTTTTTTACTTAACATTTCAAAATATTTTTTAAATATTTTAAATAATATTAAAAATATAATTTTTTTATTCAAGATATGATAGGTAAAAATTCATATAACATAATTATACAATTATATTGCATTAATTTATAAAAATTCTTAACATTTCTATGGATTCCTTTTTACTCCTTATCCTTTATATGGGCCCATCACTCAATGAATAATAGTCACTCACTGAATGTCTACTTGCTAAGATCTGTTAATATATAAAATCCACAAATTAAATTTGTTAATGTATGTATAAATTCATTATAAAATCACAAATTAATTAATTAATTGTCCCCAATTTTCACAAATTACTATAAATACCAGTAAAGTGCGGATAATACTAATAGTATCCAAAAAGTATTTTTATCTGTACTAACCACAGCGGAGAGAAAGAATCTCCCAAGACTCGCAACTTTGTACAGAACGTAGTGACTTGTGTCTGACTCGTAATTGCATAGCTAGATTCTAGGCCACAGCTCCTGCCTCTCTCTTACATTTACTTGCTTAAAAATGGACCGGAGTAGAACCGACAGTCCGGTTTACGCACGGCAATGGAGTAGCGAATCTGGAAGCACCGGCACCGGCTCTTCTTCTCCTGCAATGTCGCCCGCGCGGCACCACCACGCTCGATCTTCGTCGGTTTCGGGAATGTCCACTATCAAGCGGAATCAGAACGTCGCGGCTAAAGCAGCTGCTCAGCGGCTCGCTCAAGTCATGGCTTCTCAAACGGCTGAAGATGACGACGACGACGACGATCTAGATTTCCGCTACAGTGCTCCTCCTCCTCTGGTACTTTCTCGTCCGAGAAATGTTAACGGTAGCTCAAATGCTATTGCTACGAGTGGTTCTAGTACTAAACCGCCGGCAACGTCTGCGAGAATCAATAGATCTCCTTCACCTGCGGTAATTATACGACAATGTGCTACATTTATTGAATGAATTATTGATTTTTTTATTGTTTTTAAGTAAATTGAGTTAATTGGATTGCATTACAATTGTGGCCAGCTAGGTAGGAACTTAGTTGACGAACCGGCGTCGGTCCGATCAACGTCAGCTGGACGGCCGTCCACTTCTCTTCGTACGGCGCCGCCTGTGCCGCCAAATAAGCCGCAGCCGGTGAGGACTACGATTTCTTTACCGCCAATTGATCCACCGAAAAATCTTCATAGAGACAAAAGGTATGAAATAAACCATTAAGTAAATAATTCTTTTTGTATTGTAAGAAACTGACATTGAAGTGTGTTCATGAATGGCAGACATTTCAACTCGAAAGACAATGATGATCATTGCGAGGCTTCCGCAATTCGTGATGAAGTATGTTATTTGCACTTCAAATTAAATACAAATGATTTAATACACTAATAAAAAATGTGTCAGTCAAAGACAGGAATTTGATTACTTTTTGGTTTTTATTTTTGGCAATTGTTGTTGGTTTGTCCTGCATTTTCTGCAGCTTGATATGCTACAAGAAGAGAATGACAATATCCTTAACAAGGTGCCGTATTTTCTTTTAAGTTTAATTTCATCATCATGTGTTACATCATTTATATTAGTACAATTATTCCTGTATATGCTATACAGCTCAGACTTGAGGAAGAAAGATGTGAGGAAGCAGAGGCCAGAGTTAAGGAGCTTGAGAAACAGGTAATTCATTTTTTTAAAGATGTAAGATATGTGTGTGCTCACTTGCTGGTGTAGATATATATTTTGTTTATGGTCATTTCTGAAGTATTATAAATTGATACAAACCAACATTAACTTTTAGCTTGTGTACATATATATGTGTGCGTTCTTACTTGCGGGTGTACATATATATTTTGTTTATGGTCATTTCTGAAGTATTATTAATTGATACAAATAAACATTAACTTCTTTTCTTGTTGTGTGATTTTAGGTTGCTGCTCTTGGAGAAGGGGTTTCCTTGGAAGCTAAACTATTGAGCAGGTAAGTTGCAGTTTAACTTACCTATATACGTGCCTCTTCTTAATTTTGTTTTGTTTTTATAACTTGTTTATTACCATCTACAGAAAGGAAGCTGCATTGCGTCAGAGAGAGGTAATAGAGGAAGCTCTACATTCTATTATGTAAATGATTTGGGCTTGGCTTAAATTTAGCTTCAATCTTGCTCTGTACTGTTGGTGATGGAGAAGCTTAGAATTTGCTCTGAGATGAATATACAAGTGTAAAAATTTCAAACTGGGGCTTTTGATTTGAAGTTTTGAACTATGGGAATAGATGGATTTTTCTGCTGATAATAGGATATATAGTGTATCCTTTTTCTTTTGTTTTCATTTTGGAGAAAGGTTACGATCAAAATATTTTTTTTCCAACCAGGCTGCTCTTAAGGATGCAAAACTAAATAAGGACGGTGTAAATAAGGAAATTGCCTCCCTTCGATCTGAACTAGAAGTATGTCCCCCTAGCTGTATCCTCTATCATATTGTTATTACAAATTTATCAAATAGTTTTTGGCTGCTGCTGCATATTCTGTTGGTTGGTTTATTTTCTTGCTTGAATCAGAACACCAAAAATGACACTGCTACTGTTACCCGACAACTTAATGGAGCTGAAACTGAGCTGAAAGCCCTTCGCTCAATGACACAAAGAATGATATTGAGTCAGAAAGAGATGGTTTGTACTTTGTTGCAAGGAGCCTATTAATTGTCTTTTGAATATAAAAAAAATTTATATATTCACTGTATCTTCATTTCAGGAAGAAGTTGTTCTTAAAAGGTGTTGGCTCGCTCGTTACTGGGGCTTAGCTGCAAAATTTGGTATCTACTTGATAAATAATGTCTTTAATTCATCATTGAAAATGAAATTCTTGTTCTGGATCACCATTCTAGTATTTATACTTTTTTGTATATTATTTTCAACATAGTCAAGTAACATTTTATTAAAGCTTTGAGAGTTATTATTTTTAGAACTACTTTGTCTTTGACCTTGCAGCCCATTCACAGATGTCGCATGCTGGTATTAGAATACGTCAATTTATGCTGCTTCATGTTCATTTGGTTTAAGTATTTAGCATGTGCTTATACGTTAAATTTATGCATACTCAGTCTGACTTTTATTATAAAGCAGATGATATTGAGATCATCCATCATTTGACTTTCAGTTTCATGTAAATTTCTTTTGTCTACGTAGGGATATGTGCAGATGTAGCGGTTTCAAAGTATGAATATTGGTCATCCTTAGCACCTCTTCCTTTTGAAGTTGTCATCTCTGCTGGTCAAAAGGCTAAGGAAGAACACCAGGAAAAAGGCTAGTTACTAGTATATTGGTCTTTGCTGTTAAATATTGGATTGCCTTTGCTGCAAAACATCAGAGATACTTACTCAGATTGAAAGTGGTGATGCTTTTCGTTATTGTGTCTTCTATATCTGTCACTCTGTCTGATTGATTACTTTGAAGTTTGAACTGAGCAGGTCACAATGACAATGAGAAGAGAACCAAACTTCTTGTGGATTTTAGTGATCTAACTGGAGAAGGAAATATTGAGAGTATGCTTTCAGTTGAAATGGGCTTGAAGGAGCTTACAGCCTTGAAGGTTTTTTTTGCCCATTGTCTATCTATCTATTCGGACATACATGCATTTTCTTATTATTCATTAATATTAGACATTAAGCATTCTTCCTCTTCTGCATCCTCTATGTTTTGTCAGCAATTGCTTTTACATGGATTGAGAGGGTCCCTGCCTCCTTTTTTGAAAGTGTTGTTGTATAAGTTGTCTTTTTCTTCTTGCTACTTTTAAGGTTGAGGATGCTATTGTACTTGCGTTGGCCCAACAACGGCGTTCAAATTCTGTTAGACTATCCTTTTCAGGTCTGCATTGTACAATTTGCGGACATGCCAAATCTCTGTGAATATTAATCTCTCTGCTTCAGTGATGAGCTTTATGCTTACTTTTCTATTTCATTACTGTTGCTCTCAGATATCAAATCTCCTGGTGATCCAAAGTTTATGGAGGCATTTGGTGAGTTGTAGTTTTAATTGCAATTCTGATGTATATTCTTGCGAAAAGTAGTTCAATCACTGCATTAAAAATTTTCTAATCTGCTGTTAAAGATTAAGAACAAGTTTTAATGGTCAACGGTGGAGTGAATTATGATTAATCTCGCTTGAGTTTTTGTGCCTGACTACACTTTTGGAATGCCTAATGTTTAGATTTTTTAGGATGCTACTTGGAAGGGGAAATGTTTGAAAAATTTAACGATCATTTTGTTGCTGGTTCTTGAATCTTTGAATATATCTTAACGATTTTTAGAATTCCTCCACTCGCGGCATTTGTCATTTGAAATTCTAGTCCGGGTGAAAAGTTCTGGACTGGACGAGAATTTCTGGTTGTTTGGAAGAAATTGTGTGCCATCATGGCAATTTCTTGTTGAGGTGAGAAATTCGCAACTTAGGCAAAAATTCCTTGTGTCCAAGAAAAAAAAAATCTCAACCAAGATGAGAACATCTCATTCCTTTGATGAAGCCTGGAACAAGATGAGAGCTTCTTGTCATGTTTAAAGAAATTATCTTGTGAGAGAGGAATTTCTTGTCTTTTTTAAACTTGTTCAGGTGAGAAATTCTCAACACCAAGATATATTATGACCTTAAATATGTATAGAATATGTGTCGTCAGTGCTTGTCATCTGTCTATCTTTTCCTTGCTCAGGAAATTTTTTGGTTTCTGGAAACAACTCTGAGGATATTTTTAGCTAGTGTCAGTTGTCTATCTAAATATGATGTTCGAGGTCATCTTCCTGGTCCTGAGTGCCAAATAGATTTATATGTTCCAGTTTCAATTTTTGATAGTGTTATGAATTGTCATGTGATCATAAGAATGAATATTTGCCCTCGTATTCTTGCAGAACTCAGCCCAGGGGAGTCAGAGGATGTTCTATTCAAGGAGGTCTGTTATTTATTTCCTGATTGCTTGTGTTTGAATCTCAATCATATTTTGGACTTGTACGATATTAAGGAATCTGCAAAAGCTTATGGTTTCTGGGCTCTTGAGTGAAGGGTTTTGAAAGACTGCCACTGGACCAACTAAAACATGTGTTTTTTAATCCAACTGGGTAGTTTTGTTTGCTTATTTATCTGGTAAAACATCTTGACTACCACTAATGATGTGATTTCCTTTCAATATGCTCAAATTTACCTGTAAGCTGTGAGAGAATCAAACAGTACCTACAAACTTCAGAGAAAATGTCGTATATAGTTGGTGATTCCTCTGTTTATTCCTTCTCTTTCTTTTAGTCTTATTAACCCATCATTAAAGAATGAAAGGAGAAGAGTTCTCCTGTCCTTTACAAGAGAAGTATAAGAAATTCATCTATTATTCTGCCCTCAGCAGACCCGATTGTCCAAATTTTGATGTCTCTGAATAATTTAGCTATACATATGAATGTTTCTCAGTCAAAATTCTTCCGTTTATTTACTTTTAAACAAATGATTTGACACTAGGACACTGCTTGTCTTGCATAGGCATGGCTTACATACTTCTGGAGAAGAGCCAAAGCCCATGGTATCGAGGAGCAGATTGCCAAAGAGCGGCTTGAATTTTGGGTTAGTCGAAGTGGACACTTGCCTAGTTCACATGATGCAGTGGATGGTAATTTAAACTTTATTTACATAAATATTTCATCCCAAGTTCTGTGAGGAAATGGAAAGGGATGATGATTGCGCCATTTAACTTTATTCATACTTGAGCTAACATTATAAGAATTTTCCATCTGATCCAGTATAATTATTTGAGGGTGGCGTGTGTTTCTCACTAATGCCTGCTTATTTTGGTTTTTTCTTGTTTAGTTGAGCAAGGCTTGATGGAGCTAAGAAAATTGGGAGTTGAGCATCGACTATGGGAAGCATCACGCAGAAATTGATCAGGATTCCACTTAATTACACAGAAGTTTTCTAAATAACTCAAGGTTGTTGCTTGACTATTGCAGCAGAATTACATAGATGTTTGTGCCTTTTTCTTTTAAGCTTTGTGTCTTGCTTCAATATATTAGATTATTTTTTAGCGTGGAAAATGGTTTGCCTCTCAGTAAGAGTTGGTGACATTGTAAAATGGATCATTTGTCCCTTCTCTCTCTATATGGATATTGGAAACTAAAAAACCCCGAGAAAATTGAATTTTGAATGTGTTATACTGTTGTTTTAGGCGAGCCCCAATGCCCATTGTGTAATTTACCAAGTTAGCTAAGCATTCGATTTACAATGCACCAATATTTTTGTAATATAACATGTCATCGGGGCCCTTGACATTGTCTCCAGGAGAACATTCTCCTGCACTGCAGCACCGCATGATTCACAATAAGGAAAATAGAACCAGCAAGAAGAGGTACTGACGTTCACAGAAACAGCACTATTTAGCAATCAACGACACCGGTGATCAAGAAACGTCAGTCGAATGATGACGCATACGAACTCTAAGCCCACGCAAAGAGGTAGAGTTCTATTTGGTTGAATTACGGGAATTATTATCTGAGCGAGAGGAAAAAAAATGGATCTAAATCCATAATTGCACAGACAACGTACTAGTATTGCCCCTGTTCGTATTCAATATCAGATACGAAGGTCTCCGATCAAATTGCAATTATTATTCATGTAATGTGGAGCCATGTTCACAGTCTAGACGATTGCAGCTGTAAATGCAAATAAGACACGCACTCTTGTACAGGAGAAGGCCCACACAGGCTAGCCAATAACGACTATATAGAGAATAATAATTTCCCGGAGCAGAGTTTTGTCATTTCTCCAATGGAACTTTGTAAAATGGCCATTAAAAGAAAATGGAATCTCTGTATAAAATTTGATGTTTTGGTCCCTCTAGTCTCTACTTCTAAATTAAGTCTCTTTCACTCCGACTATAGCACTAGCACGCTGCCTGCAAGTTTTTAGCTATTGCTTGCTTCTTTCGAAACTAAAATATTGTATAGATAAGTGATTTTTTTTCTGAGTTTGAGGTTCATGGGCATGTGCACTTGAATATAATAGTGACAATGGGCTTCTCGGTGGACACATAAGAGAATGGGGAAAAGAAATTCTTTCGGGTGAAAAGGTGCGCATGGGGAAAGAAGAGAAAGAAAACTAAAATTCAAAAGGTGATTTTGACCTAATCCTTTATCTTACAGTTTTTCACTTTCTGTTGTTATTCACATGGACCCTACAATTGCTTAAAATAAACAAATTAAGACCCCTAATACACGTCTGTTTGCAGACTTGGGGTTTTATCCCTTATTGTTTTTTCCTTGTAATTATTACATTGAAATTATTACATTTAATTATGTTTGTTAGTGCAACTCTTCGCAAATTACATTTTGGCATCTGCTGCTTCTCCTTCTTATTAATTAGTTCTTACAGTTGTGAAAGTTTGTGTGGAAGTTAGTTGAGATGGGCCACCAAAAAGAGAATAGAAGGTTTTCAACTATGAGTATGAGTATGTTTGTAGTGAGTGGTGAGAGTGATATTAGCTTTTCAATAGGTTTTGCCTTTTGTCTATAGAAATTTTTATTTTCTTGCTAGGTAAAAATGATTCATTGTGGCATGATGCCACGCCATGCTTATCGTGTTGAACATATTTTCTCCAACATTCTCAAGTGCAAATCATTACCCTCTTGACCCTATTATCACGTGAGAGAATGACAGCTTCCTTCCTTCCTTTCTTCTTATCTAGCTGTTTCCAATTTCCAAATTCAAGTTTCAAGCTTTCTTTTTGGGATACCTTTTACAACTTTGATTTCACATTCATTTGTCTAAAAATGAATTTCTTCAGTTTCTAATAGGGTAGGTATTGTTGGGTACTAAGTTCTAGCACTAACGTCTAACCGTATGTGGTAAAGAAAAGGGTGTATTTTTTTAATTAAGAAAGTTATATGGCTTTTTTTCCCTATGTACAATTAAATATAACCACCAAATGTACTTTTTGTAGCAAAATAATAAAAGGGTACAGAAAGAAAACAAAAGTTGAAACCTTGCTTCCATGTCAAGCCTTCGAGAAAGCTTACAATACATGAGCTTCATATTCATTTCTATTGGTTGCACATTTTCCAATCACATTGTCCCAACTAGCCCTTATCATACGCATTTCCCTTCTCTTTTTTAATAAAAAAGCTACCTAATGCTACATATAAACATTTTTCGTTGTATTGGTTTTATGGGCATGTTTTGAATTTCAATGAAAGATAGTGACATTACCTAGAGGGGAAGCCAAAATAAATTGAATTAAGGGGATCATATTTTGTCGTTCATGGCTGCCTCATAAAAGAGACAATGGGAGAAAAGCCAATTTTGCAGCTGGGTGCTAGGCACACACATATGTAATCATGCAGATTAATGGATTTGGACCAAAATCCTCCTGTTCTGCAAATATTCTCTGAACCAGATGAAGCATCAACCACCCGAGATAGCAAAAATATAAAATTTCCAATAACTACAGTCTTAGAGAAGAAAAATACATTAAAAAAAAAAATTATACGGGAAAAGCATTGGATTTGAAATTAGCTCTAGTGCTATCAACATCAGATGATTCAAAATCACCTGGCACTATGGGCAATCAACCAATTCATTTTTTCTCAGTCAAGTCCTTTATTTAATGCATATCTCTATACATTTATGTTTCTCTACTTCTTTCCGGTCATTGATTTCTGATATGTCCAATCAACCAATTCATTTTTTCTCAGTCAAGTCCTTTATTTAATGCAAATCTCCATACATATATGTTTCTCTACTTCTTTCCCGTCATTGATTTCTGAACTCACGTCTGCCTCACTCCATCTTCACGTCATTGATTTTTGTTAGGTTTAAAGTAGAGAGTGAGACTGTGAAAATGCCATATGCAATAAATCCATTTTCTTCACTCGGGGTGGCTGGTGGGGAACAAATGCTTTACTTTCTAGGTCCCTTTAGGTCCCATACACACCGTCACACCAGTGAGCATTCGTTTTGGTTTGAGCACAAAGAAAGGCTCATTTATAGGTTATTATACTAACTGGGTCAGGGTCAGACAAAATGAAAGGAGGACTTGTAGCTTAGGCAGGTCAAACAAAGCAAACCCAGCAAATCTTTTCCAATAGAGAGAAATCTACTTGAATTTTACAGGAAAGAGTTCTGTCTGCTCCACTAAAATACCGTATCTCGAAGAGGACACAATTATAAGGTGGAAGTGTCATCATCATTTTAATGCATATGGAAGAAATTTCTTCCTGTTAACCAAAGCGGAGCACCCTAATTTTGAGGCTGATTATGGGCGCCTATCCTATGCATAATTTCTTCCATATTTTTGAACATATCTTCATTTAGAAAATTAATTGTTGACCACAAAAAAATATTTGGATTTGTACTTTGATTATTTGATGTATGTAGTCTTAATCAACTAGGGTACCTATTCTTTCTGGGAAATCCAAAAAGTGTAATTTGTCACAAACCATGATTCTCTCCTTAGACCTTTTTTGAAAATAGAAACTTTTTTTTTCTTCTTTTTCTCTTTTTCTTTGTTCTCGAAAATTTTCCACACGGATATAATTACCCTTATGGTCATTTCAGAAATTTTTAAAAAATATTTTTCTGAAAAGGAAGGGAAAGCATTTATGTAAAACACCCAATGTACAGAGTATATTTTGGCTTACTCCCTCCATTGTTCTAACACGAAAAAAAACAAGAACAGTAGCTGTAACTTCCGTGAGCAAATTCAGAATCAGAATTAACAAAAGCGCATTCTCTCTTTTCATTATCAAGTTACAGTTACACATAATCTGCTGACTGATCCAAGTCAGCATTTTCGGACACAAGAAAAGTGACCAAAGATAGGGGAAAATCTTGCGTCAGGTTTTTTTGTTAAATAGAATAAAATTGAAGAGAATGAAATTAAAAATAAAAATAAGAATGAAATTAAGTATAATATAGTTAGAAATGGAACGAATATTATATTTTATTTTATGTTTAATACAGAAAAATATTATAAAAATAAAATAAAAAATAGTTAATGATAATAATATTCTTATAATAAAATATAATAAATTAAAAAAATAAGGAATAATAATTGGAATTTAAAATTTTACTTTATTTATTTTTTAATAAAATAATAATTTAGATTTTTAGATAATGAACATTTTTATTTTATAGTGTAAATTAAATAAATTTTTTATATATTTTCATTCTCACTCCATTCTTAATATTTCATTTTATCCAACTAAAATTAGTGTTAAGGCCCACTCAACACACTCAGAGTATACATCTGTTTCAGCTCCATCTAATTATCTCAAGTTTACCTTTTCACACCAAAAATATTTATTTAAAAAATTAATTGAGATTATAATATTAATGAAGAAAACAGTATTCTTTCCCTATATAATGGATCCCAACTGAATAACATCTTAGCTTCCTCTCTTTAGTCTCTCTCTGGTTCTTTACTGTCTAGTGTAAAAAACCATGTATTCTCGAGCATGGAAAATTATGGCATTGGCCGGAATTTTGATTCAGTTGCTATGCTTTCTCGTACAAGTAGAGTCTTTTGCTTCACTCTTTGACAGAATCATTTCCTTACCGGGTCAACCCCAAGTCGGGTTTCAACAATATTCGGGTTATGTGACCGTTGATGAGAACAAACAGAGAGCTCTGTTTTACTACTTTGCTGAAGCTGAAATAGATCCTGCTTCTAAGCCTCTTGTTCTCTGGCTCAATGGAGGTCAAATACTTCTCAGAGACGAGAAAGTGGCAGATATATTTTCTATATGGATCCATTTTAATGTGTTTTGATTAAATTGCTGTGTTTTTGTTTGCAGGTCCCGGTTGCTCTTCTTTCGGACTTGGGGCATTTTCTGAGAATGGGCCATTTAGGCCTAGTGGGGAGACGCTGGTCAGGAATGAATATAGCTGGAACAGAGGTATTTCATTCTATAAATGCAATCTTGTTTAGATGAATTCAAATTTTCAATTTTGATTATTTTGTTTCTGGTAGGATGAAAACACCAGAAAGTGGTGATTTTATCGTGGTCATTGTTCTGCAGAAGCCAATATGTTGTATTTGGAGACACCCATCGGTGTTGGATTCTCTTATGCAGTAGATACCTCCTCTTACGAAGGCGTGGATGACAAGATAACTGGTATGTCTCATCAATTTTATTGTAAATACTACTATTTCTCTCTGTTAAATCATAAACTTTTTAAATTTATTGGAATTTTCTTTTTCAAATTTTACTCATGTTGCTGGGGAAGAAACAAAATTTCTGTGCTGATTATTCAAGTAGATTTTTTTTAATAACTTCTCTTTTATTCTTTTCTTAATTTTGGGTTTCCTTTTTCCCTTTCGAAAATCATTTTTGAGTTCTTTTCCTTTCCTCTTTTTCTAAGAAAAAATGCTTGCAAGAAGAATATTTCATCATGGTGTTGCACAATGCCCTATGTGACTTTACAGTTAGGCGATGCCCAATGCTTACTGTTCTTGTTTTGTTGTTTTCATCCTGAGTTGACAAAAAGTTTTAACTTTACAGATTACTCTGCATGTTCTGAAACATCTTATCTGTCTTTGTTATTATTATAGCCAGGGATAATCTGGTGTTCTTGCAAAATTGGTTTGTCAATTTCCCACAATATAGAAACAGAAGTTTGTTCATTACAGGAGAGAGCTATGCTGGTAATTCTTTCTGCTCCACAGATTTTCTCTCATTTAAGTAAGACGATTTAATTGAGATTGGGAATTATTGTTTAATTTCTATCTATGATTAGGCCACTATATACCCCAACTGGCTGAACTTATACTTGAGTTCAACAAGAAGGAGACGTTGTTTAATTTGAAAGGAATTGCTGTGAGTAATGAGATAAAATGATTTTAACTTTTTTACCTTTGGTAATGAATCTGATTCTTTAACCGTCATAATTTGTTTTTTTTTATCTGACAATGGTTTTGTATCCCTCCGTTGGATTGCAGCTGGGCAATCCAGTATTGGAATTTGCTACTGATTTCAATTCAAGGGCTGAATTCTTCTGGTCTCATGGACTGATTTCAGATGGAACATACACAATGTTCACTTCTGTTTGCAATTATTCTCGATTTGTAAGCGAGTATTACAGAGATTCTCTCTCCCCTATCTGTTCAAGGGTGATGAGCTTAGTTACTAGAGAAACCAGTAGATTTGTTGACAAATATGATGTAACCCTTGATGTCTGCATATCATCTGTACTCTCACAATCCAAAGTCCTTACACCTCAGGTGACTATTAATTCATCATTTATGAATAATCTTTCAATTGCTTGCTTCATCTCAATTAGCATTCAATATCTAATTTAGCTTTCCTCATTATTTATCCACAGCAAGTAGGTGAAACAATAGATGTCTGCGTGGAAGATAAAACTGTTAACTATCTAAACAGGAAAGATGTGCAAAACGCTCTCCATGCACGTCTTGTAGGAGTCCGTCAATGGGCTGTTTGCAGCAAGTAAATTATCTCATGCACGAATCCTTTTTACAGTTCTTGTGCTAATATCTAACAAAAGCCGAAAATGCCAAACGCTCTCCATGCTACTTTCTTAAATCAATCACAACTTTCTTTAGGTTTGCAAAATTTCCTCAAGGCCTTGTTTTGACAAAAAAACTAACTATAAACCTGTTGAAATAGGTTCTCCTTTATTGTTCCCTTTTTTATATAAAAAAGGGAAAGAAAATAGATGATTTTACAGACAAGAAAAAAATTAGTATGCAGGACTCAACTGTAGAACAGAAATATAAACTCGGTAATCATATAGGTCCTTCTTCTGTTTTGGTGATGGTGATAACATTTGATTGAATAATTAATTGTTTTGTTTCTACCTATTGAACACAGCATCCTAGATTATGAGCTACTTGACGTGGAGATACCGACAATAACTATTGTTGCAAAACTCATCGAGGCAGGAATCCCTGTTTTAGTGTACAGGTTGATGTCTAACCTTGAAGTATTCTTCTAGTAAAGTTTACATCGGATTTTTTATCATAAAAATGACACATACGTGTTATTGAATTATAGTGGAGACCAGGATTCTGTCATCCCATTAACTGGAAGCCGAAAATTAGTGAATGGATTAGCAAATGAATTGAAATTGAAAACCACTGTGCCTTACAGAGTTTGGTTTGCAGGGCAGCAGGTAAATATTTTGAAGATTACAAAAATTGTGAACTTTGACGGCAGTGTTATTAGAAAGAGTAATGTTACAAGATCATTATTACTTTTTATCTCCAGGTTGGTGGATGGACCCAAGTTTATGCTAATATCTTATCCTTTGCTACCATTAGAGGAGCATCTCATGAAGCTCCATTCTCCCAGCCCGAGAGATCACTGGTGCTGTTTAAGGCATTCTTGGATGGTCGGCCTCTACCAGAAGCATTCTGATTTGCTAATCTGTCCTTCAGTGTGAATGCAGATTGCGGTTGTATGTAAAATTTGATTGCTAAAAGGCAACTGTCAATCGTCTCTGAGAAAAATTATTGCATTTGTTTGTTCGTTTGTTCCTTGAGTTTGTACATGTTATGGATGTAGCAAAATTTTGTAAAAAAAAAAAAAAATTCAAGGAAAGAAAGAAAAAAAAGTGTTCTGCTGTGAATTGTTCAAGTTTCGTTGTAGCATAACAGCCCCAAATAGCAATTCAGTTTATGAATAGTAACTGAAAGAGTAGATCATTATCAATCAACAAAACAAATGGGGGAAATTTTATTGCCCGTAGTTCTACCAACTTATTGAATAACATTATGACAAGGGGAAAAAAAAGGAAAGAATTATCTAAGAGACCATTGCCAATAAGCATATGATTGATCATGAGACTTTCCGTTGAAATAATAATAAAGGAATAGTGGAAGTAATGCTGAAGTCTTAATGTTATGTTAAATAAAGAGAAAAGAAAAAAAATAAGAAGAAAAATAGAATTTGAAGAAAGATAATTTCTTATTATTAGAAGCTTACGTTAAAGTTAACATTTCTATAATTAAATACATAACATACATCAATTAATAAACTTTAATTAAAGAAAAATCAAAATCTCAACACTTTCAAAAGTCTTTCAGAGCAGTAGGAAACCACAATGGGAGGTTCAACCCACATTTTCAAACAATTGAAATTCCAATGCTATAATTGGTTTTGATAACATCCCTGACATGCTCAGGCTACGTCCATGTTCTCTCAGTACTTCATTTGCAGAATTCTTGGTTGGTGATCATGTTGCTTGTCCTCTTTTGGTGCAAACGATGACCCTGAAACTTCTGCCGGCTCCACTACTCGGTCCATGCACGTATCGTTAATTCAGAAATCATATTCAATATCAATTTCCTTTTTTCTGAGTTTGCTGCCAATTATTGCAAATCAGATTCCACTTATACAAGAGGTCTGAATGTGTCTCTTCACAAGAGCAATAGAACTCGAAAAAGTTCAAATTCACGATTTTAATCAACCATGGTCGCCTGGAATAACTCAGAAAAATTTTAGTAGTATCCTGATCTTCAAAAAGAGAAATAAGCCAGCGTTTTTTCCTAAATGACAACCCTAATAGGGACAATCCCATACATCAATCCCTTGAGAACATTAAGTGTGGTGTGTATTACTTGAGCTTTGAGAGGAAAACTGAATATGTTTATGGTAAAACATTAATGAAGAGTACTATTTCTAAGCAGAGAAAGCTAATTCTACAACGTAATACCTGCACTCATTATGGCAAGAATATTTTAAAAGGTTTGGGATTATGCTGTGTGGCCACTGTAATTTCACAAGATCAATAATTATCCCTGTCAGAAAGTTGGAAGTCTATTTATTTTTATTCTTAAACTTAGATTTCTGCAGAATTTACCTTAAACTTGGGAGCGACATTTTGATTGCTGGTCCCTTCCACTTATCAAATTTTATTTTAGACACCGCATCAATATCAAAACATAAGAGCATAAAATTATGCCATAATGATTTTTCATTATAAAAATCTCGTAGAGATAAATGAGGAAAAATTAATTCCTTTTGCGCTTCAAGCTTAGTATTTTGGTCAAATTTTAGTTACTTTACATGGGGCATTCGTTGTTTTAGCTCGAAGAGGCTGATAGGCCTTGAAGGTGCACTAAGCTGGCAACGAAAGCAGTGTCGTCAGAGTAGAGCTCGTATAATTTAATGATCTAAGACTTATGACTAGATAGGGTTTCTACCTTTTAGAAGGAAATGCAAAAGTTATACTGAAAAAAGTTATTACAATGATAACTCAGCCAACAAAAAACTAATATGTTTAGTTAAATCAACTTGCCATTGTTAATTGCAAGTTTAATATTACAGGTATCTGCAGCTGCAGGACCTTCGATTTCGTTAAGCTTTAACCTCCATGGAATCCTTTGGAGAACATAGTAGTACCTAAACTAATCAAGTTCAGTACTGTTAAAAAAAATTACGGAATTTTCTCTTTAATTGAATATGCGAGGAATTAAATAAATACACCAAACATAAATATGGACAGAAAAATAATGATCAACACAATTCAATTTTTAACGTGAAAAACTCCTCCAATGTGAAGGATAAAAATTACGGGACCGTTCTCGAAGTTCATTCAAATCTCTATTATAAAACTTTAGATACAAACCTAAATTCAATAGGTACAAAATTTATCCCACAATCACTAATAACAATAGAGTAAACACTCTCAACAATAATAAGTGAAGATCAATTCAAAAACAACTTAGAAATTGGGAAAAAACAAATCTTTCTCATCCAAAATTAAGCACCCTCAAAATTGACTTCCAGTATGAGTTATAATCATTGAAACAACAATCAAACCGTCCAAATTGAAGAACTAGATGTCCTAAACGTACCTTTAAAATTTTAGTTCGATTAGATGATGGATCGTCCTCCGATCATCAGAAAAACGAAAACTGCACGCTGAAATTTTGTGTAGAAAATTCTGCCCTTGTCTGTATTCTCTCTGTCTATTTGCTTTAGCTGCTGCACCTCCATTCTCACAATTGCAATTGACTTATATAAATATATTAGGGTTATAATAGATTGTGGGCCTTGGGCTGAAAACTTGGGCAAAGCCTAACAAATCTCCCCCTCCAACCAAAATAGGGAGAAATCATAACTTCAGAATATCATGCAGAAACCATGTTGACCTTACGCTGATAAATTTCAAATTTCTTCTTTGGAAGTGTCTTGGTCGTCATATCAGCACGATTGTCATCGGCATGTACTTTCTTGAGCTCTATCTCTCTAAACTCCAAAGTATCTCGAATTCAATGATATCTAACATCAATATACTTTGATTTTGAATGGAAAGTAGAGTTCTTCGCAAGATGTAAGGTACTTTGACTATCATATAGCAACACAATGCTATCTTGATTCAAGCCAAGCTCCCGCGTAAACTCTTTCAACTACAGTAACTCTTTACTTGCTTCTGCGATTGCAATGAATTCTGCTTCTGTGGTAGATAAAGCAACACATTTCTATAATCTAGACTGCCAAGCCATTGCTCCCCTTGAGAAGATCATCAGATAATCCGAAACAGATCTTCTAGTATTAATATCTCCCGCCATGTCTGAATCGGTGAATCCAGTGATTACTGCCTTTTCACTTCCAAATGAAAGTTTCAAACTAGAAGTGCCTCGAAGATATCTCAAAATCCACTTCACTGCATTCTAATGTTCCCTTCTTGGATTTGAAAGAAAACGACTGACCATTCCCACAGCATGAGCTAAATCTGGCCTAGTGCAAACCATTGCATACATCAAACTACCAACTGCAGATACATAAGGAACACTTTCCATCTCTTTCACTTTCTTCTCACTAGATGGACATTACTTCTTACTAAGCTTAAACTGTGTAGTAAGAGGGGTGCTCACCACTTTAGTTTTATCTATGTTAAACCATACTTTCTAAATGTACTTTTCCTATGATAACCAGATCATTCTAACTTTTCTATCACGACTAATTCTTATTCCAAGAATCTGCTTAGCCAGTCCAAAATCTTTCATTGCAAATGTCTTACACAAATCACTCTTCAACTTCTTAATCTTAGAAGTATCCTGACCAACTATAAGCATATCATCAATATAGAGCAACAAGATGATAAAATCACCATCAAAGAACTTTTTCACAAACACACAATGATCAGAAGTAGTCTTCTTATAGGCTTGCTCCCCTATAAAAGTCTCAAATTTTCTATACCATTATCGTGGTGCCTGCTTTAATCTATATAGGCTCTTATTCAACTTGTAAACAAAATCCTCTTTACCTTTCACCTTATATCCCTCTGACTGCTCCATATAAATTTCTTCCTCCAATTCACCATGAAGAAAAGCGATTTTCATATCCATCTTGTCACACCCTAACACGTGGGTCCCACCTATGATAACCACCACAGACCTTCAGGGTGTACTCATTCACATAGAATACAACCTGTAGGCCTGTAAGGCATTCACAAAACCTATTTTTAAAATACTTCCAATAACAAATCAGCCTAACACCCAAACTCCCAATAGATGTAAATAAGGCCACAAATACTTCAAATAAAATCGGTACGCATAAATAAATAAAATATTCATCAAAATAAAATCCATGGGGGTCAATCCGTCCCCCAATACCAGTTTCAATATTTATTACAAATCTGTTTATCGTTCATAAAAGTTCAATAATAAAAAAAAACCAAACGAACACCAGTGGACTACAATATCTACCAGGTGAGTCAATCTGGCTATACCTTAGCCTTCAATTCTGGAGCGATCACCACCACCTGAGCCTATCTTGTCGCTTTCCTGAAACTGAGAGGTGAGGGGAGTGGGTATACGGGAATATACTCAGTGAGTGAACGAGACAAAATATAATTAAAAGCTAAGTAATGTATACATTCACATATTCAAATAAAGTTTTCAAAACCACATTATAAAATCATTGGGCTAGCTCCTCTCCCGGTAACTACCCTGACCATGAGAGTTCTGAGACCGTCAGTAGGTTTTGTATGCAGAAAACATGCTATTTTTGAAAAACAGATTTAGAATGCAATATTTATAAAAATATGTAGATTTATCAAAAAAAGGTGCCCAATATTGCCGTTTGCCTCGAGCCGTCACGGGGTGACATCCGTGACTAACTCGACGAGACTCATAGGTGGACGGATCTAAACTTCATCACAATATCACAACACAACTATAATCATATAACGGTCCACCTATGCAGCCTCCACTCACCTAGGTGACCTCTTTCCCAGGTCAACCCTAGGCTACCACTATACACTTACCTAGGGGTCCACATCCCAGTGAACACCTCCCCAGGCTATCACCCTATAACTACAGTAAACCGGCACACAAGGTCGTTATCACCAATGCATATATATATCATAAAAATCTTGGCCCATGGCCATATCATCATCATAATACAAAATTAGGCCCAATGGCCATATAATGTCACAACAACTATCAAACCTGGCCCACTGGCCATAATGTCATATAAAACATACATGCAATATCAAATTATCATCAAATCCACCA